>CM070730.1:26348687-26709588 GCA_036346275.1 Otatea glauca | reverse complement strand
CGCCGAGTCCTCGACCATCGTAACCTTGCTCCTCGACCTTCCGAGGACGACCACTGAACTTGCCTTTAAGCTTGTCAACTCGATGCCCGAACATACCATCTGCTCAAATTTGACAAGAGTTAGTATATGTGTTTACAAATAATTTCAATAACTTGCAAAAAGAATGAGACAACTATAACATGTAAAAATGAAGGAGACAACAATGACTTGTAAAATGAACGAGGCAACAATAATCTTACAAAATATACATATCAAAAGTCGCCGGCGGCTTAATCGCTTCACGGACTCGGATTTCATTGAGACGGCTTGAAGACGCAATCCTTACCGACTTCCGAGGGCGCTTCCGTGACGGGCCGGTTCATCCGCTATTACGCCCGTGGCATCGTAGGTAATTGATCGAGTCCTCGCCTCGCCGAGACAAGGAAGGAATCCCCTATAGCTTCTTCTTGATATACATCACCCACATCATCCTCTACGTTACTTGCCACATACGAAACATCCTGTGAGGGTATACTTCTGTGGTTAACTTTAAATACAACCCACCAAGCCTTCAAGCTACGGTGAGGATAGCTTAGGTAGTACACTGCCAACTCGATGTGCAAGCACGATGTTATTGATATGGCCTCAAGCCGCGAATCGTGCTTCACCTCCACCATCCCAAAGTCATCGGCACGCAGTTGCCAGTGGATCGAACCAATGGCAATCAAAAACACGACCTTCGATCTTTGCCACCCCAAAGGTATACTCAATTATGTTTTGTACAACACCGTAGTAGTCTAATATATCGCCACCGAATCGGATGACGCTGTGACTATCCGCCGCTTGAAGTGGCCGCAAGTGGACGGCTAGCTTCTAATTTCACTGCTCAAAACGGAACCCGCTCACATCACAAAGTGACTATAGCTCCTGCCGCCACATCACCATGTGAGAGCCGCCGAGATCCTCATGGACGGAGGCATCACGATATGTTTCGCTGTTTCTTTGACATGTACACCGTTTAAGTTTATCCGGATCGGCATGTACCGGCTGTTTAGTCGCGACCTTTGTAGTCACCGATACCCCTTCCTCATCTACCACCTCAACGAATCCGCACTTACCGCAATGCATACAATGGGTATCGTTGTCATGATCCTTCCGTAATGCGATGCAATTATTCTCGCACACATCAATCTTCCGTAATTCATCCCGAGGCCGCCATCAACTTTTTCGATTGGTACAAATCCTTTGGCATCTTGTGGTTAGCGGAAGGACATCATTCATTAGTTCAAGCAAAGCGCTGAAGCATTTGTTCGAAAAGTTGAACTTCGACTTCATCGACATAAGCCGTAAATAACCGCAGACGGCCACATTGGTGAAGTCATGCGCCTTCTCGTCCGAGGCGCCAAGTAGCCTATAGAATTTTTTAACTCCTCCGCCGTGACCCTCCCCGAGTTAAATTCACCCCTCGCCAAGATCATCCAAAGATGTCTTCCATCCGGTCGTGATCCTCCACATGGTCCAAAGATTCTTCTGCCTCGATAGCACGCCTCGCCTCTCTCCATGACGGTGCCACACCAAATAGTTAGGCATGAACCCGCTTTTGCAAATGTGATACTGCACTATATCCTTGCTGTAGTAGCTATTATTCTCGCAGAGGGTACACGGGCAATACACATATTCAGCTCCTCCAGCGAATGCTTGCTTCAAGAAAGCATCCGTGATCTGCCCCCATTCCCTTGAGTGCCCCCCATCACTCCTCCATCCGTCATACATCGCCATTCGATCGTCACCCATTAGCAAAGCTAAACAAATGAAACAATGTCAACGTACGACCGTGGCTTAGGTGACAAAGACAACCTATTAGGAAAGATTTGTCCTAAACCCACCCAAGAATGGAGGCTATTGCATGCGACCTGTGACGTGCGCTACGAACCGAACGAAATTTCGCAAAGATAACCTCATTGTTTTCCAAACGACGCTCGATGTCGGGTGCGCCGAACAACAGGTTATGTGGCCAAATCACGCTCGATCGCCGCACGCCACAGTGCCCTATGCAACAACCAACATTCTCGGGCGGTCCCAAAATACTTCGATACTCTCGAACCGCGCACCTCACAAGCAAATGAGATGCGCCGTTCCCGAACGGGTGACGCCTATGTTTCTACTGCTCGACACAAACCATAAACTCTAACGTTACAAACAACGGCAGCGAGAAAATAAAAATATATATATCATATGCAATAATATAAATGAGATGAAATAACTTTAAACAAATATAAAAAGAGATGAATATACCTTTCCAACGCCGGCAAGGCCGGCGAGGGTCCGGGAGGGCGGGTGGCGCCGGCGACGGCGAGGCAAGACGCGGGCGGCCGGCGATGGCGCGGCGGTGGCGCCGGCGCGGCGACAGCGGGCGGTGGGGCGCCGCCGTCGGCATGCGGGCGGCGCCTCGGCGGCCGAGCTGGGCGGTGGCACAAAGTAGGGCAACAGCAGAAGGGCGCAGACGGCCGGCGGCACGCCGGGGCGGCTTTCGCGGCGGGGGTGCGCGTGGCGGCGCCGGCGGGGCGGCGCCAGCGGCGGTAACGCGTCGGCCGGGCGGGCGGCGCGGGCGGAGGGCGGCCGGCCGGGCGGTGGCGGCGGCAGAGCGGGGCGGGCCGGCGGGCGGGGCGGCGGCGTGGCGGGCGGCGAGGGCGGCCGCGGCGGCGAGGGGCAACGCGGCAGCGAGGGGCAGCGGCGCGGGCGCAAGACGGCGGTGACGCGTCGGGCAAGCGCAGCGGCGGGGCGCAGGCGGCGGCCGGCCGGGCGGGGCGCCGGCGGGTTCACGGGGCGCGGCGCGGCGGAGGTCGGCCGGGCGAGGGGCGCGCGGCGGTGCAAAGACGGGCGGGTGGTTTGCCGGCAAGCAGCGGCGGGCGGGGGCAAAGGGGGCGGGCGGCGGCGGCCGGGCGGTTCGCGGGGCTGCGGGCGGCGGGAGGTCGGCCGGGCCGGCCGAGGCGGCCGGCGGGTCGCGCGAGCAAGGGGCGGCGGGCGGCGCGACGCGCGACGCACGACCGGGCGAGGCGCGGGCGGGCGCGGGCAGTCGGCCAAGGGCGGCGGCGGGCGGGCGCGGGCAGCGGCGGCGGTGAGCGCGTGATCCACGGCGGCCGCGCGGCATCAGGGTCGGGCGGCAGCGAGGCGCGGGCTGGGCGGTCGAGCCGAAAGCGCGGGGCGGGCAAGGGCGGGCCGACGGCGCGGAGGGCGGGCGCGACGCCGACGGCGTGAGGGCGGGAGCGGGCCGACGCAGCGTCAAGCCAGTACGGCGGGCGCGAAGTGGCGCGGGCGCGGCGGCGCGCAGGGGGAAATTTTGGGCTCTACTGCGGATCGCACGCGCCAGAGGATTTTTTCGCAGATAAATTGCAGAGCAGGGCCTACGAATTTAAAAGCTTAAATTGTGGAGTTGATTGGCCCACTAATTTAAATATTTAAATTGTAGATTTTTGGCCCACTTAATTTAAATATTTAAATTGTGGAGTATTTTATACTTATTTAAATATTTAAATTGTGGGTTTCATTTGCCCACGAATTTAAATATTTAAATTGTGGGTTTTATTTTGGCCCACGAATTTAATTAAAACGTGGGTTTTATTCAAACCGACGAATTTAAATAAATAATTTCGTGAGTTTTTTTGGGCCCACGAATTTAAAAACCCACGAAATTTTCCCGATTCGTGAGTAAAGCCCCGCTTTCTTGAAGGGCCCACTGCATTGAGTCCCTTGGTCGGCCAAGCACTCGCACTCGGAGGACCTCGGAGGGACTCTCTTGTAAAGGTCCAGGCCGACTCAGACAAAGATTTTGCCCGCGAGCGAGGCGCTCGCCTTGGTCGGGTCGGGGAGCGCCCCGTCCACAAACGGTTGATGAAAAGCTTCCTCGGTCGGACTCGGCCGCTAGCACGCCGCGGTTCGACCCGCCAAGTCTACGCCCGACCGCGCGTGCCGGGTGACCGTGCTAGGTGAATCGAGACCGCTCGCCACAAGAGTCCACCGATGGAAGGTTGCAGAGGTCGCAGACGAAGATCCCGTGGGATCGACCTCTGCCGAGGCAAGAGTGGATAGGTAATCGGCCTCACCGCTGTGGCGTCTCAGCTGTGGTGGAGCTTCAAACCCTTGAACCGCTTCCTCGAGCTTACGCACTTCCCGACAAAGACGCAACCATACGCGCGCTCGGGCTCAAGCCTTCATGACCGTCGACGACAAGCTTGGAGTCTCAGCGGACGCAGAGTCGGGCGAGCACCGAGGTCGGCAGCGATCCGAGACCGCTGACGAGCCTCGATTTGGCTTTGTTGTTGGTCGCGCCGAAGAGCATCCCGATGGCGCGAAAGTTTGTTCCCAAGTGGGGAAATGATGATGACTCCGCGCCGCCGCCGTTTTTGGTGTAGGACCCATCAAAGTACATTGTCCAAGACTCGTGGTCTTTGATTACGGTGGCGTCGGGCTTCGGGTCCACTCGACGACGGTCGGCCGTGGCTCGCGACTTGATCGCTGTCCGAGGACGATGTTATGCGCCGCGTCGCCGAGCTCGAGCGCCCACTTGGCTATCCTTCCGAGGCGCCGCGATTGTGGACGATCTCGCCGAAGCGGGACGCGTCACCACGGTGATGGCGTCTTTGGTTGAAGTAATGGACGAGCTTTCTTTGGCGATGAGCACCGCGAGAGCGCCTTACGCACTCGCGGTATCGAGCCTTGACTCGAAAGAACCTCACCCGATGAAATAGACCGCCGCTGTACCTTGAGTTCACGACCTTCCTCCGCTCGTTCGACCACAAGGGACGACCGACAACTTGAACAAAGGGCGATGTAGAGGAGCAGGGTTCGCCCGGTGCCGGGCGATCAGATCGAGGTGAGGATAGGAAGGCCTTTCAGCGGTGAGGGCTTCGAGCCTCCCGGTCCAAATGGCGGTCGGATTTCTTGAGCAGCCTGTAGAGCGGCATTCCGCACTCGCCGAGGCGAGACACGAAACGGCTCAAGGCGGGCCCATCCTTGCGATCGCCGAGATCTTCTCCTAATTGGCCTCGATACCTCGCTCGGAGACGATGAAGCCGAGCAGCTTCCCTTTGGGGACCCCGAAGACGATTTCTGGGTTGAGCTTTATACGAACCGTCAAGATTAGCGAAGGTTTCTTCCGTGTCGCAATAAGGTCGCGGCGATTCTGGTCTTCACGATGATGTCGTCAACGTAGGCCTCAACGTTGCGGCCGATCTGGTTGTTGAAGCACGTTTGCATACATCGCTGGTATGTAGCGCCCGCGTTCTTTAGGCCGAACGGCGTGATGAAGGAAGTCGTGAGCTGGTCGGACTCCTTCAGCGCTATCTGGTGGTAACCTGAGTAGGCATCCAGAAAGGAAAGAGACTCACACCCCGCGGTGGAGTCGATGACTTGGTCGACACGGGCAAGGGGAACGGTCTTTAGGACACGCCTTGTTGAGACTCGATAGTCAACACACATTCTCCATTGCCCATTTTTCTTTTTTTACAAGTACAGGTTGGCCACCACTCGGTGGCGGACCTCTTTATAAACCTCGCAATAAAAGCTTGGCGATCTCTCGCTTATGATCCCGCGCCTCTCGCCGGCGGGCGCAGCGCTGGGCGACCGCTTTGAGCCCGGCTTCTGATGCTCAAGGAGTGCTCGCGACTTCCTTAGATTCCCGCATGCTCGGAGGACCTCCATGCGAAGACGCCTTTGTTGGCGCGAGGAAGCCGACGAGCGTGCTTTCCTATTTGGCGGGGCGTGGCTCACCCACACGGTCTTGGTCGGAGCGCCGGAGTTCCTGCGCGCGAACTTGAGCGCGCTCAAAGACGCCGCCGGTGTTCCTCCTCCCGCCTCGCCAGGCTGATGGGGCCCCGTGAACTGCGGGGTTAGGATTAAATCGACCGCGCTCGCCATGTTGCACTCGCAGAGTGCCGCCACGCAGGTACTCCGCCCGAGCCGGAGTCGTGGTCGGAAGAGTCTTCCAAGAGTTCGTGGATAGAGGCCGCATGTAGCCACCGTCGCCACAAGTCGTGAGCTGCGAGAGGTGACATGGTCACCGCCCGCCCACGGAGCTTTCACGAGACGTGGCGGAGCGCTCCCGTGCTCCGCTTTGGGACTCGCAGGGCGCCAAGCCGAGCTTGGCGGTCTCCGAGATGGCGCCAAAGCTTTGGGGCGCCGCCCGGCGGTGCGCGGGATGAGCGTAAGCCTCCCGCCGAGGTGACGTGAAGTTGAGGAGCCGGCGATCTGCCCTCGACGCAGCCATGCCGCTGTGGTGGAAGATGCCATCGTGAGGCAAGCGAATCTGAGATGGTGATGGAGACGCCAAGGCCCCTACCGGGCGCGCCAACCGCCGGCGCTTTGAGCACCGCAAGTAAATTTGTAAGTCTAAGGGCCGCGTGTTCCACTCCCTGAATGGTTAGACTCGTAAGTCCAAGATGTATACCGTTCGGCCGAAAGTCCCTACTCAGCCAGGTGGTATCGCTGTATTCCCTTTAGTACGTATGATCGCACAAAGTTTACAAACGAGTGCTAATGGCTTAGCAAGATGAGTTTGATTGCGCTCTCCTCTCCTACGGGGTTCCCGCCTCCTTTATACGTAAAGGAAGGGGCAAAGTTACATCGAGAATTGGGAGAGGACGAGATGACCTACACTAGGAGCTTGGCCCTTCGCTCGATGACTCGATCATCGCCAGCCTTGCCCATGCTGGGTCGGTAGCTTAGTCGGTCGTATGTTAGGTATTTCCTCGAAACGGCGCATCTACCCTCCGCGAACCTTACGAGTGTTGACGCGGCTCGCTACCGACGCGGGTGTTGCCTCGGGAGAGGGCGTCTTCGCATCAGATGTGACCGGCCGATGGATCGGGAGCATGACTTGGCCACCATTAAACCTTCTAGGAAGGAGCCACCGCCTTGTATAGTCATCGATTGACCCCGCTCAGGTACGTGGTCGTTGTCCGCAGAGGCTTCGACACGCGGCCCTTGGCAGGGGTTGTCTTGGCACGATCGGTCAGGATCCCACCCACAGCCGAGGGTCGGAGCTCGCTTGGTCGGAGCCGGGGCCCTGCCTCGCGGCGGGGTCGGAGCCCGCTTGTCGAGACACTTCCCTCGGCCGGTCGGGAAGGGATGTCTCGTGTGGCCTTGCAGTGCTTCTGGCCGGTAGTGGGCAGGAGCGACTGCTGGGCTTGTCGTACTTGAGGCCACCGGCTCGTCTCTTTGGGCCATTGGGGTACCCCTGTTATAAGTATTCGTCAAGGCTGTCCTCCAGAAATTTGGAATCTCCGTCGAGGTGGTTGGTTGACTCTTGTAATACAAGTGTTTGGCCTCATCAATGGACTTTTGCTTTTCTGCCATACGTCGCTCATATTCACTTTGAGCGGTTTTTGCAGCCTCTTACCGAGCTTCATGTTCTTCACGCTCCACTCGTTGCTCTTCTGTCTCGTTGGTAACCGCACAAGCACGAAAACCCGAATAGACAGAAGGCGTTAGTCCTCCATCTTCATCTGATGATGGGGTGTAATCTAGACCTTGGAGACAATCTTCCGAGGCTGAATTTTTTAGGAGGTTATTACTACTTTTTGACACATTTTCATTCTCAATTTCCAAGGAACATGCCTCATGGGTATCTTCCTTTGAATCTATACTCCTTTATAATGCACGTAAACATTTTTTTCTATGTCCACCCCAAATAGTGTATCCCACTAGAGATGGCCCAACATTTGTGCACCCAGCGAAACGTCCCCAGAAACTTGCCTCCATCAAAATTAACCTCTCAGATCTTTCCTCAACTTTACTCACCCACATCCGATGGCCATTATTTAGTGTGTATAATCATCCCTGTGGCTCACAACAGACCTCCCCCACCTACATATTTGGAAGGAGAGCGAATCAAACAAGGAAATAAATAAGGAGGATCCGCATGCAAGGAAACCAGACTTGAATTTTTTACTAGCCAAAATTGTACGTACTACATATTTGGAAGGAGGGCAAATCAAACAAGGAAATAAACAGGGAGGATTCGCATGCAAGGAAACAAGACTTGAATTTTTTATTGTCCTGGCATTGTGATCGTATTTTTTTTAATATGACCTTTCTCGAGACTTTTTTATGGATCTAGCCCCATAGAGCCTAATTTCAGTGCACGGAGAGCACTGAATTTTTGTTTTCATTTTTTATCTAAGGAACCAACGGTCCGTAAGTGCTGCTTAATTTTTTAAAAATTTTTCTCACGGAACCAGCGCCCGACGAGCACTGTTTAATTTTTATCTTTTTTTCCTTGCGGATCCAACGGACGGCGAGCGCAGCTTTATTTTTCCATATTTTTCCAAAATCATCCTCGTGGCCCACAAATGCACCTTCCTCACCTCCAAAGATCAACAAGGAAAAGGAAACAAACGCCCCGGAATCAAGGAAAAGGAAACAAACGCCCCGAAAAGGAAAGGACCATACATTACGGTTGTGAAAAGGAAACCGGAGATGGGGCGCCGCCGAATCAAAACCGGAGAACGCAGTCCGCAATGGCTCCACGGCCGCCATCGGTGGCTTTGCCGACGCCGAGGAGGTTGGTCGGCGACGACTGCGGGGCAGCTGCGTGCCTCGGCAAATTTATAATTTAAATTTTTTGAAAAATTTTATTAAGTACAAAATAATCAAATTTTTTGAGAATTTTTCTAGAATTTTAACCTAATGTGCTATCTTTTCAAAAATCCTTCATATTTAAAAAAGCAAGGCAACCCACTGTAGCTTCTTCTAGTCAGCAGCCTGCACTGCAGAAGCTTCTTCTCTTCCTCCCTCCATTAAAGCAAGAAAGAAGTTCCAAAGCTTCATCAATCCCGTACCAAATCTCCTCTTTCCACTATGGTGTTAATTCCCCAAATTTTGTACTCTATTGCCAAAATTTCCTCCCAATCTGATTTGATCCCAAATTATGGTTTCCATAAATATGCTTGTTTCGGGCTATAAAAGCCATGAGCTCTCCTCCACCCCATCGCATTGCGTGAATCCCCAAGTGCTCCTCTAGTAAAGATCGCGATTTTGGAGGTAACACAAGCCATCACCGCCATCTTTCCCGGCGAATTCACATAACCGTGACTCCTCCCAGCGCGGCGGTTTGGCGATCTCGCCGCACTGCCGACCCATCATGACCGGCTGGCCACCGCCTTCCTCCTCATGTTGGCCAAGCCTAGAGAGCACGCTGTGCTCTTTGTGGAAGCTGCAAAAAAAATAATCTAAAATCAGAAAATGCTTTTTTCTTTTTCTTTCTTGATTTAAAATCTTTTGGGAGCCCTTTTTCGCCCATTCGACCTCCATTTAGTTCCGTTATTCTTTCTAAATTCATTTAAAATTCTAAATTTCTCTTTTATTATTAAGTGTTGTATTCATACTTATCTTCTCATTTAATCGATAAGCGGGTGTACTGCCGTTGTAGCGTTAGCTCAGGCACTATACTAGTCTACTAAAGGAGTGTGAGAGCTTTACCTTTTGGCAAGTTGGATGATTGTTCTTCGACTTCAACCTCTGCCTCAATTTTTCTAATTCCGCCTCAGAAACATATTTAGAGTAGAAATCGCACTTACATTGTTCTTCTGTTAGCTCATCTTCTGCGGTAAGATGAGCATAATCGGCGAGGTCAAACCAGTTTTCATCATCCATTGTAGAGAATTTCTTGGCTTTGATCTCTGGAGGCCCTCCTTCTAGAGCCAGTTGTCGATGTCCAAGACCTTGGGTCCCTTAATCGAACTTATGGAAATATAAATTGTGGGCTCCTAGGGAACAAAACAGAGTGGATGGGAATTGCTTATTTATTAGCCAAGTGGCTTTGACAGAGTATATAGATTACAGAGTGAACGGCCGACGGCAATATTGGAGATTGGAACGGCCATAACTTTTGATTTTGCGGATGAAACTGCACCAAATTTGGTGGAGAGCTAGATTAGACCATAAGGCACGAGATGACATGAGAGGATTTTAGAAAAACTAAACAAAAAAATAGGGAACGCGATGCCCATTTCGGTCGACGTGGGCGGCGCACCGGAAGACGACGGCTGCGATTTTTAGGGTTTGGGAGGAGCTCTGGGGATTAGGGGAGCGTGAGAGGGGTCTTAGTAAACTTATATAGGCTAGGGAGTCGTGCCATACAAGGAAACACGAAGAAAAACTGGATTTAGATTGAAAACGGTTCGGATCGAGCACTTGGCGCGCAATGAACAGTAAACGATTACGTGGCGCATTGTGGTGCGTCGGATGGGGATCGGAGGGCTCCGGCTGAGAGGCGACGTGGCCGGCTCTGGAGCTGCCACATGGATTCAATCCAATTTCCGAATTAAAATAATTCCAGAAATTAAAATAATTCATTTAGAACAATAAAAATACCAGAACAATTCTAAAAAAAATCTAGAAAATATTTTAAGACATTTGGAGCTCGAATAAAATATTTTTAACCAAACATTATTTAAAATTTTGTAGTATTTAATTAAATTTAACAAAAGACTTAATTTAAATTAATTTCCAAATGAATAGCAAACGAACTCTGAAAAATATCAAAAAATTACAGAAAATTCATTGAAGCACAACGAACTCAAATAAAACTAAATTTATTTTAATTGAAGTTTATATTAGTAAAGTTAAATTGTTTTAGCATTAGAAAATTCCAGATTAAGCCTTATTAAAGCGAGAAAATCAGCGGGGATTTTTGGAAAGATGAACTAAACAAAAGATTTTTGAAAACCCAAATTTTGAGATGTTACAAACCTCCCCCCTTAACAGAATCTCGACCCCGAGATTAAGGTTGTTTATAGAAATAGGTTCAGGGGGACTCAACTCTTGAGACTTTCTTGAAGTTCCAAACAACTGCACACTGGGCAAGGTTGCTTTCGAACAAACACTTGACAACGACCAAAATTTGTAGGCTGCGTGATGCGGATGAGATCCTTTTGCAATTCCACTGACTTCCACAGTGTTTGCTTTTTTGGCTCAAGAAGGCACTCCTTCTATTGGGACTCTTGAAACACATGACGCACTCAGACTGACGTTCTGGCATCTTCTTTGATAGGCTCCCTTGCTTTTCGACCTTTAACGCTAGGTTTTCTGTTTCTTCTAGAAATTGGACAAGCGGCATTCGACAGTGAAACTTGCTTGCAACTCTGCAGTCTTGCACAACATTCTTGTTGGTCTGTTTCTATCTCTATCAGCTTGATTCTCGAGTACTACCTTAAACTCTAGATCAACTGAATATTCCTTCACATTGAACTCAAGCTCCAACTATTACAGAGGTAATGGCATGGTTCTGCTTGCATACACTACGTTAGATAAAGTAATTCGTCAGGTAAACAATTATCCTTTGTAGTTATTAAGCATACGCAACAACTCCTTTTCTTCTGATGTGATGGCACATCCACCTTCTTGGCTCAACCATAACGGAACAACCAGTCCTTAGCTGTCTCCGATATGCTGAAGTTAAACTGATCCTAAATCTTTCTCAGAAACACTCTCGCTCCTCTTAACTGATCAAATCTTTGACCATAAACCAAGACTTCCTTACACATAGGTAACCAAATAATTCCAAGGATAAACATCTCAAGCAAGGGTTTCCAATATGATAAGATTTATTACGAACTCAATCTCAACAACAAACAAGTTAACTCTCAACATCCTAGATTACATATGATTTTCAATCAGTACAACATCTGATGCCTTCTAAGCTCCAGTAGTCATAATGTGGTTGACATTATCTTTTGCTGGCACTGGCGGCATGGCTTCAGCTTGAATTTCTCCACAATTCACTTTCTGGTGCAAGTGTCTCGGTAGGTGTAGGACTAAAATTGAAGCGGATAGGTATAACAACTTTTCTCTTAAGACAACTGTTGGCAAAGTGTCCCGGTTCATTGCATCTTAAGCAACGCTTGACCGACATCTGTTGACTTCCTCCTAACATAGCACTAATCTTGGTAGGGGCAGAGCTGAGATTGATGCGATCCGCAGTGATCACTTTCTTCTGAGGGCAGTGTTTAGCAAAATGTCCTGGCTAGCGACAGGCAAAGCAACCTCTAAGCAGTAAGCTTCCTCCTTGAGAACTTTTAACCAGAGTGATGTTATGAAAATTCTGACTATCAGGGCGAGGCACAGGTGAAGGTGTCTTGAACAAAGTCTGAGCAGTATGGCAACTGAGTTGTTGAGGGGCAATCCTCATTTGTTGTTGCGTTGGTCCTTCTTTACAAGCTTTCTGACACTTGCGGTTATACTGTAATCCCTTGAGCTCATCTCCTAGAATAAGGGTCTTGTTAACCAACTCCTCTTACTTCAACTGACTCTTTGAGCAAGCTACTCTTGCAGTTTTACCACTCACTCTTGGGGTTATAAATTTTACTGAAGTAATTTCTAGAATGATCATGGCTTCCAAAATTGCTTGACCTTTTTGTAGGCATTCCTTAACAAAATGAACTAACTTACCACAATTGTAGCACGAACGTCTGGGTCGTCGTGTCTGGTTAGGTGTAGTCATATGCACAATATCGTCTTTCTCAGGCATCACCACTTGTTGGTTCATAGGGCATTCCCTGGCCCAATGACCTTGTTTATCACACAAGAAACAATTCCATGGTGACCAAGTATCCCTGGTTCTTTGAGGCAAACGGACAAAGTTGACATGTTTTCTTCATTTCGTCACGCGGCACAGCAAGTGTGGATGACAATCCTTCTCTTTTCGCTAACTCTTGAGCAATGATGGCTCGAAAATTCACTCACTGATGCTGAGTCATGGCGATCACTATTGAATCCAATGGACAATGAGCTAGACAATGATCACGTACTTCACAAAGATAACATGTGATGTTGCTCATAGGACATTCTCCAAGTAAATGGCTTCCTTCTCAGCTGGGACAATTGATTGCATGCTCATCAGCAATGTGTCCTATTCCTCCACAACAGACGCACGCATGGTCTTTCGATTTGTTTGGTTGACAACACTTCAAGGAACAACATCCTGGTACAATATCGGTGGAAGGGGTTGTACACTTCTTTGAACTTACAGTAGTCATACTGACATTTGACAAAGCAACGAACTGCTGAAAAGCAGCGACGAACTCCAACCAAGTGATTTCTTCTGGTGTCTTGTGGGTAGCATGATAGCTCTTCCACCACTCCAAGGCATCTCCTTCCAATCGACATGTGGCATAGGGAACCTTCTCTTCATCTTCACATTGCACCAAAGCCAGCTTCTCTTCTATGACACGAAGCTAGATTTCTGCATCTTTGAGAGTGGCTAATCCACCAAACGTGAGTGGTTTGGTCCTCTTGAACAAGGCAAACTTTGACTGTGAATAGGTGGCTGTGATTGTGGTTGTAGGGGCATTGATTTTGGCACTGATAACATTCATCTGTTGTATCATTGTCTACATGAGCTGGGTTCGAGCAGTGAATAACTGATCCAAATTCTGAATTGTCACTATCGGTACGGTGGACGGCTGCTGGTCACAATCTACTTTATTACTAACACTAGTAGTACCAACTGTACTGACTTGAACTGCCTCGAAATCCCTGTTATTGTCGGTCCTTTCCTTCTGTTGACCACTCAAGGGTTTAGTTAAGAGGGGAAAAGCAAAGATAAGGTTCAAGAATCCTAGTGCAGGGGAGCAGGTTTAACCCAATAACTTGTACAAACATTATTAATAACTTAGTATGGTTGCTTACAAAAGCCTAAAAGCTATGCAACACATACTGCACACCCAACAACCAAGGAAAAAAACAAATTAACCTAAGCACACAACAATCTATCGTCTAAAAGGGTAACACTTCTATCTTAGACTGACGCAACTCTTCACACATGAGTCTCAACTGGCCACCAAAGTACTAGTTCTTCTAACTTCTGGAACACTTCATCGATCCACTTCTTTTTCCTTGAGCTCGACGATTCCTATCTTCACGATCTTTAGGATCAGCAGCAAGACACCTAGTACTTTCTCCTTAAGTGTGAAACATCGTTAATTACTTAGAACAACTCAGGTAAGATTTTTAATTTAAACCAGTGGGGAAAGATGAATAATTTTAAAAAAGGGGAAAGAATAGAAGAATAAGATAAGTCAAGAACTTATTATTCTTTCAAGTTAAATTTTCTATTTTAGAAAATACTTTTGAAGCTCCTAAGGAACGGCCAAACTATCTAGGGTCAAGACCTACAGTCAGTATGGCTCTGATACCACCTCTGTCGGGACCCGAATACGCAAATCCGGACCCTCTGTGTATTCAGCACTAGTCCAGGATCACGTTAGTGCACACAGTCTCAACATAGATGAAATATCACAATCATACACAACAGAATAATAAATAAAGACTTCATCTATTGATATAGAACTATTGAACGACCTTAAGGTCAAACTTACACTTGTGAGGCCTTGGTGGCTTCAACTCAAAATAAATAAATTGCAGCGGAATGAAGAACGTCGACGAATCCCATCAATATGCCACAGGCAACTGATAAGGTTCAACTCCTAGATATTCGCCTCCTCGTGGAACTTCTCCTCCTTCGAAGTTGTAGTCTTCTCCTCGACTGATGATTTTGTGTGTTGCAAGGGGTGAGTAAATAAAGCACTCAACAAGTTGTGCACAGAATGCAAGTCTAGTATTCTATATGCATGGCTTAGTACAAAGGTATGGCTATCATGGCTATTTTGTAGTAAAGCAGCATTTATAAAAGAATACAGTAATTAGATTGAAATTGTAGTAAAACAAATAATAATAATAGATAGATTCAACATTTGACAAGTAAACCAAGTTTCCAATCCTATGTCAATTTCCACTTTCCATAGCATCCTACCATCCCAATAAGTTTTGTTTAACAAAAGTTTAACCCTTGACTGTAATTCCTGAGCATTGCTCAATACCGCGAGCACGGCTATTCGAATAAATTTTACACTCTGTAGAGGTTATGCACTTTACCCACACGACATGATCGTCCCTTGTTGCCAAGCTATTAGCACACTTCCTTTGGTGTGCCGGCAGGGTAATCATGACAAAGCCTTTACAATGCTCTGTCTAGAACTCTGACTTGCTCACGAGGTTTCAACACGGAAGGGACTGGTTACCACACTCCGGGCCCCCTCTTGCGCCATGTGAGTCTACCCGTACACCCGGAACTCACTATACACCACAGTAGTACCGAAATGTAGACATCACAAATTAGTTTGCTAGGCTGTCCCATTCCAGACGTGTGGTTGCAAGTAAGACTCAGGTCAAAGGCTTGCAAGGTTAAGTCCTTAGGGTGACTAGGGCAAGACTTCCACATACCCTCTTCCAAATCTGGCCCACCTTGGCACACTGCCCCTCACCACTTACCCCAATCTAAATCATTACCACCCCAGTTGATTACCAAGCACCCATGCTATCAACAAGTCAACCTCGTTGCATGACATCCACTCGTCACCATAACGCAATCTCATTGTGTGACCACACATGACACACCAGTTCATAACATTGTTCCATATTCTATTAGTCAAGATTAATCAGTGATGATTCAACACATGTGATGACATGGCATGGCTAAGCAATCTACGACGGTCTAACCAGCCCATGTTGATCATCAATATTAACCAACTATTAATTAACCATCCTAGGGTGACAATTAGATCATGGCATACAATGGCAAGGTAGGGTATAGATCAAATTGGTATAATAGCTAAGTCCTAATTTAATTTGAACAATTGTATACTTGAAATAATATGCAATAGGGTAAAACAAATATAGCAATTTTATAAACATGGGTTCAACATGATCAAAGCACAACTTGCCTGGCCCTTGCGATTTTTACTGTTCTTTACTCTTTATCTTTCATTCTTGATCTTCGATCTTCAATCTTTACCTTCTTTATCTTCAGCTCCTTCGAACAACTTTCGGACGATGCATCTAATGATTAAAGAAAAAGCAAATACAAACCAACTCAAAAGATAAATCAAATAAATCCAAATTGAGAACAGATAGTATTGGATCACAAAGGCTTAGATGAATTTAGGAACTTGAATGGATTAGATCAGAGATTAGACAAAAGAGAACGAGCTTTCGGAATACACCGAAAAGGAAAAGACTGATAACTGAGAAAGAAAGAATATTTCTTCTATAGTTATTATCTTGATTGGATAGACAATGACATATGAGCTCTCGATCTATAAACCGGCTCCATAAAGATAGGTTAGTTCGCAATGAACTAAACTGATGCTCAATGCTGACTTTTGTTGACCAAACAGATACAGAGTCAAACAAAAGAAAGATAGACTAATAGATTAGGTATGGCACTAGGATATGACATATGGCCAGGGGTCTATCGACCAAGTCCACAAATGACTTCTAGGTCAATGGCAGATTAGATTTTCAAGAATAGGACATGGACAAGCGGGGTTGACATTCATGCGATTCGATCTGAGATCAGTCATACGTCAATCAAGAGGCTTGACGATGACAAGGCAGTGAGGAAATGAAGACAAGGCTAAACTCATAGGTGATGGGGTTGGATTACAATAAGGTGATGGAGAGGATGATGATATTGCACTAGGGCTTTTGCGTGCATGCACACATGCGATGATAGCGAAGCGACGACATGACACTCATGCAAAGATAAGATGTCGATTGATAGTACAATGATATGGTAGCAAAGATATGATATGGCTCAGGATTGACCTGCGAGTTGCGAGATTTACATGACATGATGCATCGTCAACGACAGATTGGACACAAGGCTAAGTTAGGGTTTGAGAGGAACGACTCGCTGATAGATCAACTTGGCATAGGGCTAGGATAGGTAGGGTTGGCTCTGCGATAAAAGATTATCAAGGGTGGCTAACCGAAACAAGATCCGATAATGAAAGGGCTAGATCGAAGACGACGGGTAGATTCTACAATATGGCATTGATGGCAACTGAAGATCAAATGAACTCTAAAGATGGGCAAACCAGAGAATGATAGCCTACTGGACATGACGACACGACCAAGGTAAACTAAGATGGTTGGCGGCAAAAGACGGCGCGCGGCGCTAACGAAAGGCGGCGGCTAACGAATATTAACATTTTAGGTTGATGGAACAGCAAAGGGGAAGTGAGCACCACTTATAACGCGGCGAGATGAGCTCAACGGTATAAGCGGATTTGGTGGCTACCCAATGGACAGATCACAAACTACTGATTAACGGCTACTAAATCTAATAGTTCAAACGGTCATAACTATTACAATAATGGATAAAACCTAACCAAATTTTACAGAGAGCTATCTGGGACCCTATGGCACAATATGACGTGAAAGGATCGGAGTTTTACCTTCTGGATCAACAGGAAACGCATGAGGAAGTTTTCAGCTGTACGTACGCAGTCTGATCGGGGAAGATTGAATTTTCTGCAGAAATCCCTTAGACAAAACCATGAGTTAAGGTGAGCACCGCGTAGAGGACATCAAGATGAGTGTAAAGTAAAAATTTCATGGTCAAATTCGCAAAAACGAAGGAGAACGGGTGACGACAAGATTGGAAATTCGAACGGCCATAACTTTTGATTGTGCGGATGAAACTGTACCAAATTTGGTGGAGAGCTAGATTAGACCATAAGGCACGAGATGACATGAGCGGATTTCATAAAAACTCAACGAAACAACGGGGAACGTGACGCCAATTTCGGCCGATGAGGGCGGCGCTCCGGAAGACGACGGCTATGATTTTTAGGGTATGGGAGGAGCTCTGTGGATTAGGGGTGTGGGGGAGGGGTCTTATGACACTTATATAGGCTAGGGAGTCGTGCCATACAAGGAAACACGAAGAAAAACCGGATTTAGATTGAAAACGGATCGGATCGAACACCTGGTGCGCAATGAACAGTAAACGATGCCGTGGCACATTGTGGTGCGTCGGTTCGGTATCGGAGGGCTGCGGCTGAGAGGCGACGTGGCCGGCTCTGGAGCTGCCACGTGGATTCAATCCAATTTCCGAATTAAAATAATTCCAGAAATTAAAATAATTCATTTAGTGCAATAAAATTACCCGAAAAATTCTAATAAAATTCTAGAAAATATTTTAAGACATTTGGAGCTGGAATAATATATTTTTTTACCAAACATTATTTAAAATTTTGTAGTATTTTATTAAATTTAACAAAAGGCTTAGTTTAAATTAATTTCCAAATGAATATCAAACGAACTCCGAAAAATATCAAAAAATTACAGAAAATTCATTAAAGCACAAAAAACTCAAATAAAACTAAATTTCTTTTAATTGAAGTTTATATTAGTCAAATTAAATTGTTTTAGTATTATAAAATTCTGAATTAAGCTTTATTAAAGCGAGAAAATCAGCGGGGATTTTTGGAAAGATGAACAAAACAAAAGATTTTTGAAAACTCAAATTTTGGGATGTTACAATGATCATTGGTTACTAATGCTAAATTATAGATGTGGCGATCGTATATCAGATTGTAGATGATGCTAACAGCGTGGATTGACCCCCATTTATCTTGATTGAAGAGGTGGTAGTTGTTCTCCAAAAAGCTATCATGTAGCACAGAGGTGTCTTTCTGCCAAAGGGCGCCTTTTCTAGAGATAACTTCCAGGTAGTCATGTATACCTATCAAACAACTATCCGCACAGAAACATGTGCGAGGAAAACCGCTTGTCCTTGGCCAATTCACTGGTCAGGGTAGCCATTTCTCTAGTCGGTGACGACCAGTGTGAAGCAAGGTTTTGACTATCTTTGACTGAACTGTTTGGATAGAGATGGGCTTTTTTAAACGCATTAAGGGCTTTACGTATTGTTGGCCCATTAACAGAATGTAGCCATGAATAAACTAAGAGCCCAAACAAATGACAACCTTTTAATCCTCGTCACAAGGTACCTTTCGTAGAAATCTTTGCTTATCATTGTATTTTGCTTGCACCAAATTAAAGCATTATATATTAGCATCAGCATGTAAAGTCGATGTTATCAGCTCAATTTTTAAGAGGTCGACATGGAAAATGACCTTACATGCTAATTGAGTTCGACCTAACTTATGAATTGGCTAAAGCTATCAAAGGGCAAGCGATAGCCGATTTTATAACAGGACATAGAGCCGACATAGAGGCTGACCTAGTATCCGTTGCACCTTGGTATTTATTTCTTGATGGATCGATCTGTAGAGAGGGTGATGGTGTTGGCATAGGATTAATATCCCTGAAGGCAAATGGATATAATTTTGAGTTTGCATTCAGGATAAATCATAGGTGCTCAAATAATCAAGCCGAATATGAAGCTTTGCTAAGAGGCCTACAGTTGTTCGATAATATTGGTGTCGACTCTGCTAAGGCTTATGGTGATTCTTTATTAATAGTCCAACAAGTTAAAAGAGAATATAATTGTTATCATGAAATTTTGGTAAAATATTTGGATGAGTGCCTTAAAATTATCGGCTCATTTAGTTCTTTTCTAATTTGTCATGTACCTCGTGAAATGAATAGTAAGGCCAACAATTTGTCTCAGCAAGCTCGGGTTATAAGATGTTCAGCTATTTGGGGGACTATGAGCCGATAGACAAAACAGTATTACGTACTGAGGTTATGTGTGTCGATGCAGCTGATTGGAGGACAAAATTTATCAACTATTTCTCCTATTTGTGAGGACTCACAGGACGGAATATTAAAATGCAAGCCCTAAAATATGTTTTGCTCGACAATATACTTTATTATCGGACTATGGAGGGTTTATTGTTAAGGTGTCTTAGGATAAAAGAAGCCAAAGTAGTGATGAGAGATGTGCATGAAGGTATTTGTGGGACTCATCAATCAGCTCATAAAATGAAATGGTTACTCAGGCGTAATGTGTACTTTTGGCTGATAATGCTAGAGGATTGTTTTAAGTACTACAAAGGATGTGAAGATTGTCAGAAGTTTGGCAATTTTCAACTAGCTCCCGCATTGATTATTAAACCTTGGCCATTTAGAGGTCGGGGAATAGATATAGTAGGCCAAATTTACCGTACATCGTCCAAAGGCCATAAATATATTTTGGCTACAACTGATTATTTTTCTAAATGGGTTGAAGTGATCTCTCTAAAGAAAGTAACTTCTGTTGGGGCTATTGGATTTGTAATGGAGCATATTGTTCATCGGTTTTGAATACCCTAGACAATTACGACCAATCAAGGCAATGTTCTTTTATGGCCGATGAATTTCATAGTTTCGCTCAAAGTTTAGGGATTAATTTACTAAATTCATCGCCTTATTATGCACAGGCCAATGGTCATGCCGAGTTGCCAAACAAAACATTGATTAAATTAATTAAGCAAAAAATTGAGGAGAAACCCAGAAATTGGCACAAGACACTATTGGAGTCTTTGTGGGCCTATCGGATTGTTTGCCATGGAGTGAAAAATCTATCACCCAATCTGTTGGTTTATGAATAAGTAGTTGTTGGTTTATGATTAGTATCGGCTCAATAAGGGTAGCTAGACAAAATAGATTGTTGGATCTAGATTATAAGAATTTAATGATCGATAATTTAGACAACTTGGCAGAAATATGGTTACATACCCTAGATCGGCTACAGAAAAACAAGGCTAGAGCAGCAAGGGCTTATAACAAGAAGGTGTTGCCAAAATCATTCCATGAAGCCGATATAGTCTGGGAAACTATATTACCCATCGTCTCAAGGATAGCCGATTTGGTAAATGGTCTCCAACCTGGGAAGGGCCATACAAGGTACATCAGGTTCTAGATGGTAATTCATACATTTTGGAAACACTAGAAGGGGTAGTGTTTTCTAAAGCAATCAATGGTAAATATTTGGAGAAATATCACCTAATTATTTGGGTTGGATCCTAATCGGCTAAAAGGTATTTAAGCTAATCCGATTGTTGATTTTAAAAAAACAGGAGCCAAATTAACTCCTTGCAGTTAAATTTTGTCTATCATGTGAACAACTAAATGAATTCAAACTGATAAAAGGGTTGCCATATCGATAAGGAAATGCAGTTTAAACATAAATTGGTTAAACAGCCGATTTAGTTATCCTTACAAAACAAATATTCATAAGGCATTGTTTCAAAAGCTAAGCCAATTACAACCAAGATTAATTAAAGCTGGCACCCAGAGCTGATAATGCCACTGAGGCCTTGGCAAGGGTTTTCTCCACATCATCAAGAATTTTCTAATCTTCTTTTTCACTACCCGAGATGGGAGAAACCTTAGTCGGTTGTTATTTTACCGATGTTGTTGATAGAGAGAGAAACATTCTGGGTTTTCAGATTTGACAATGAAGTGCTTAGGATTTCTTGGGCGTCGACCAGTTGGGAGTTGACCTTGGCCAATAGTTTTTCCAAAAACTTCTTCGTCGACTCTGAATGATCGAGTTGGCCTAGAGGGGGGGGGTGAATAGGCAATTTTAACAAGTTCTGAGTTTTTTAAAAACCTTACAAAATTGAACAGAGAGCAACTCTCAGCAAAGTATAAAATAGATTTAAAGCAAATAATGATAACAGCGAAAGCAATAAATGAAATGACACAAAAGAGACAAAGATTTATCCCGTGGTTCAGAGACGCACCCCTAATCCACGTTGAAGCACTTCTTTCGAAGTTCTGCTTCTCAAAAGCTAGCTTCAGTAGCTCCTGTGACCACTCAGGTAACTCTTTCACTACTCCAGTGAGGTGAGTTCCAAACCTCTCACAAACACAGTGGCCTTCCACAAACACCTTTGGACAGGTCACACTGTTCACTGCCTCCAAGTTATCTAGAATCACTAAGATCCAAGAGTAATAAACTTTGCACAAGTTCTGTCTCTTGGTTCACTTGGCAATTTGCACAACTAGACACTAGCTTGGAGCTAACACACTTAGAGATGTATGAGAATTTTTTGGTGTGAAGATGAAGCACAGACTCCTTTTTCAGAATGAGAGCTATATATCAATACCAAAGTGTTAGGAGTTCATCTGTATGTTTGGTAGATGGCTTAGGAAATGCTTATATAGCCATTTGGAGTGAATATAACCGTTACACCTGCTACAGTAGCCGTTGGACG
The DNA here is from genome assembly GCA_036346275.1 of Otatea glauca. Taxonomy (NCBI): domain Eukaryota; kingdom Viridiplantae; phylum Streptophyta; class Magnoliopsida; order Poales; family Poaceae; genus Otatea; species Otatea glauca. The sequence continues at coordinate 26,687,599 of CM070730.1, read as the reverse complement.
TGTCAGATGTCAGAAATACCAGAAATATACTCGTACAACGGACTAAGTAACAAAGGCCTAGCGATCTCGGACATGTGTATGATGCATCAAATTTTAGCATTCACGACGGACCAAAAAATTTGGTCCGTTGTACATGGGTTTTTCAAAGAGATTGGTCCGCCACACAACTGAGAAAGATACATGTACGTCGGACCAAATATTTGGTCCGCCATACATAGACTTTTCAAGTGTTTGATCTGTGCATAGAGACCTATGTACGTCGGACCAAAATTTTTGGTCCGTCATACATGGACTTTTCAAGAGTTAGGTGCAAAAGACCTTTTTCAACAGAGATAAGTTTTACCCAAGCGATTTTCTTTAGTAAAGACTAAAATTTCAAACAAGAATGATTGGTCCATTGATAAAGTAAAACCCTTTTAAAAAAGAATATTTATTTAAGGTTTCAATAAATAAGACTTCAAAGTTTGGTCCGACCAAAGGCTTATAAACTGAATGAGTGCTGGACCAAAATATTTGGTCCGCTGTAGATGGGAAACGGAGAACATTTTGGTCCGTCATAGAGCAGAGACTTTTATATGTATGCCGGACCAAAGATTTGGTTCGTCATACATAGGCAAACCCTTGGCTATCAGATGATTTTAAAGGAGGTTTTTACCAAGGATGAAATGATAAGAAGACAATAGATTTGATCCGATAATCAGATATTTGATGGGAGTTTAGATGTAAGAGAGTTTCAATGTTTGACCAAAGAATCTTATTTGACTTCCAAAGATATGCTGAGAGTGCAACGGACTGAAGAGGTGGATATCAGAAATTTGGTCCGCTGTACACTAAGAAGTATGACCTAAAAAGGACTAAGTGTCTTTTGCTCCGAGAAATCTAGTTTTGTCTTTGCCTTATGATCCAATTCACTAGCTTGTGCAAAGTCCCCCTTTAGACAACAAAAAAGAGAAAAACAATCCTAGCCTTTTGACTTGAATCATCTCCCAAGTCATAAACTAGAACTGAGGACCTTAATCTTGTTCGTCCAACTTGCGTCATTCTTGAATCCAGCATATGTTCTTCAAAGCTTTTAGTATTGTTAACTTGGTCGTTAATATCAAAATTATAGCAAAACACAATAATAAAATTTGAGGGGGCCTAGATGCTATCAATCTCCCTCTTTTTGGTAATTGATGACAACATACCTTTTTAGTTAATAATATCTCATTCATTCTGCAAAACAGAGTTAGCTAGATAGAATGACTGTAGAAATTATGAATGAATGTGCTCCCCCTTATTGAATGCATGCACTGAATTTTGACAAAAAGATATATTGGGACTATTAAGACATTAACAATGCTTATAATAATTTTTGAATACGAAGTAAATATCAGAGCAGTATGAAATAAGTATCGGAGCACAAAACTGGTAAGTATTAAAGAATTAAATCATCAGAGCATGATGAAATAAGTATCGGAGCACAAAACTGGTAAGTACTAAAGAATTAAATCATCAGAGCATGATATTAGAGCATCAATACCAGAGGAGTATTATAACTTAAAAGGTGTATCAGAGCATATATAAAAAAATGTAAGATCATAAACAGAGATAATAGAGCATTAATATAGCACACATAAGTCAGATACACATAAGTCCGGCCTACAGAAAAGATCCTAAGAGACTATGGCTATGAAGATTTTCTCCCCCTTTGGCATCAATAGCCAAAAAGGGTTCCTACTTGCGCCTAGAAAAGACTCTTTTGAGCTGGCCCTGAGCTGAGCTTTTCTTTGGAGGGGAGACTGGTTTGTCATCAGCAGCTTCTTGAGTGTGATCTCCTGGCTCTTGAGACATAGCTTGATCATGCCAGCTTGGATAGTCTGGGTCACCTGGATGAATGGTCAACTGATGAAGATCTGACTGCATTTGGTCCAAAGACTCATTCAGGGTGTGTGTTTCAGCCAGGACCTCACCCACATCATACATGCAATCGTGTGCCAAATGAGTATAGTCAAGCATGGCATCCTCAGTGAAATCTAAAAGATGGTCCAACTGATGTCTCATCCATAACTGGTTACTCGTATATGATGTGCTTGCAGCTTCAACTTGATTTCTCAATTTTTTGTAATGATCATCCATTTTCTGATTCATGTCATACAGTCTGTTCTTTATCAGATCTTGATTGGTATCAAGCTATTGGATATGCTGTCTTAGGTTGTCTTGGTTGCTGCTTAGATGATAAAACCTAGACAGGACTTCATTTTGAAATTTCACTTGTTCTTCATATCTCAGAGCAGCTGTAGCTTGATCTTCCAAGTATCTTGCTTGAAATCCTCTTTGATCAGCATAATATTGTTGTTCAAAAGTTGAAAACCAAGCAGGCTGGGGTTCAAAGGCCTGAAAAGTATCTTCTTGTGCTTCCTAGCATGCCTTTGAGGAGACGAAGTAGGGTATGGATAATCAAAGAGACTCTGCCATCCAGAAAATGTATCCCTCTGATCATGTTCAGGGTGAGCTGCTGCTGGAGGATAATAGGTTTCAAATTGTTGGGGCATCCAAGATCCTCCTGCCTCATATTCATGGGCTCCTGGTCTGAAGGCTTGTGCTTCCATGAACCTTGATGCGGCTGCTGACTGTTGAAGGTTATATAATTGTTGTTCTTCATTTAAAGTTCTGCCATCTGAGCCTGAGAGAACTTGTGTTGCAGCATCATCCACGTTCAATGATTCTTTTCCAAGAACCACTTCTGTAGCTTTTGGAGTAGATTCATGGTGGCTTACAGCTTTACTCCTGTTACCACTTTGAGCACTAGCCTCTCTGTCATGTCCACTCTTAGCAGGCTCATGACGACTCTCGTAAACATGATGGAGACTGTCATAGGAGGGCATATGACTTCCAAAGGATTGATTCCAGGAGTCACTGCCTTGTGCTTGGAAATATTCTCTGAAACTGTTTCTGTCAAACTTATTTTCAGCTTCAGCTCTTGATTCACTTTCTTCCTCAGCCAATGCTTGTTCTTCTGGTTGATTGGCTTGTGATCTCTGAAGGAAGCCAGTGATCCTTAGGTTTTGTCCAGTAGAGATATGCATGTTGTATTTCCTTGGGAAACATTTGAATTCCCTATTCAGATCATCTTGCGAAATTATCCCCTGTGCCAATAGGACTGTGGTGATCAATTGAGCAAAAGGTAGAGAACTTCCAAATTTTTTGTAAATAGCTTCTTCCATTTGTCCCAAAAAGTAATCAGAGAAATCAATTGGTTGTCTTGACAGAATTAGATGCAGTAGCCAAGCTTGTACTGAGGTCACACCTTCCTTGTAACCAGACTTAGGATATATAGTGTGCCTAAGTATGAGCAGTAGCACTTTAGTTTCCTCAGTTAGACATGAGGCTCTGTTAGGATTGAAGTCTGCACTAGAGGTATTCTTATAAATGTGCCCAGATATTTGAAGATCTGGCATATCACCACTCAGTCTCCATCTTTGGTGAGGGAACATCTTTTCAAATATTCTTGTTCGATTTGACAAAGGACTTGTGGCTCCAATTGCAGACTTAAACTGAGATGATCTGATTTTTCTTATTTTTCCATTTATAGTGAACATGATATACTTCCTTTGTTTGTTCACTAGTAAGGAGGCATAGAATTCTAGAGTTCTTGAAACACTCCAGGGTATAGTTTTGTTTGACATTATATCACTCAATCCAGGAATTGAGTTTATGCAATCATATAATCCAGTTGAGCCAATTATACTGTTTACTTGATCCCAATCTACATACTGATGAGATGACAGGGCTGATTGTCGGGACCCGGATTTGCAAATCCGAAACCCTCTGTGTATACTGCACTAGTCCAGGATCACGCTAGTGCACACAGTGGAAACATAGATGAAATACCATTCCATACAACGAATTAATTAAGAAGAAGCAAATTATTATTAAATAAAGCAAACGACCTTATGGTCAATGTTTACACCATTATGCCTTAAGGGCTTAAGAAACAAATACTATTGCAGCGGAAAAGATAACTTGAACCATTCGACATGCCACAGGCAATCGTCTGGGGAACGCCTTCCTAATCCACGTAGTCTTCGTAGAATTCCTCCTCATGATATTCATTATCTCCTTCAAAGAATCGATCAACAAGGGCATAAAGCCGTGAGTACAAAGGTACTCAGCAAGCCGTAGGGAAATGATGCAATATATTTATGCACGGCTTGACAATGATGGCTATATATTTCATTTGCAGAAAGCAATAACTTGAATTGAAATACAATAAATAGATTAAAAGCATATTTATGAAAACATAAATAAATAACTGGTAGATCAAAGATAGACAACAAAACAACAGTGAACTCCCCGTTCACATCCCAACGATTCCACATTCCACATTTTATGAAACACTCTATACCCTGTGAAATTCCTGGCTTGTCCATGACCATGACAGCGGCTATTCGAATAGTTTTACACTCTGCAGAGGTTGTACAACTTTACCCACAAGACATGAACACCTCTTTGTGCAATCGATCTTAACACACTTCCTTTGGTGTGTCGCAGAGATATCATGACAAAGCCTTTACAATGCACTGTCTAAACTCGGTACTGCCCGCTAAGGTTTCGCCCATTAGGGCCCCCTCTTGCGCCTTGCGAATCTACCCGTCCATCCCGGAACCCACACCACCAACTGGCAGTACTCAAGGCTAGACATTGCAAATTAATCAGCTAAGTCTGTCCCATTCCAGACATGTGGTAGTACGGCTAGGCCCAGTTCAATGGCGCACAAGATTAAGTCCTTAAATTGTCTCAGGCAAGACATCCACATCCCAATGTGCTAGAAAGCACCCCCTTTACTTCACGATCACTTGCCTGAGGGAAAACAATTCGTTCAACCAAGACCAATGGCAAACCCCCCGCCATGGTACAACAAGTTTTACAACAGTGGCTACCGGCCACGATTCAATATCTCATTAAGTCAAGATTAACATTATTCAACATGTGACATGAATCCCAACGTATACGTAAGCATGTCTAAGCATAGCTACGATAACCCAATGTTGGTATAATGATTATGCCCAACTAGTAATGTCCCAACCTAGGTTTAACAATGGATACATGGCATACAACTAATCAAGGTGGCATAATGTCAACTAGTTATACATCTACTCCCATTAAATAGTGTTCATACACAAAGTAGCATGCAATTGTATAAAAGTAAATTACTTTTGCAAACATAGGGTCAATATGATCAAGGTTACGACTTGCCTTGCTGATCTAGTGCTGAATCTTGGTCTTCAAAGTCTTCGTTCGCTCCCTCGGAATTAGCGTCTACCGGAAAAGAAAGCAATGAAACCAAATAAATACAAAACAGAGACTCAAACACACTCAAAACTGAAAATAAATGGCTCTGGAAGATAGATCTTGATTTTAGAAAAATTTAGAAACTTGAATCGCCTCAATCGGAGTTCGTATGAGTGAGAACGGGCCTCCGAAAGATTAAATTCAGAGAAAATACAGAAAATCAGAAAATCGGAATTTCTGGATTTATTTTTGTACTGGAAAAGGATTTATTGCGCAACGCGACGTCACCGCTCACGGTGGACTCGGTCCACGGCGCTGGCTCGATCCACCATGCGCCCGCGCCGACGGTTGACGCCGGCGCTTGCGTCGCTGACACGCTGGCTTTAGGGTGACGCGTCGGCGGACGCAATGGTGACGTTAGCGACCACGCGGTACGATCTGGCGAGAGGCCGATCGGATCGAACGGCCAAGGGCGGTGGAGACGTGGCGCATCGGAGCGCCTGTTGCCGCGACGGACGGCCGCCAAGAAGTGGAGGGAACGACGACGATGGCGGCGCGGGCCGACTTGAGGCGGGCAGCCGAGGAAGGCGGTTGGGCCGAGCGGAGAAAACGGAGCGGGCCGAAAAGATTTGGCCCGATTAGGGTTTTCAGAAATCAAAACATTTTCCGATTTTAGAAATTACCAGAAATCCTAATAAAATAAAATAAATTCAAATAAATATCAAATAAATTCAAAAAAAATCCCCAAAAATATAGAAAAATTCCTTAGAGCACAAGGAACCTAACAAAACTGAAATTCTTGATTTTGATGAATAGTTTAGCCAAATTAAATCCTTTTATTATTTAGAAATTCAAATTAAGCTGGAGTTAATTCGAGAAAATGCAAATGGTTTATTTTTGAATTCAAACATTCCAAAACTTCAAATTTTGGGATGTTACACTGATACTGACTTTCCTTTTCCATCCTTTCTAAGCTGATAAGCATTGTATATATTTTTGTGCAATAGGGACACAAAGTTTTCACCAAGAGCAGGTATGGACTCCGAAAACCAGATTTTCTCATTTACTAATTTTAACTGCTCTTAGTCTTTTGGTACTCAGGTCAGCTAGTTCCTCAGAGCTAAAGATATCAACTTCAGAAACCACCTCAGTATCTTTTGAGGATGATTCACTGTTTGGCTCATAGGTACTGTCCTCAGATGTTGATTCAGAATCAATTACTTGCTTTCCTTTTCTTGTGTGTGAGGTAACTAATTTTCTGTTTGCTCTAGCAGCACTGTGAATATCTTGAATTAATACTGGTCCTTGAGGCTGTTCAGGAGGATTTGTTTCAAGAGATGACTTAGTAGATACTTTCTGTTTCTTGCTCTTAACCTTATCAATGATCTTTCCAATTAATCCCCTCTTATCTGGATTCTTAGACCTCATTTTGATTTCTGACTAAACATTGACTCTTTGCTCAGACTCAAGGCCAGACCCTTTTCAAGCACAAGACCGAACCTAAACAAAACAGTAAGAACTAAAGTCTAAGAACTAGGTCTATGGTTTGAGACTAGAGGATAAAAGAAAAGTTTCAAGGAACTTACTGATCTTTGAGAGAGATTCTTGCGCAATAGGGACAGATGAACACCGTTGCCAAGATCCGATTAGGATTTGCTTCGGTGCAGAGGAGAGACTTCTGGCTTAGAGGAGTTTGCACAAGCAAAGATGTAACAACGGGAGGATTTGATAGAAGTTACTGCATTGAGTGCATATGCGAGAGTAAATAGGCCTTGGAAACTGACACCTTTAACCAGGGTAGTTGGAAAGGAATAGGCGTTCTGGCAAAGGTGGTGGGACCCCTCTTTTGGAATCGGTTTGAGCAGAACAGGGAGTCCCAAAAACAAGGTCAGGTTAGCAAAGGATAAGTCCTAAAGCAATAGACAAGATTTTGGACAAATTTTGAAATTTGAGAAAAGAAGAAAAGTTTTATTAAATAGATACAATCCATTTGAATTTGGATGAGAATCAGTCTTAGAAACATTTGAACACAAGGCAGACTAGATTTGGCAAAGAGATCAAACAGTTTACTAATTGCGCCGGACCAAATTTATTTAAACTCAGACTGGACTAGTTTTTGGTCCGCTGTGAAGGGTTTGATCATGAATGAAGTCGAGATGAAAACTTCCATGTATGACGGACCAAAACTCTTAGTCCGTTGTGCATTTTTAGATTGGTCCGACCCAAATAGGAACTTGCAATTTTTATTTCAATTTATCTCAGTCTGCAATATGTCTATGTTTCTGAAGGTTTGGAACATAAGGGGTATATCTAAGATTAGCAACAAAAACCAACATAACACAAAAAAAAATTAAGCTCTCCGGGAATGTTTGAGTCTGATATTCAAATGAGCATAAGTATTTTTCAATTTAAGCTCACCTGAAAAACTCAAGTGCTTAATATGGACATTTTGCTGAAGAAGATAGATGTTGAGTTAGTTACTATATCGAGGATTGGACAAGAAAGAGCATAGAAAGGTGAGTCTTATAGCAGCATTTTTGTTATAAAGCTTATTCAAAAAGTTATTTTAATCTGAAATCAGCACTTTTGAATTTATCCACATCATTAGCGAATCGAGAGCTATCGCACAAGAGCGCGTAAGATATTAATACGATGGTTGTGCGTCTAGTCGAAGCTGTATTTTGCGACAGACGGATGTGAATATCATTCAGTTTGAGAAAACATGAGAGGCAAGGAAACATCCAAAGAACACTTCACAACAACACATCTTTATTTATATAACTTTCCAGTTATTATGCCTGTGAATGACAGTACAGGAGAAGGATCTAAGATTCACCCCTACATACGCACCCTAGTGCCTCCACAAGAGCCTCCCTAGCCCTGAAGAGGGCAGGGAAGGCTTCAAGGAAAGCATCTACGGCGGCACGGTCACGGTCAACAGCCCTCTCCTCCGCCAGCTCTGCCATTGCGCGATCGAATTCCCTCCAGAGCTCTGCTAGCTCAGGGTCATCCCGATCGTCCTTGAAGGTTCTTTTCGGCATGAGAAAGATCGTAGTTTGGAGCAGAAAAGAGGAAAGCTAAGAGAAATATTACATCTTCAGTGCCCTGGATTCGCCCTTTATAGCCATTTCAGCTAGGATGCAGTAAAAGCATCAGAATCCGAGACGGCTTCGAAGTCAGAGAAGTTTCGAAAAAAAATAGGAAGTTACGGAAACCGAAAAGGTTTTCAACAGAGAATCACAAACAGAAGGGGCAAGAATTCAAGGGCTATGAGTATCAAGAGATGCATAGCAAACAAACTTGCTCCCCATAAGCCAGATATTATCGAGCAACATTTGAAAAAGCAATGATGTTTAGTTCATTTCTTAATTTTGAAAATTTGGCCTCATCAAGCGGCTTAGTGAAAATATCAGCCAATTGGTCCTCAGTTCTTACATAACTAAGCACAATATTTCCTTTGGCAACATGATCACGAATAAAGTGATGTCGAATTTCAATATGCTTAGTTCTGGAATGTTGAACTTGATTGTTTGCTATTTTCAATGCACTTTCATTGTCACATAGAAGAGGCACTTTATCAAATTTTATCCCAAAATCTAGAAATGTTTGTTTGATAAATAGAATTTGAGCACAACAACTGCCTGCAGCCACATATTCGGCTTCAAGAAGGGGATGGTCTCTGAATTTTGCTTTTTAGAACACCAAGAAACTAAAGATCTTCCAAGCAAATGACAACCTCCTAAGATGCTCTTACGATCAATCTTGCATCCGGCATAATCAGAATTTGAGTAGCCAAGAAGCTCGAAAGGAGCACCTTTGGGGTACCATAAACCAATACTAGAGGTAAACTTAAGATATCTAAATATTCTTTTAACAGTGCTTAATTGAATTTCTTTAGGAGCAGCTTGAAATCTAGCACACATACACACACTAAACATGATGTCAGGCCTAGATGCTGTCAAGTATAGTAAAGAGCCTATCATTGATCTAAAAAGCTTTTGATCAACAGACTTACCTCCCACATCTTGATCAAGATGAGTGTTAGTAGCCATGGGAGTCTTTATTGTTTTGCATTCTTCCATTTTGAAGCGCTTGAGATCCTTAGTATACTTCTCTTGTGAGATAAAAGTCCCCTCCTTCAATTGCTTGATTTGGAATCCCAGAAAGAATGACAATTCCCCAATCATAGACATTTCGAACTCTTTGGCCATCATGTCACCAAATTCTTTGCAGAGAGAATGATTAGTACAACCAAAGATAATATCATCTACATATATTTGACAAATCATTAATGTTCTATTGATATCTTTTAGAAACAAGGTTGGATCAACCTTCCCGGTTTTGAAGTTCTTATTAAGTAGAAAATCTCTAAGACGCTCATACCATGCTCTAGTAGCTTGTTTTAAACCATAGAGTGCCTTAGATAATTTGTATACGTGATTTGGTAAGTTTGGATCTTCAAAACCAGGTGGTTGCTCAACATAAACAGTTTCATCAATGAGTCCATTAAGAAATGCACTTTTCACATCCATTTGAAACAGAGTGATATTAAAATGAGTAGCAAAGGCAAGAAGAAACCGAATAGCTTCAAGACGTGCCACTAAGGCATAAGTCTCTCTATAGTCCAGTCCTTCTACTTGAGTAAATCCTTGAGCTACAAGTCTGGGTTTATTCCTTATTACCACTCCATTTTCATCTTGCTTGTTTCTGAACACCCATTTTGTACCAATAACATTATGATCCTTTGGGCGATTTATCAAGCTCCAGACTTTGTTTCTTTCAAAGTTGTTAAGTTCTTCTTCCATAGCAATTATCCAATCAGCATCTTCTAGAGCTTCTTCCACTGTCTTAGGTTCAATACAAGAGACAAAAGAGTAATGTTCACAGAAGGAAGCTTGTCTAGAACGAGTTTGAACACCCTTATTGATTTCACCAATGATTTGGTTTGTGGGGTGATCCTTAGCAATGACATGGTGACTTTTGATGAAGACTGGCCGATCTTGTTCTTTTTCTTCCTCTTCTTCTTGGGTTCCATCATTTGGCGCCATAGATTGTGTAGGAGGTTCATCCATGTCTTCCTTAGGTTTAATATCACCTACTTCCATTTTTCTCATTGCTTGTGCCAAACCATCATCTCCTACATCATCTAAATTTTTATGTTCACCTTGTGAGCCATTAGATTCATCAAACTTTACATCCTAAGTTTCTTCTACCAGTCCAGTTGTATTATTAAATACCCTATAAGCTTTTGACTTAGAAGAATATCCTAGCATGATGCCTGTATCACATCTAGTTTGAAATTTACCCAGATGAGTTCCCTTTTTATAGATATATACTTTACAACCAAATACACAAAAATATGATACATTTGGTCTTCTACCCACCAATAATTCATACGGGGTTTTCTTAAGCAATCTATGAAGATAAAGCCTATTAACAGCATGACAAGCAACATTGATTGCTTCAGCCCAAAAGACATCAGAAGTTTCATATTCATCTAGCATGGATCTAGCCATTTCTATCAAGGTTCGATTCTTTCTTTCAACCACACCATTTTGCTGAGGAGTATATGTAGCTGAGAGTTCATGCTTAATTCCTAATTCATCACAGTATTCAATAATATTCGTATTAACAAACTCAGATCCACTGTCACTTCTTATTTTCTTGATGGGACAATCAAATTCATTTTGAGCCCTTTTAGCAAAAGTTTTGAAGATTTTTCCAACTTCACTTTTATTAGGTAAAAAGAATACCCAAGTGAATCTGGAGAAATCATCAACAATTACCAGACAATATGAGTTACCACCAATGCTAGCATATGAAGTAGGGCCAAATAAATCCATATGCAGAAGCTCAAGTGGTCTAGTGGTGGACATGATAATTTTAATTGGGTGTGAATTAGCTACTTGTTTGCCTGCTTGACAAGCACTGCATAGCTTATTCTTTTCAAATTTGACATCTTTCAGACCCACCACTAGCTCATTTTTAAAAAGCTTTTTAAGATTAGACATACCTACATGCCCAAGACGCCTGTGCCAGAGCCATCCAAGAGAAACTTTGGCTAACAGGCAGGTCGAGATGCATGAGGAGTTAGATTTGAAATCTACTAAGTAGAGATTTTGAAATCTGAAACCTTTGAATATAAGCTTTTCATTTTTATCAAACACAGTTACCTCATCAGATGAGAATATACAATGGAATCCAAGATCACATAATTGAGCAAAAGATAATAAATTGAAATTTAAGGAATCAACAAGAAGAACATTGTAAATAGAGTGATCATTTGATATAGCAATCTTACCAAGACCTTTTACCTTTCTTTTGCTGTTGTCTCCAAAGGTAATTTTGTGACTTGGATCACTTTCACCTTCAATTAAAGTGAACATTCTTGAGGTACCGGTCATGTGTTGAGTGCAGCCACTGTCAATAACCCAATGTCTGCCTCCACTTTTGTAGTTTACCTTTTCCTCATCTGATCTTGCCATAAGACACAGAGGAAATGAAGGTGGTGGTGGAGTAGACTCATCTAATGCAAGTCCAGCTAGCCCCTTTGACTTTGAAATTTCATCATCCGAGGATGAGTCTTCACTAGCACTTTCTTCATCAGTGACCCATTCTCCTATGTGAGCTTCTCCTTTTCCTTTCTTCACAAACTTCCTGGAGTAGCTTTTCTTGAAAAACTTCTTCTTGGGTTTTTCATGAGTCTTCTCGTCATCCTCATCATCCTTGTTCTTATTCTTATTTTTCTTCTTGATTTTGTTTGGACATCGAGCAGCTATATGTCCCTTTTCATTGCACTCAAAACATACAACGTTAGAAAAAGGATTTTTCTTTGAGTAAGAGTTGGACCTTTCTTTGTCTTTGAAATTGACTCTTCTCATGAGTTTGTTAGCTCTTCTCATGAGTAGAGCTAATTTCTTCACATCTTCATCCTCATCCTCACTTGACTCATCATCATCTTTGTCAGATGAGTCTTGTATAGCTTCCTTGGCTTTGAGTGCGATGGATTTCTTCTTTGGAGCATCTTCGTCAGCCAATGTGAGCTCATGAGCAGATATTTTACCAAGTAGCTCTGTTGGAGTGAGCCTCTTGAGATCACCACTGTTGGACAGATATGTGATCAAACTGTGATATGCCCGAGGAAGCACTCTAATCATCTTCCTGCATACCTCAACATCAAAGATTTTAGTTCCTAGGCCTTTTAGTTCATTGACAATAGGATTTAGCATAGAGAACATGTCATTAGCACTTTCTTGAGAGAGCATTTTGAATTGATCAAATTTTTCTCTGACAACATAATACTTTTCTTCTTTTACATCAGAGGTACCTTCATGAATTTCTTGTAATGTTGTCCATATATCATAAGCAGATGTAAGATTACTTACTCTATCAAAGACTTCTAAGCTAAGACAGGAAAATATGGCATTTCTGGCTCGAGCATCATACTACATATTTTGAATCTCACCAGGAGTGAGTTCACCATATACAGATTGCCCTTCAGGCATGACACGAGGAGGCAAAGGCTTCTCTGTAACCCTCCACACATCATACCCGACAGCTTCTAAATAGCATCTCATCCTAATTTTCCAATAAGCATAATTTGTGCCATCAAAAACAGGTACTCTACCAATACTAACAGTTGCGGATCCATTTCCCTCGGCCATTACCAAAGCTAGTTAAGCTTAAACTAGGTAAAACTTTGCTCTGATACCACTTGAAGGATCGAGTTGGCCTAGAGGAGGGGTGAATAGGCAATTTTAACAAGTTCTGAGATTTTTAAACAACTTACAAAATTGAACAGAGAGCAACTCACATCAAAGTATAAAATAGATTTAAAGCAAATAATGATAACAGCGTAAGCAATAAACGAAATGACACAAGAGAGACAAAGATTTATCGCGTGGTTCAGAGCCGCACTCCTAATCCACGTTGAAGCACTTCTTTCGAAGTTCTGCTTCTCCAAAGCTAGCTTCAGTAGCTCCGGTGACCACTCAGGTAAATCTTTCACTACTCCAGTGAGGTGAGTTTCAAACCTCTCACAAACACAGTGGCCTTCCACAAACAACTTTGGACAGGTCACACTGTTCACTACCTCCAAGTTATCTAGAATCACTAAGATCCAAGAGTAATAAACTTTGCACAAATCTGTCTCTTGGTTCACTTTGCAATTTGCACAACTAGACACTAGCTTGGAGCTAACACACTTAGAGATGTATGAGAATTTTTTGGTGTGAAGATGAAGCACAAACTCCTTTTTCAGAATGAGAGCTATATATCAATACCAAAGTGTTAGGAGTTCATCTGTATGTTTGGTAGATGGCTCAGGAAATGCTTATATAGCCATTTGGAGTGAATATAGCTTACACACTTTCTAATGGCCGTTGGACGTGTCAGATGTCAGAAATACCAGAAATATACACGTACAACGGACTAAGTAACAGTGCCTAGTGATACTGGACATGTGTATGACGGACCAAATTTGAGCATTCACGACGGACCAAAAAATTTGGTCCGTTGTACATGGTTTTTTCATAGAGATTTGGTCCGCTACACAACTGAGAAAGATACATGTACGTCGGACCAAATATTTGGTCCGCCATACCTAGACTTTTCAAGAGTTTGGTCTGTGCATAGAGACCTATGTACGTCGGACAAAAATTTTTGGTCCGTCATACATGGACTTTTCAAGAGTTAGGTGCAAAAGACCTTTTTCAATAGAGATAAGTTTTACCCAAGCGATTTTCTTTAGCAAAGACTAAAATTTCAAACAAGAATGATTGGTCCATTGATAAAGTAAACCCCTTTTAAAAAAGAATATTTATTTAAGGTTTCAATAAATAAGACTTCAAAGTTTGGTTCGGCCAAAGGATTATAAACTGAATGAGTGCCGGACCTAAATATTTGGTCCGCTGTAGATGGGAAACGGAGAACATTTTGGTCCGTCACAGAGCAGAGACTTTTATATGTATGCCGGACCAAAGATTTGGTCCGTCATACATAGGCAAACCCTTGGCTACCAGATGATTTTAAAGGAGGTTTTTACCAAGGATGAAATGATAAGAAGATAATAGATTTGATCCGATAATCAGATATTTTGATGGGAGTTTAGATGTAAGAAGTTTCAAAGTTTGACCAAAGAATCTTATTTGACTTCCAAAGATATGCTGAGAGTGCAACGGACTGAAGAGGTGGATATCAGAAATTTGGTCCGTTGTACACTAAGAAGTATGACCTAAAAAGGACTAAGTGTCTTTTGCTCCGAGAACACATAGTTTTGTCTTTGCCTTATGATCCAATTCACTAGCTTGTGCAAAGTCCCCCTTTAGACAACAAAAAAGAGAAAAACAATCTTAGCCTTTTGACTTGAATCATCTCCCAAGCCATAAACTAGAACTGAGCACCTTAATCTTGTTCGTCCAACTTGCTTCATTCTTGAATCCAGAATATGTTCTTCAAAGCTTTGAGTATTATTAACTTGGTCATTAATAACAAAATCATAGCAAAACACAACAATAAAATTTAAGGGGGCCTAGATGCTATCAGACTCTAGCTTGGATGATTGCTCCTTGGTGGCCTTATGCTCTTTCATGTCTTCGTCGTACTTGGCCTTCTTCGCTATGGTGCCGGCTATCATCTGATCCAACAACTTTTGATCCTCATGTTGAGCTGCCTGACGCTCCAGCCTTGACTTGGCCACATGCATTGCTTCCTTCTTGTTATCGAGGAAGCATACATTTAGTAGTGTGGTGGTGGCCACCTCGGGGAGATCGGCTTTCACCATCTCCATTGCATCTCTAAGCGACTAGGCCTCCTCTAGTAATGTAGCTGACAGAGCATGGAGTAGCACAAAGAAATGGTCCAACCTCTCCTTCATGCCTAGTGTTGACACCACCTTAGTCGATGCATCCTTGGAGTCCAACAAGGTTTTCTGGATTTCTTGAGGAAATATCTCCATCGCCTCTTCCTTGTCTTCCAAGTCCGATAGGTCGAAGCCCAACATTTGTGTTAGGGACTAGGTTGGCTTGTCAGCAGGCGGGGAAGAAGAGGTGGAGGCAGCGACGTTTGGAGTTGACAGCGTTTGTTGCATCGGTTGGGGTGGGAGGATAATCTCCACATTGGGCGATGGCAGCGGAGGCTATAGGAAAATTTGTTAAAAGAATTAGCAAATGGAGGAGAATAAAATCGACTAGAATATATATATACCTGGCTAGAAGCCAATCCCTGAGGCGAGGAAGAGTGATCAGCCAATCCTTCTTGGGGTGTAGGACCCTTAGAGGTGGCCTTCTTGGCAGGATAGCCACATTTTTCTCTAACAAGAAATCAGCAACTTTACAAGAAAAGGCAATAATGGAACTGTAGAGTTTGGCCGATGGGTTCTTAATTGGTTGCTACCTCTCCAGATCTGAGTGAGAGGGAGATTGGATGCTTAGAGAAGCCAACGAATAGACGACGATGCCGATTCTGACATCCGGGCAAGGCCATTTGCTCAACTGGCCTATGCCCGATAAACCCCAGTTGTCTTCTTACCAGCTTGCTTGGCCTGCAAAATATCAAGATTTGACCGATAAGTAAATGTTAAAGAAGAATAGAAATTACAAAGAAGTAAAATAGCCGATCCTTCAATATCAACTAAACTCAAATTAGTATAACCTGAAGAACAAGCATCACTGCTAGAACTTGAGCTACTACTATCGGAGTTAGTATTAATCGTCGGCTCACACGCAAGATCTAGAAAGAAATTAGAAATGATAGCCGATAAAGTTCCCTCTTCAGGATATAATGCAATAGAGACTATTGCCCACCATTGCTGGAACATCTCGGCCTGACGTTGGTGTAGCAGAAAATGGGATAAGTCCTGAATGTGAAGAATGTCGGCTATCCTGAGAGCAATTTCTGCCCCTGAAGCACGCGCACCTGATCTCTTGGGTGTAGCCGATTAAAAAGACAGAAATTTGGAGGAACTTGTCCGAAGCCTAGCTACCTTGAGCACACTATTGGATGATAAAACTCATAGGATGGCTTGAATGTCCAACCATTTGAGTGAAGGCCGCTAGAGAATACACTTGGAGAGATGAAGATTTTATACAAATTTAGAGTCTGCTCAGGCATGTCCTCACTATCGATTGTCAAATGAAGAAATGATGGACAGGGATAACCATGGGCTTCTCTACAGCTGAAAAAATCATTCCGACGAAAGTTTTCATGATTCAACTGGAAAAAGAAGGAGAGGTATCTTCTTGCTCCGATGGCAGTGATTTTTGTGTCTCCAACAGAGCATAAAATAAGCCTTTCTCTAAAAGATTAGCTGTCTCCGAAATCCATGTCTTGGTTTTCTGGTACTCCCTCGCAGGAAAAAGGGGTCATCACTGAAGTGTCAATGTCAAGAGATCGGCTAAAGGTGGAATAAAGCTAGACCTAAATAAACTAGAGAGGGTAGCCTACGTTGCCAACAGAATAAGATCCTAATCCAGTAAATAACAGATAGCGAATTATGTGCATCATGTGGTAAACTAATCCCAACAATATTTTTCTAAAGGCTAGCCGACGGCCCTCCACAAGTTGCACTACAAAGACTTGATATACTTGGGTTGGGCCCAAAGAAGCACTACAAAATACAAATTGGTCAAGCCACTTGTTAAGAAAACAATATACTCTCGATTCGACACTAGCCCGCTCCTGCTGTTATCACTAAGATATCGGATCCACCATTCTCCCTTGGTGGAAACTAATTTATGCCAAGGCTTGGTGCTGAAAGCCGATACTTAGTCACCATCTGGCCTCAGGCAGCAGAGCTGCACCACATCAAGGAGAGTTGGGCTGATGGGGTCTGATCTGAATATGAAAGCGTTTAAGGTATCTGAACAAAAATAACAGGTCATGGCCACTAAGGGCTCATTGGGCTCTGGATCGGCTAAGAAGAGAGAGGGATACACTCTACAATACCCATCTACTCCCATTGAGGCATTTTCACCGCTGTTATCTGATTGTACCAGTTCCACCAATCTTTTATGGCTGTCGGCCAATGTCGGGACCCGATTATGAGAATCTGGACCCTCTGTGTATTCTGTGCTAGTCCAGGATCACGCTAGCACACACAGTCTTTATAGGGTTGAACATCATAGACATTCACAATGATACCATATTAAATAGTGCAAACATTTATATAAACTGAATTGTACGACCTTATGGTCTCCTTACATAAGATCAGCCACGCAGGGCTTACATTATCAGAGTAATAAAAGATAACAGCGGAAAGCAAATAAACATCGTGGAATCCCATCAACTTGCCACAGGCAACCGACTTGGCTTGCCCCCTAATTGTCCGGCTCTTCGATGTACTACTCCTCCCAAGCTGGCGTAGACTCCTCCACTGATGTTGGGTGGATAGGCAAGGAGGGGTGAGTACTCAAGGCACTCAACAAGTAATGCACAGAATGCAGTGTTATTACTATATGCAATGCTTAGTCCAAAGAGTTGGTTTACTTGGTTCATTTGCATCAAACAACATTTTTAAACTAACAATTTATTTAGATTAAAAGCGGTGAAATCCACTGTTTAGATCCAATCCAAAAGCGCAGGCTACCGGAGCTATTTACTATGCATCGCGCAACGTGGCACCATCCGAGACGTTCATCTGAGATCTAACGGTCCAAATCAAACTAGAACACAAACCCTAGAACTAATCTAAGTCGTTCATCTACCCATCTATGGCCACGATCAACTCTAGGCAAAAGAGAAGGGCAGAGACGTGGACGAGCCGTAATGGTGCGATGAAGATCGGACGGGCGTGGAAGATCGCGAAGGTCGGCGGTGGCGAGAAGGAAGAAGCTATCGGTGCTGAAGAAGACGAGGTCATCGGCGGTGCTACGGTGGTCCTCCGGCGTGAAGAAGTGGCCCGTTCGACGCAGCGAACTCAGAGGAGTTCTGAACCGACTCGGGCGACAGCGGAAGACAACCGACGGTGGCGAGAAGGAGCAAAAACAGCGGCGGAGTGGAAGGGCAACTACGGAGAGCTCGCACGGTGACTCTAGAACGTCTCGGCGTGCGTGAAAGGAGTCAAATAGTGCGGCGAGAGGAGCTCTGCATGACGCACTCAACGGAGACTTAAAAGCTGCCTCGACGTGCACGCAAACACCAGCGAAACGAGCGAAAACGCTCGACGGCATTAACTCCGGTGATAACACGGGCGAAGGGACGTGGCGCTATCCTGGACGTCCACGCAGCGACTATCCGATGGCGCACGCATGCGGGCAATGCGGCGCAACGACAAACGTTGGATCTCGATCCGACGGTTCGAGTGCGCGGCGGATAGGGTTTGCGGCGAGGCGGGCTGCGCGGGCTGACGACGCGGACTGACTTGGGCCGGACCAAAGGGTTTTGGCCCAAACACTATTCTTTCGATTTTAAATCATTTTCGAATTAAAATAAAACAGGTAAATAAATAAAGTCGAAATAAATAGTAAAAATATCCAGAAAAATTCCAGAAAATACTTTGAGTCATTTGGAACTCAAATAAAATATTTCCCAGAAAACTTTGCATAACTTTTGCATTATTTTAATTGATTTCAAGAAAGACCATATTTTAATAAATTCAAATAAATTCCCAAAAATTCTCAAAAATCAGAAATACTCCAAAATTTATATTAGGGCAAATTTTTGGGTGTTACAAACCTCCTCCCTTAACAGAATCTCGACCCCGAGATTCAGGGCTAACTATGGAATAGGTCAGGAAACTCTTTCTTCAGGTCTTCTTCTCGCTCCCAAGTTGCTTCATTTTTCGAGTGATTGCTCCACTGGACTCTGCAAAAACGCGTTGACTTGTTCCTTGTTTCTCTGTCCATTGTGTCTAGAATCTTCACCGGATGCTCTTTGTAAGTCAAATCTTCTTGCAGCTCGATTGCATCCAAATGGTTTGTTCTTCTGGTACTCGAAGACACTTCTTCAATTGCGACACATGGAATACATCATGTACTCCTACCAGTGACTGCGGCAACTCTAATTGGTACGCAACTTCACCTCTGCGACTCAGGATCTTGAATGGTCCGACATATCTGGGTGCGAGCTTCCCTTTTGCATGGAATCTTCTGACTCCTTTGAGTGGTGTAACTCTGAGATACACAAAATCTTCAGGTTCAAAGCTCAATTCCCTGTGACGATTGTCGACATAACTCTTCTGCCTTGATTGAGCAATCTTCAGTCTCTCTCTGATCATAGCGATCTGTTCTTCCACTTGCTGAAGAATGTCTGGTCCAAAAACATGTCGTTCACCTGTCTCATTCCAATTCAACGGTGTTCGACGGGATCGACCATCAGAGCTTCAAATGGAGACATCTCAGAAACTTGCGGATAATCATATTGTAGCCGAACTCAAAGATAAGGCGTATACACTTATCCCAAGAAGTTGAATATGCTAAAGCACAAGCTCTTAGCATATCTTCTAATATCTGGTTAACTCTCTCAGTCTGACCATCTGTCTGCGGATGGTATGCTGTACTGAAGTTCAAATGAGTCCCCATGGCCTCATGTAGCTCACCCCAAAATCTTGAAGTAAACTGAGTACATCTGTCAGACACTATTTTCTTTCGGTACTCCGTGCAAATAGACAATTCTTGCCATGTAAAGTTCTGCTAACCGATCTCCTGAGTAAGTGGTCTTTACCGGAATAAAATGTGCAACTTTAGTTAAGCGATCCACCATAACCCATATGGAATCATATCCACCTTGAGTTCCAGGTAAACCGGTTATGAAATCCATACCGATTTCTTCCCATTTCTATTCAGGTTTCTTTAGGGGTTGCAATAGTCCTGCTGGTCTCTTGTGCATTGCTTTGACTCTTTGACATATGTCACATTATGAGACATACTCTGCAACTTCCCGCTCCATGCTTGGCCACCAAAATTTTTCCTTCAGGTCTTGGTACATTTTGGCACTTCCTAGATGGATTGAATACTTGGAGTCATGAGCTTCCTCCAAGATTAACTGCTTCAATTCCTTTTTGTTCGGCACACAGATGCGTCCTTTAAACCACATAGTGCCTTGATCATCCAGTTTGAAATCTTTTGCCTTGCCTTCATCCACCTTAGACTTGACTCTTTTTGATCTTATCGTCATCTTTTTGTTCTTCTCTGATCTGGTCCTCCAGGGTAGATTTTACCTCGAAAGTAGCTAAAAATCCCTCTGGCACTACTTCCAACCTCATTTTCTGAAATTCCTTACTCAACTCACCCTGACTTGATTCCAACAATGTATTTACACTGTGGCTCTTCTGACTCAGGGCATCAGCCACAATGTTGGCTTTACCAGGATGGTAATGGATTCCAACATTGTAGTCTTTAATCAACTCTAACCATCTTCTTTGCCTCATATTTAAGTCAGCTTGCGTGAAGATATACTTAAGGCTCTTATGATCTGTATACACTTCACATCTATTTCCGATGAGGTAGTGACGCCATAATTTCAGTGCATGCACTACGGCAGCAAATTATGGCTGATGTATCTAGATTGCCTAATGGACCTAAGTAGTACTGATTTTCTTGATCAGGCAGAGGGATGAATACCTGTTTAGGGTCCATTGTCCTTGAGCAGATAAAGTTGACTATCGAGAGTCAAAGTGTTGAAGGCTGAAGAAGAAAGGAGCGCAAGCCGATGATGAGTGTTCTGAGAGCTTGAAGGCACGGAAATGTGGCACCATATTTATAAAGGGGTAAAACCAGTGGCAAATGCACTTAATTTCCTTGAAGTTTCTAGGGCATTTATGGCCAGTTCAACGTTTCAACTTTGTATTGCGTGATAAATGGGGGAGATACCGATCGAGAATATGGCTGGCATGTATGGTTAAGCCGATGGAGAATGGTTAAGCAAATAATGAAAATTTTTGGAAGACACATGTTATCACCTAAAATTAGGGTCATATGTTAGCACCCAAATTTGGAAAGATATAACTGGCTTGTAAGGTTGAAGTTAAAATTGAAATTCTAGTCGATATCGGTTCAAAGATGGAACTTTATCTTCAAGAGATAGAGACCGATACGAGTTGTGGATTTTAAAGAGTCAGAGCAGAACATGATCGGCCTACACGCTATAAAAAGACTTACCAGGCAAGATGAAAAACAACAACACAACCAATCAACTGTACATCCAATTTTGTTTATTTTCCTGTCGATTAGGAATAGTTTTTTTAATATAGAAATACTTTCTTGTTATTCGTTCTTTATCAATAAAGTTGCACATCGCTGATTTTGATTATTTTCGATTTACACTAGTTCAGATTTGTTTTCATACCGATCTTGTTATGCATTAACTTTTTTGAGAGAAAATAGATCTTTATCTATCATCTAATCGATTGTAATAGCTATTTAGATTTATCTAGCCGATCACACCATCTAATCGCTATGATGCTTATTTTTAATTTCTCTTGGTTTAAGCCGATTGTATCGGTTGGTATCTATTGTCGATCCATCTTGTCGATTGCATGATTAAATCAACTAGCACGTTTCGAATCTTTTTGAACTCGGTATTCACATGTGTTGAAGTCGATTGGCTCTTTTTGAACGCCAACAAACACGTATCAGTTTTAATGGCAGGCCGGCAGCTGGGACCTGTGGCGTACACCGGCGCGCTGTATGCGCGGGCTCGCCATTGGTCGGCGTCCGGCAATGATTTCGGGCGGCCGCGCTCCCGGACCGTGTCATGCGCCGATGAGTCACGTGCGATTCTGGCCAGGGAAGCTAGATCCGACAGCGATCAGATCGAATCGATACTCATACATGCAACATCTAGAGTAGTACTACGTAACTGTAACTTTTGTCATGTTTCGGTGCATGAATTCTGGAGAACTTAGTTTGATGCGCTGATTTTGATGTTGGATATGGCCATATTTGGCTACTGTTTAGTGTAAGCCATTAATACAGAAAATCTCATAATAGACGGTTCAAAATCGTTATCTTAGACCCTGAGATACACATGATCTTCTGGTTCAAAACTCAAGTCTCGACGACGGTTATCTGCGTAGCTTTTCTGTCTTGACTGTGCTATCTTCAACCTTTCTCTGATCATTGCGACTTGATTTTCGGCTTCCTCGAGAATATCTGGCCCAAAAACCAAACGTTCTCCTGTTTCGTTCCAATTCAACGGAGTACGACAAGCACGTCCATACAACGCCTCAAATGGTGACATCTGCAGGCTAGCTTGATAGCTGTTATTGTAACTGAATTCTGCATATGGCAAACATTTATCCCATGACGTAGCATAAGCTAAAGCACAAGCTCTCAACATATCCTCTAAAATCTGATTTACCCTTTCAGTCTGACCATCTGTCTGCGGGTGATATGCTGTACTAAAATTCAAACGAGTTCCCATGGCTTCGTGCAACTTATTCCAAAATCTCGAGGTAAATTGGGTACCTCTGTCCGACACAATCTTCTTGGGCACTCCATGCAAGCATACAATCCTTGACATATACAGCTCTGCTAAACGATCTCCCGAGTAAGTGGTCTTTACTGGGATAAAATGGGCGACCTTGGTTAGACGATCCACAATAACCCAAATGGAATCGTAACCTCTCTGAGTCTTAGGTAAATCGGTGATAAAGTCCATTCCGATTTCCTCACACTTCCATTCCGGAATTTTCAACGGCTGCAACAAACCAGCGGGACTTTGATGCATGGCTTTTACTCTCTGACATACGTCGCATCAAGCAACATGCTCAGCTACCTCACGCTTCATATTAGGCCACCAAAATCTCTCTTTCAAATCCTGATACATTTTTGCACTTCCTGGATGAATCGAGTACTTAGAATCGTGAGCTTCTTCAAGAATCAATTGTTTCAGTTCCTTTTTATCCGGCACGCAAATTCGGCCTTTGAAAAACATGGTTCCTTGCTCATCCAGAGTGAAATCTACGGCTAGGCCTTCTTCCTTTTTAGCCTTGATCTTAGAAATTTTATCGTCATCTTTCTGGCCTTCACTAATCTGATCCTCCAATGTTGGCCTCACTTCGGTCTGACTACCATTCCTTGAAACGACTTCCAACCTTAGTTTCTGAAATTCCTTGCATAGTTCTGGTTGATCCTCCATTGTTAGCGTATTTGCGCTATGGCTCTTTCGACTCAGAGCATCTGCTACCACATTGGCTTTCCCGGGATGATAATGAATTCCCACATTATAATCCTTAATTAGCTCTAGCCATCTTCGCGTCTCATATTGAGATCGCTTGAGTGAATTTGTATTTCGTGCTCTTATGGTGCAGATATATCTCACATCTATTTCCTATGAGATAATGGCGCCATATCTTCAAGGCATGCACTACGGCAGCTAACTCCAAATCTTGCGTTGGGTAGTTCACTTCATGCGGTCTTAACTGTCTCGACGCATAAGCAACGACTTTGCCTTCTTGCATTAGCACGCATCCCAAGCCTTGCTTTGAAGCATCGCAATAAATATCAAATCCATTCTGCACATCTGGCAACACTAAAACGGGGGCTGTCGTTAAACGCTTCTTTAATTCCATAAAGCTTTTCTCGCACTCTGGTGTCCATGCAAACTTCTTTTCCTTCTTCAACAAGCTGCGTCGGGGTTTAGCAATTGTCGAGAATCCTTCTATGAACCGACGGTAGTATCCGCCATTCGTAAAACTACGGATCTGAGTAATGCACTTGGTTGCTCCCAATGCAACACCTGCGTCCACTTTATTGGGGTCAATTGCAACTCCTTTAGTAGTCATTACATGACCCAAGAATTCAACTTTCTCCTTCCAGAATTCACACTTGCTAAACTTAGCATACAGCTGATGCTTTCGTAGCCTCTCTAGAACCATCCTCGGATGTTACGCATGCTCTTCCTCGATCTTGAGTAAACCAAGATATCGTCTATAAAGACTACAACGAACTTATCCAAATATTCCATGAAAACCTTATTCATCATGTTCATGAAATATGCAGGGGCATTCGTCAATCCAAATGACATGACTGTGAACTCATAATGTCCATATCGCGTAGAAAACGCAGTCTTAGGCACATCCTCCGCTCGGATCTTCAACTGATGGTATCCTGAACGAAGGTCTATTTTGGAGAAAACTCCAGCTCCTCTTAACTGATCAAATAAGTCATCGATCCTGGGCAACGGATACTTATTCTTGATCGTTACTTCATTTAGTGCACGATAATCGATGCACATTCTAAGACTTCCGTCCTTTTTACGAACAAACAAAACCGGGGCTCCCCACGGCGATGAACTAGGTCTAATGAAACCTTTTTCTTGCAGCTCCTCAATCTGCTTCTTCATTTCCACTAACTCGTCGGTAGGCATCCGATATGGTCTCTTTGATATCGGTGCTGTCCCTGGTGCTAACTCGATAACGAACTCAATATCGCGATCTGGCGGTAGTCCTGGCAAATCCTCTGGAAAAACACATCCGGGTATTCTCTGACTACTGGCACATCTTCCATGCTGATGACTTTCACGCTGTTGACCACTAACTGCCCATCTCGAATCAAGGTTGCTTGAAATTCTACCTTTTGCCACTAGGGCCTTCCAAAGTTACGATCCTTCGCCACAATCCAAAATACCTTATGCTTAGACAGCCAATCCATTCCAAGGATGGCGTCTAGGATTGCGCATCTATCAAGATAAGATTCGTAGAAATTCTATCCCATCCATAAGCAAATTAGCTCCCAAACACCCAAGGCTAGATCTAAGCTCAGATCACGGGGCTTGGACTAAGACACACACTTAAGATTCACCACTTTAAATCCATTCTTGGTTGCAAAACTTTGAGAAGCGAGCGAACGCGAAGCTCGAGAATCAAACAAAGCAGAAAGGTCTTGAGTTGACCAGAACTTACCCAAGACGATGTCCGTAGCCTCCCGAGCTCCATCGGCGGTGATGTGGTTGATCCTTCCACGCCTTTGTTGATCGCGGTGTTGCTCGGCTTCACCGGCGCACGATTTCCTCTGAGTGGTGCCTTGGCGGTGTTTTCCCAAGTTAAAACGAATCGGCGTAATGCCTCCTTACGTGGACACCTATTAAAAAAGTGCCTGGCTCATTGCATGTATAGCATCTTTTCACTTGATTTGTTGATTCCCTCCCGTGCATTGTTGCCTGTGTTGGTGTCTGAAAGTTACGATTAGCGAGGCGGGCGCAGGGTTGATGTCTTGTTCACGGCTGGTGGTTGGAATCTAGCAAATTGCTGTGGTGACATCCTCAAACGTAGATGGTTTGGATGTCCACCCTGATTAGTCATCAAGCGGTTACGGTTCTCACCCGACTCTTTGCGCTTATCCTCTAGGATCAAAGCCTTATTGACTAACTCCCGAAAGTCCGAAAATTGTGGGTGTCAGTCCCACTGCAATCCCAATTTAGTCCCTTCATAAAACGAGACTGCCTAGCCTTGTCCGTCGCTACGTCTTCAGGGGCATAGCGAGCTAACTAAGTAAATTTATTAAGGTATTCGGCCACTGGTTGGCCTCCTTGTTTCAGAGCCATGAACTCTTCCTTCTTAAGGTCCATCATTCCCTCCGGGACATGATACTGGTGGAAAGCAGTAGTAAACTCCTCCCAAGTGATCTCTTGTGGGGCTCCATGAGCGGCACAGTAATTCTCCCACCATTCTGCGGCGGTTCCTTCAAGTTGATGAGAGGCGTAGAGCACCTTCTCATTGCCCTCACATTGCGTGATGTGCAGCTTCTTCTCAATAGTCCTAAGCCAGTCATCGGCTTCCAAAGGGTTCACATTTCCTGAAAAAGTTGGTAGTCGAGTTCTCATAAAATCTGACAGCTTGGAATGAGATCGAGGTCCACCATTGTTGTTCTGGGCTGCGGGGTTGTTGTTGGTTGCTGCTGCGTTGGTCATCTGCTGCATTTGCTGCATCATGGTCTGCATTAGTTGGGTTTGTGCAGCGAGAAACGCTCCCAGATTCTACATGTCGACTGGTGGTGGTTGAGGGCTGCCTCCGTCGTTGGGGTTGTCATTCTGGCGCAGTCCACTTCCTGAAGCACCGTTGTTTCCTCGAGTATTCACCATCTGATGATTGCCTCTTGGGTTAGGAAAGGTAGATGTAGCATAGATAAGAAGCAAGAATTTCTAAAGCGGGAAGATAGGTTATACCCAAACTGAAATAATTCTTTATTTATTCTTGGTATGGTGCTTATTTAAGCCTACAAGCTTTGCAACACATAACGCACACTCAAAGACACAAAGAAGCAAACTAAACACGAAACCTTAACGTCAACTAAAGAGGTAAAGACTAACTTAAAGACGCAACTCACACTCAAGTCTCAACACAGCTCCAAGGCTGACACTCACTCATCCACCCACCGGTCGAGGGCGATCCGGCGCATACACCGGCGGATGAGCGGGCATAGGAGCGAACCTATCCTGATGACCTACTGCTGGCTCCTCCGCAACAACAGGGTCTGCACTCTCCTCTGGCTCACACTCTCGCTCCTCTGGATCCTCCTCGGACTCTCCAACTGGCTCCTGAACTCCGCGAGTCACGCGCTCCAACTCGTCCTCGACCGCCTCTAGGGCCTCTCCCAGATCAGTGATCATCCCGATGGCTAAAGCACGGGTCACCTCAAGCTCCTGTTCTGCCACTCTGAGTGCCTCATACACAGTCTCCAGCTCCTGAGTAGTATCTCTCATATGATCCTCCTAGGCAAGGGTGAACTCCGTAAGGTGTACCGCAGTGGCACACTCGTCCTCCACGATCCGTCGACGTCGGCACGCTTGAACGTCTGTGTGAAGTCGGAACACTGAGTCATGAAGCTCGTCGACGTAGTCGCGGCAGACACGGCGAAGAGCAAGTCGAGCGACCTCCTGAATTGCAACCTCGTACGAGAATCTTCTGGCGGAGATGTTGATTGGTCCGCTAGCTTCCTCGTTCTCCGGCGTAGATAATCGACTTGAAATAAATCCTCGGTGTACACCATTAATCGACCACCGCCTCCTCGGTAAAGCGGACGATAGAAGCCTCCCAGCGTCAAGAACTCCACACGACTCCATGGCGCCACCACCGTGACTCCTCAAAGGTCGGAACGATCGGCATCCGCTTCACAAGAACTTTGAATAAATTCTCCACCAAACGGCAAGTAAAGCGGGTAAATTCAGCAAAGGCGAAGTAGAGAATGAGATGAGTCGAGAGTGTTTTATTAGTCAAATTTAAATTCTTCTTTAGAAAATAGTTTTGGACACACCCAAGACACCTCCATGCTACCTAGGGCCAAGACCTACAACAAGTATGCTCGATACCACCTCTGTAAGGACCGAATCCATCGATTCAACCCACCGTGTTTACCGCACTAGTCCGGGATCAACGCTAGTGCACACGACTCAACATTGGTACATATCACATCATACTCAACGATAATAGAATAATAGTTCATTCATTGATATATCTAAAGGTATGATCTTATGACCAACTTACATTATTAAGCCACGCAGGGCAAGACTGAAAATATAAACTAATAATTATGCGGCGGAAAGTAGAAAACGTAGATAGCTCATCGGTTCACCACAGCAACCGACAAGGCTCGGACCCTAATGACTCGTGTCTTCTGGACTTCATCTTCCAACACGGTGTAGATTCTTCAACTGTTGATTATTGTTGTTTGGCAAGGGTGAGTACTTAAGCACTCAACAAGTTGTGCATGAAATGCAATTCTATGTATCTATATGCAAGGCTTATTCAATGGATAGGCTATCATGGCTATTTTGCAATAAGCGGCATTTATGAACGAATCTGATAAATAGATTGTAAAGACTGTAAAACAAATATCAATAGTAAATAAATTTAGTATTTGTCAAGTAAACCAAGTTTCCAATCCTAAGTCAAGTTCCATCTTCCATTTGGCTTTCCGCCATCCCAACCAAGTTGTCCAATTAATTAAACTAACCCTTAATCGTAATTCCGAGCATTGCTCAATACATGAGCACGGCTATCCGAATAGTTTCACACTCTGCAGAGGTTATGCACTTTACCCACGTGATACAACCAAACACCACCAAGGCGAGTGATTACAACAAAGCCTTTACAATGCTCTGGCTTAACCGGATACTACCCGCTAAGGTTTCAACACCGTGGTGTCCGAAAACCATAACCGGGGCCCCCTCTTGCGCCATGTGAATTACTCCATAACTCGGGAACTCACACCGACCACGATAGTACCAAAATTAAGACATTGCAAATTACTCACTAAGGTGGCCCATACGTAAATGTGGTTGCATGATTGACTCAGTCAAAGGCTTGCAAGGTTAAGTCCTTAGTGTGATCAAGGCAAGACATCCACATACCCTCGCCCATCGGGCCCACCTTGGCATACTCGCCCCTTGTCACTTGCCCCAATCTAAATTATTATCACCCAGTTGATTACCAAGCACCACGTGCCATCAACAATTCAACATCGTTGCGTGACATGACTCGCCACAACAACTCAATCTCATCGTGTGATCCCACATGACACACAAGTTCATAACATTGTTCCATATTCCATTAATCAAGATTAATTATCAATGATTCTGACACATGTGATGACGTGGCATGACTAAGCAACTAATACGGACCAATCCTCCAATGTTGATTATAATTATTAACCAACTATATTTAACCAATCTAGGGTGACAATGGATCATGTCATACAATGACAAGGTAGGGTCTAGATCAATCTGGTACATTAGCAAAGCCCAATCTAATTTGAAACCATTGTATATTTGAAAAACATGCAATAGGGTAAAACAAACATAGCAATTTTATAAACATGGGTTCAACATGATCAAAGCACAACTTGCCTTGGAATAGGTCCTGATCTGGTTCTGGAACTTGCTCTTGAGTTACTGGATCTTCCTTCGAAGCGTCGCACAATTCAACGTCTACGCGTACCGACGAAGAAAAGCAAATAAATGCCAAAACAGAGAGTAATTAAACTCCAAAAATCAACTAAAATTCACCATTAAATATATCTCAATTTTACAAATTTTTAGAAATTGGAATCACTCAAATCCGAGTTACGATGCAAAAGATATAGCCTTTTGAAGTTTGAAATAAATACTGAAATTGGTAAAATCAGAAAATCGGAATTAACAGATTTATTTTTATTCTGAAAAAGCAATTTATGACGTCAGCGTGACCTCATGATGACGTCATCAACACAGAATTTCCAATCGGATTATTTTCCAATTGAAAAATACATTTATGACGCAAGCATGATGTCGACGTGACGTCAGCGCTGGACTGAGCCAATCAGAGCGTGACACGCGTCCGGGTCCATAGACTGAGTCCACGGCCGGGCGATCCACCGTGAACTCGGTCCGTGGTGCCTCGGCCGCTTGAACCCGACACGCAGCGGCGACCGGGTTGGACACTGCGCGGCTCGATCGATCCAAGAAAACCGACGGGCGATCGGCGTTCCGCAGCGACGTGGCAACGCATCAGCCGTTCCGTTCGGATCCGACGGTCCCGAGCTTCTGGATCCGGCAATGGCTGTGCGACGGCGAGATCTTACCGGCAGCGAAGAAGAAGACCGAGGTGATGGCGTTCCGGCGAGATTCTGGCGACGAGACTCTGCGGTTTCAACGCGATTCAGTCCGGTGAACTCGAAGATGGTACCAGCTGCGGCGAAGGCCCAACGGCGGCGACGAAATCGACCGAAAACTCAGGCGTTCCGCGCTTCCAACTTCGGCGAGCTCCTCTGCGCGTTTTACGACGATCCTCGCGAAACCCCTCCAATCAAAAGACGCGGCGCTCGACTGCGAACCTCGGGGTGCTACCCCCTCCTTTTAAAGCCTCGGCGTCCGAGCTCTACACGGCGAAAGAAGTCCGACGTCGTTACGGTGGCGGAATCCGAGTCCGGAACGAAGACGACAACCGACGGCGCGACGCGTGTCCCGATCCGACGGTCAAAACGCGAGCGCACACGCGGCCTTCGCTGGGCCGTTGGATCGCAACCGAACGGTCACCGATCTAGGGTTTTGCCCTGCGGTGATTCACAGGCTAGACTGGGCCGCACCGGTGCAGGCCTCAAGCGCCTGATGTTGGGCTTCGCCCAACAACATTCAAAAGGATTTTAAAAACTTTATTGATTTAATTAATTCCAGAAATTCATTTAATTGGTTTTAGGCAAATAAATTTACAGGAAAAATCCAAGAAAAATCTCAAAAATACTTTGGGACATTCTAGACTCAGATAAAATATTTTGACAAAACTTTATTTTGACTTTGCACAGATTTAAATAGATTTGAACAAAAGGTAATAAACTTGATTTGAAATTAATTCAAATAACTCCAGAAAAATCCAAATAAATTCTAGAAAATCATAAATGCACTTTTAAGCAATAAAATAATATATAAGCAAATTTTTGGGATGTTACAAATTCCCTCAGCGTTTCGTCCTTCTTCTCGTGAAACTGGTAGAGGTCCCACGGGGTGCCAGGCTTCTCGTAGGTTCCCTGAAAGTTTGCGATGAATTGTTCGCAGAGATCGCTCCAGGAGTCCACCGAGTTCGTTGGTAACCCTGTGAGCCAAGCTTGAGTAGAGGGGGTGAGATTGACCGGCAAATAATTTGCCATCACGTTCTGATTGCCTCCGGCGTCCTTAACCGCCAGGGCGTAGACCTGCAGCCAAGCTTCTGGACCTCGCTCCCCGTCAAACTTTGCGATGCCCTTGGGGTTGAATCCATCGGGCCATACCACTCGGCATAGCCGAGGAGTAAACGCTCGGATCCCGTCAATATATCTCTCATCATAATGAGGGGGAGTCCGACGTGGCGAGCCTCTGGCTCGGCGATGGTCATCAACGTGCCGGGGCGGAGTTCGGCGCGGCGAGCTCATTGCTCGACGGTCGTCGTTGTTCTAACCCCGACGATGATAGTCTCTATGGTCGTCGCAGTCATCGTACCTCTGATCACCTCGTCGATCACGGCCGGTGCCGAAACGCTCGTAGTTGTTGTGGTGCCCGCGTTGCTCTTCTTCGTCCCGCTCCTGCCGTCTGGCGGTGATGTCTTGGCGGAGGTCGTGGTTGATAATTTTTTGAGCATCGCCGAGTGGTGGCGTATGGCGCCGACTGCCGGTATTCTGACTGGTTGCAGTCCGACTGCTAGCGACACGAGTATCCGCGTGGGAGCACGAGTGCGCTTCACCTACAGGCTTTTCCTGATTCTGCTAGATTGCTGCCCCCGTCACCATGGCCTTGATCTGAGCCACGATCGGGGCCACCGGTCTGTCCGATGCAATTGGCGTGCGGAAGACTGATTGGTCTCCAAACCTGGACTGCAGGATGTCCTCGCGGACATTGCGGCCGCGCGATCGAAGAGATCGCACCTGCACCTCCTTACACCTATGAAGGCGATCTTCCTCCGCAACCTCTTGGTCTTCTTGATGGAGATCGGTCCTCTGCTCCTCGATCGCGAAGACGCCACGAAAATCGCAGCAGTTCTTCACAATGCCGACTGGTTTTCTGGGTGAGTCAGAGCGGCATACCTGAGATGGGTTGGCCTGATCTTCACCAGATTGGATCTGACTTTGGACTAGGCAAACAAGCTCTCCGCGCGTATCCGCGACGAAATCTAGACTTCCGAAGCGAAAGGCCTGGCCGGAGATGAAGGTCGCGATGAATCCGCCGATTGCTGCCATCAAGTCTATAGGAAAAGATTATAGCGCTTCCCCTACCTGGCACGCCAACTGTCTACTTTCGTAGTCGGTAATAAATTTATGGGGCAGGCGCTAGATCTCAAACTCGAAGGTCACACAAGACAAGGGGTTACACAGGTTCAGGCCCTCAGCGATGGAGGTAATACCCTAATCCTGTGTGTTGGGATTATGTGGATCTCTTGGATCTAAAATTACTCAAAGCGCAATGTACTCTGGGCGATATGAGGTGTGCTATGCTCTATGGCTTGATGCCTTGTTGTTGCCCGCCCTCTCCCTTATATACCGGGGGTGGTGCGGCTTACAGAGTCCTAATCGGTTTGCAGATTCCGATCGGTTACAAGATTCTAGTCGGTAACAGGATCGAGTTTTACATCTTTATCTGCCCTATAAACGACTCAGATTACAATCGTATCTTCTATATCCAAATACATATTCAACTGTCTATAAGATATGCCCCCTACCGTACGGCTGCGTGGCTCGGCACAGTGCACAACCTTTGGTCCTCCTCTCTGGGCCTTTCTCTTCTTCAGGTGACGCTGGGCCGATCATGGAGATACCTGGTTCCATATATTCCACACTTGCCTTTAATTTCAGCAGTTCCAGCATGGATGACAACCTTGTGTATTTGGACTTACACTTGCCTTTAATTTCAGCAGTTTCTCCGAGTCATCCATCATGCCCCGAAATTTTACGTACTCCCGCTCATCACAGCTCCCTTCTGCATCCCGTAGCATCTGATCCAGATTGTCATTGTGAAACCTATCTTTATCGAAAGTACAGTCGATATCATCCGGAATATCATTGACTTCATTGACGATATCCAAAGTATCGTTGACTTCGTCGACGATGGTAGTACTACTTGGTCCCTGCATAATCTGCTCTTCATCGTGACTGGTCCAACATGTATACCACCGTTTGAAACCCCATAGAATCAAGTGTGCTACGATCTACGTTGGGTTTCGAAACATCCTCAGATTCTCGCAGTCAATGCATTGACAAGGCATAAATTCCACCCCCTTGTTCAACATATCTTCCTCTGCAACTCTTCTAAAAGCGGAGACACCATTAATGTACTCGACGCTCGCACGGTTCTCAGCGTACATCCAGCTTCAGTCCATTTACGCTACATATGTAACAACAGGTGTTAAATAATGAATTAAGTACACTACGAGTGCACATGGGCACATACGCTACATATAGGCTACATTTCAACTTGCCGATTAACTTATATAGCTCCTAACATCAAAAAGAACGAAAGGATATGTAAACATATGTATGTAAGCTACATTTAAACTCAGCATCTTCAATTTTCTCTTCACATGGCTAGCTACATCTTTAGTGTAATGCAATTAGAACCAATTACTAATTTAGATAAAAAAGAACAAATGTATCGACACCAAGCTATATCAAAACCATCTTCAATTCTCTCTTTACCAAGCTAGATGTATATACCTTCACTATAATGCTATTACAACCAATTATTAGCCTAGGTCACCTTCCTTTAAGTAACTATCTACATATTGAGTATAACACAATTAGAACCAATTACTACTTTACAGCACAAATAACAAATGGATCTACACCAAGCTAGATCTACAAACCAGCTTCATTTTCCTCTTTACCAAGCTAGATCTTAAATATAACGCAAATTTGAACCAATTACTACTTTACATCACAGAGAACAAATGGATCTACACCAAGCTAGATTTAGAAACTAGCTTCATTCCCCTCTTTACCAAGCTAGATCTTAAATATAATGCAAATTTGAAGCAATTACAAACCTTAGATGACCTAGAGCACAATGATCTACAATTACACCTCCAAATCTAGATCTCTTTCAACAGATCGCCTCTCAATCGCAGCCACCTCAAAAATATCTAGGAAACCCTAAAACTACAGAGGAGATCGATGCTCACTGTTCCTATTTATCAGAATTGACCATCACAGACGGTTTGTGGGTAAAATCATCTATGTTATTGCCCTCATCACATACGGTTTTGTCCACAAACCGTCTGCGATGTTGCTTTCTTCCCAAAGGCTTTCGTCTTCCAAGACAAGCACATAGTGTTTCGAGTATATCGTTTCGTGTTCTAAGAGAATTAAACCGTCTATTCAAATTCCACTGTGAAGATCATATTCCAAGCGTTTCATTTCCCAACGCAGGTTGTTAATTGCACTTCCGCGACGATATATACTCGATCGATCCACATCACGTACGTGCTTGCAATTGCCTCCAACGCCAAGAGCAACTCAAACTACATCCCCTCCACTGTCGGCTCCGCCGCCCAACCATGTGGGACTCCACCTAAAGGATCGAGATGGCGAACAGAGGGGGGTGAATGATCCCAAAATAAAATTTTCCCCCACTCAAAATAGTCCAATCAACAACCTCATATCATTGAAGGAGAGCAGAGATATCGAAAAACCTAGAATAATGCAGCAAAGTCCGGCACTACCGCTCACAGATTCGGTAGTGCCGGATGAACAATATTTGAACCATAGTTAAAAAATAAAAATTGAGGAATCTTTTAATTGGTTAATCCAAACTCAATGAAACTTTGTGGACACCTTCTTATAGATGTCAGGAACCTATTCCAACCGTCGATTGCAAGAATCGACGTCAAAGTTCTGATATTTTTAAAATTTACAGAAGAGTGTACAAGAACGGGTTCAAAATCAAAAACTTGGCTCTCAGCTAGCTCGGGGGTTCTTGATGATCAAGATTATCCTAGATGCCTTTCCACATGTCATAGCATGCTAGAACACAAGACAACAACTCCCAAAATCCCAATCTTCCAAGATTGATCCTCTCAAGAACAAAAATCGGTTTCTTGCAAGAAAGAACACAAGATTTGTCTAGATGATTGCGATATGGTCTGAAGAAGACTCATCCATCAATCATACATCCTCAACAAAACATCCAAAAGCATTTAGAAGTAGGGGAGGCAAACCCAACTTACATGAAAGTAAATTGCATGAATGTAAATTGCAGAATTTAAAGACACAATGTAAATGCGATGAGTAAATTCAAAATTGAGAGGAGCTTAGACTTTCATTTCTGGAAGGGAGTTTTACAAAGCCACATAAACAAGTGGGCAAAGCTAAAAGGAGCACAAAAACCTAAAAACCTTCAAGAGGAGGAGGGCTACCCCCACCCCTCTATTTATACTACTCTTGAGTCGTCCTCCACCCTTGGATGAGTTCCTTCTACCCTAAGGATCACCATCCAGGGCTAGGATTGACTAATTCACTCATACATAGGCTAACCCAAAACCCAAGAACATAACGGGTTTTGAACGCTTCTCAAAGCACACTAACTAGACCCGCTATCCTATCAATTAGACCGCAATTCGACGGTCCTCATTGATCCAAGCAGCTTCTAGCTAGCATCTCATCCGTTCCTTTTATTCTTGGCTTGCACCGACTCCGTCTCTGATCATCTTTCGGCGATCCTTGACCGTTTAGACCTCCAGCGCACCTCGCCTAGTCTCGATCATCCTCCGCCTTACCGTGACCTAGCACGTCGTCCTGCAACAATCAAAAACAAGAAAAAACATCACATAGCATTGCCCAAAATGATATGAAATAAATCTCACACAATTCATAAGTCAAATCCCAGAATTCGCTTAAAGACCGGCACTACTGCTTCTTGGGGCCGGTAGTGCCACTTGCAGTCAAAACTCGCGAAAACCCTTCTTTGTTAAATAACTACTACCCCTTCGGCCAGTAGTGCCGCTTTTGCCGACACTACCGCTCCCAGAGGCTGGTAGTGCCGCTCCTAGCAGACATGACTCAAATTGATTCATTTTTTTAAAATTAAATTCAAATAAAACTCAAATTCAAGCACCTCATGCTAAAACACAATCAATTACTCATCATAATCAAGGATAGACCTCCACATGGTCTTTCAATCTCGCCCTTGATGACTATATTGACAAACACCCGAAAAGGCATAAATTTGATTTTGAAGAAGAAGAAAGCAATTTGAATGCAAAACCAAACTCGGTCCAGAAGGAAATAAGATCATGACCAAGTTGGCTAGAAGAATTTTTAGAACAAAACAAAA
This sequence comes from Otatea glauca, assembly GCA_036346275.1. Taxonomy (NCBI): domain Eukaryota; kingdom Viridiplantae; phylum Streptophyta; class Magnoliopsida; order Poales; family Poaceae; genus Otatea; species Otatea glauca. The sequence continues at coordinate 26,651,623 of CM070730.1, read as the reverse complement.
GAAAGAGCAAGTTTTCCACAAAGGCTCTAAAATCCAATAAAAATTCACAAAAAGAGCTCATGTATGGTTATGATCCTAAGAATTAGCAATTTTTACGAAGATCATATGAAACAAGATGCATTCACATTTTTATCTTTTAAGGATGCCTTTTCTATGTTTTCTCCTCCTTTTGGCAATATAGACATCAATATGGTATTTTCTCCCCCTTTAATAATGTACACATGAAATGCATCCTAAAAGTGCTTTGAAGTTTATCCAAGTGACCAAATAGACAAAGAATGACACCAAGCTAGCTAATGACAATTTAGACTAAACCAAGACATGTCCAAGTGCAAATAACGTATTTTGCTAGCAATCTTGGTTTTGAAAATATCATTTTTAGCAAGATTTGACATATGCAACACTTAGCATTAGTTTCAAAACTAGAAGCAAGTCCACTCAAAGGATCATATGGAAAACCTAGAGTTCAACCTACTCATTAGGGAATCTAGAAGAGCATACAAGGTCCTTCGAGCTCATTTTTCAATTAATGCAAATTTTTCTTTAAGACCTTAAAAGACATAACGGGGTGCAAATGTTTGACATTATTTGCATTCTTTACGCACTTATGTTTTTTTTATTTACATTGTTTTTAAAGCAATTGACTCAAGCCATATTCGACCATCTCACGAAAGACTCTTAAGAGGATGGTCTCGGTCATACACGACACATTCCAAGTTCATCCTAAGTGCAATGGGAAGCAGTCTTGTGAATGCGAAGTGTTGAGTCCAATGCTCACAAATAGAGTCAACTTTGCTTAATTTTCATTTTAGCACGTTGATTTACAAGCAAATGAAGGACCCAAGTATGGATCAAGCTAGTTTCACACAAGTTGCTATAGGGACTCTAGAGAGTTCCAAAATTTCACAAATTTTGGCAAGTGCACCTAGAGAAGAAACTTAGCAAGTAAAAGCAACATGTTTCATCAAGTTTTTATTTAAAGCTTTAATTTTCTATTTTTAGCAAGCTTCGCAAGATAAATGAACTTGGACATATCTAAGTTAGTAATTTTCTTCATATGAGTAGCATCGTGTATAACATGATGAACACATCATTTGCATAATAGACAAAGCTCATAAAGTAGAAAACAAAGTCTAATATGTAATGCATGAACAGATTCTCAAACTCCCCCTCAACATGTAAATCAATTTTAATCACAAATCCGATTTAAGTTGAGTTATTAGTAGAATCAAGCATAAGGAAGATCCAAATGAAGTCAAATAAAGCCAGAAATACAGAATGAGAGAAAAAGTCAAGATCCTGCAAACGGGGTGGCTATAAAGCATAGAAAAGATGGAAGAGAAAACTATAGTTCAAACTCACTCTCATCTTCCCCAATGACTGGCATAGGGAAGCTACCTTTATATCCTAAGCTAAGGAGTGCACACAGACCCTATCTATCTAGGGGACCCAACACCTGCTAGACTTATAAGACTGTGAGGGAACTCAACCTAGAGAGAAGAGAGAATAGCTAATTATGCATGATAACAATCTAAAGCATAAGATGAGAGGTCCATGCAAAGCATGCCAGAAGTCTAAGTGAAGTGAACTCATAACTTTTAGAATTAAGCCCAATAAACACCCAGAAAATGCAAAAGAAGGAAATACTGGAAGAAAACATATAATACATAATACACAAACCAACTCCCCCTCACGATAATCCATAAGGGCACACGACTCCAAGCTCATTCCTTAAGGCAACAAACCTGGAGCTCTCCAAAGGCTTGGTAAAGATATCGGCTATCTGGTGGTCACTCTCTACAAACTAAAGCATGATATCCCCCTTCTCCACATGGTCTCTAAGAAAGTGATATCTAATATCAATGTGTTTGGTCCTAGAATGCTGCATTGGGTTCTTAGCAATACAAATAGCAGAAGTGTTATCACAGAAAAGTGTAACACTCTCTATCTCTAACCCAAAGTCCCGCAAGGTTGATCTCATTCCAGAGCACCTGACTACAACAACTAGCTGTAGCGACATACTCGGCCTCAGCGGTGGACTGTGCATCTCCGGACTGCTTCTTAGATGACCAAGAACAAAGAGAAGTTTGCCAATAAATTGGCAAGTACCAGAAGTGCTCTTCCTATCTATCCTACAGCATGCAAAGTCTGCATCAGAAAAGGCTCTAAGGGACAGACAAGAAGAGGAAGAGTACCAAATACCATAATCAATGGTAGCTCGAAGGTACCTGAAGATGCGCTTCACTGCCTGGCGGTGAGAGGCGCGAGGAGAAGCCTGAAATCGAGCGCACGGACACATAGCAAAATGTATGTTTGGCCTCAAAGCAGTGAGATACAGGAGGGAGTCGATCATGCTCCGGAACTCCTTTTGATCAACTGGCTCACTATCCTCATCAGGCTCGAGGACAGTAGTGGTGGCCATAGGAGTCATCACCGGCTTCCCATTAGACATATCAAAGCACCTCATGAGGTCTCGAGTGTACTTGCCTTGATGCAAGATGGTGCCCTCTCGAGTCTGCTTGATTTGGAAGTCAAGGAAGTAGCTCAACTCGCCCATCATACTTATCTCAAACTTTGTGCTCATCACCTCAGCAAACTGAGACACAAGAGAATGCGAGGAGCCACCAAAGATAATATCGTTCACATAAATCTGGACGAGGAGAAAATGATAATCCTAGTGTCTGATGAACAGAGTCTTGTCTACTATACCCATCTTAAAACCATGACTAAGGAGATAGGACTTAAGCCTCTCATACCAAGCTCTAGGGGCCTGCTTAAGTCCATATAAAGCTTTTGAAAGCTTAAAGACATGGTTCGGGTATTTGGGGTTCTCGAATCCTGGAGGTTGCCTGACATACACCTCTTCCTCAATATACCCATTGAGGAATGCATTTTTGACATCTATTTGATAAAGCTTGAAGCCCTTGGATGCCGAAAATGTAAGCACGATCCTAATAGCCTCTAGTCTAGCTATAGAGGCAAAGGTCTCCTCAAAGTCAAGACCCTCAACGTGAGAAAATCCCTGTACAACTAGCCTAGCCTTGTTTCTAATGACAACCCCATCCTCACTCTGCTTGTTCTTGAACACCCACTTGGTCCCAATGACATTATGACCAGATGAACGCTCGACAAGTTACCATACCTTGTTCCTCTCGAAGTTCTCAAGTTCCTAATGCATAGCATTAATCCATGACTCATCAGATAATGCATAAGAAACATCCTTCGGCTCAAAGGAGGCAACAAAGGCTGAGTTAAGGCAGAAACCGGACAAACCTGATTTTAAGCGAGTGACTCGCTCAAACAGATCAGCAATGATCTGATCAGGTGGATGATGTCTTTGAATATGGTGGGGAGGTCCAAAAGCAGAAGTGGCCTCAACCTCATACACAAAAGAGGCAGGAATAGAGCCACTCGCTGAAGGAGAGTCTGAAGGTAAGGGCTGGTTTCCCTGAGGTGCAGAAATGGAAACAAAAGGCACCTCAGGTGTAGAGGGGACTGGATTTGGTGGAACACCATCATCCTCATCCTCTAAAAAGATGGTCTCGGAGAGGGCAAAAGAGCCTGAAATGTCAGGTCTAGCTCCTGAGCTAGCCTCATCAAAGGTCACCTCACAGGTCTCTATGATCCTATTTGCATCACAACTCCAGACTCTATAGCTACGAGAGAAGGTCGAGTAACCCTGAAAAATACCATCAAAAAAATGAGACTCAAACTTATCTAGGTTACCAGACTTCAAGATTAAACACTTGCAACCAAACACACGAAAATGAGAAACACTGGGTTTTCGCCCATACCTCAACTCGTAAGAAGTGCAGTGCAAATGTGCTCTCAAGAAAACACTATTAGACACATGGCAAGCAATAGCTATAGCCTCAGCCCAAAACTTCCTAGGAGTATTGTACTCGTCTAACGTCATCCTGGCCATCTCAACTAGGGTCCTCTTCTTCCTTTCTACCACGCCATTTTGCTGAGGGACGTAGGGAGAGGAGAATTGATGCTCTAAACCAGACACCACATAGAAACTCTCAAAGTAGGAGTTTTTGTACTCTGTGTCATTATCACTGCGTATAGCTCGTAAGGCACTTGGGAAGTCAATAGACAGCCTACTGACCATACTCCTGAAGTGAGAAAAAGTCTCATCCATCGAAGCCATGAAAAACACCCAAGAATACCTTGAAAAATCATCAACAATGACAAGAACATACCACTTCCCACCTGCTGACTGCACTCTAACTGGACAAACAGTGTCCATATTTAAAAGCTGTCCTGGTGCATCAGTCATCACAATAGTGACAGGAGGATGAGAAGCAGCAACTACCTTCCTCATATCATCAAAGGAGAGCGGAGATAGCGAAAAACCCAAAAAAATGCAGCAGAGGTCGATACTACCGCTCATAGACTTGGTAATGCTAGATGAACAGTAGGCCGGCACTACTGGGGGTACTGCAGCGGTACTTACGGGGGTACTGTAGCTATAGTTAATTCGGCCCGATGAACAGTATTTCAGCCTGGGTTCAGGAAGAAAAATTGAGGAATCTTTTGATTGGCTAATCCAAACTCAATGAAACTTTGTGGACACCTTCCTATGGATGTCAGGAACCTAATCCAACCGTTGATTGCAAGAATCGACGTCAAAGTTCTGACCTTTTCCAAATTTACGAAAGATTGTATAAGAACGAGTTCAAAATAAAAAACTTGCCTCTCAGCTAGCTCGTGGGTTCTTGATGATCAAGATGATCCTAGATACCTTCCCACATGTTATAGCAAGCTAGAACACAAGAAAAGAACTTCCAAAAGCCCAATCTTCCAAGTTGATCCTCTCAAGAACAAAAATCGGTTTCTTGCAAGAAAGAACAAAAATCGGTTTCTTGAAAGAAAGAACACAAGATTTGCCTAGATGATTGGGATATGGTCTAAAGAAGACTAATCCATCAATCAAACATTCTCAGCAAAAGATCCAAAAGCATTTAGAAGAATGGGAGGCAAATCCAACTTGCACGAATGTAAATTACGGAATTTAAAGACATAATGTAAATGCGATGTGTAAATTCAGAATTGAGAGGAACATAGATTTTCATTTCTGGAAGGGATGTTTACAAAGCTTCACAAACAAGTGGGCAAAGCTCAAAGGAACACAAAAACCTCAAAACCTTCAAGAGGAGGAGGGCTACCCCTACCCCTCTATTTATACTACTCTTGAGCCATCCTCCACCTTGGATGAGTTCCTTCTACCCTAAGGATAACCATCAAGGGCTAGGATTGACTCATTCACTCATACATGGGCTAACCCGAAACCCAACAACATAACAGGTTTTGCATGCTTCTCAAATCACACTAACTAGACCCGCTATCCTATCAACTAGACTGCAATCCGATAGCACTCAATGATCCAAGCGGCTTCTAGATAGCATCTCATCCGTTCCTTGTTTTCTTGGCTTGCACTAACTCCGTCTACGATCATCTTCTAGCTATTATCGACCGTTTGGACCTCCGGCACACCTCGCCTAGTCCTGGTCATCCTCCACCTCACCTTGACCTATCACGTCGTCCTCCAACCATCAAAAACAAGGAAAAGGATCACATAGCATTGCCCAAAATGATATGCAATAAATCTCACACAATTTTATAAGTCAAATCCCAAAATTCGCTTAAAGACCGGCACTACTGCTTTCTGGGGTCGGTAATGCCGCTTTTGCCGGTACTACCGCTCCCCAGAGGCCGATAGTGCCACGTGCACTCAAAACTCATGAAAACCATCTCTGTTAAATAACTACCGCCCCTTGGGCCGGTAGTGCCGCTCCTAGAAGACATGACTCAAATTGCTTCATTTTATAAAATTCAATTCAAATCAAACTCAAATTCAAGCACCTCATGCTAAAACACAGTCAATTACTCATCACACTCAAGTATAGACCTCCACATGGTCTTTCACCACGACTACCGTCACCTCTGACGCCGACTTTGCCGCCGCCACTGCCTTCGCCTTCATCGCCGACTAACCCTCCGCCACCGTCTTCGTCTCCTTGGCCTCAGACGAGGCCCCTGAGCCAGTGGCTACGGCGCCACGCCGGCACCATATCAATGAATCCGCCAGCCGGGTCTTATGCGCTACACCGACGGTCTCCTCCGTCGACTAGTTCGTCGCCCGCCTCGGGCAGTACTACCACTCCCTCTGCTTCAAGCATCGTCGGAAAGAAGTGTCCGCCACCAACAGCAATCTCCGACGACGACGACGATAGCTTCGACTCGTCGGCAGGCTATCGTGACTGCTGGGAGTTGGAGGATGATACCCAGACAGAGCCGGTTCGAGCGAGGACCCCAACGGCCGCAGCAACGACACCGACGACGACGACTCTAGTAGTCTTTCCTATCAAGAATTTTTGTAGGGAAATTTTTGTATATTATGATGCATGCAAGAAGCTAGTTCTTATATTATTAATGCATGTTTCGTTTTACTGTTCCGAACGATTCACTGACAGCTGGGGCTCACCATTCATTTATCAGAATTGATCATCCCAGACGGTTTTATTCACAAACCGTCTATAAAATTCTCCCTGTCATCGCAGACGATTTGTGGATAAAACCGTATATGATATTTCCCTCATCACAGACGGTTTTATCCACAAACCGTCTGAGAAATTCTCCCTGTCATCACAAACGGTTTGTGGATAAAACCATCTGTGGTGAGCCAATATCACAGACAGTTTTAGCCACAAACTGTATGCGATGTGCCCGACTCTCTTCACAGACGGTTTGTGTAAAAAACAGTCAGTGATTATGTGTCTAATATAACCCCTTTTGTAGTAATGCTAGCTATATTTTGTGAAACCTGGCCGATGCCCTCATCATTTTAGGTCTAAGAAATATGCATGCATGCACTCTCAGCAGAGATGGTATTATATATCAGTTCTCTAACAATAAGCCAAAAAAATCCTGTTCATCTTCAGAAGAATTTTAAAGAAAAGAATTTGGTATGTAACATTTTAATTTCCATATAAATATAAGAAAATTCTCTCCTTCCAAATAAGCTAATATGCTCTTAACTAGTAAGGTGTATACGTACGTATAGTAGCTGGCCAGGAGGACCACGTTGCAGCAGAGGTCGTAGACAATTCATAAAAGCAAACCTTAACCTCTGCAATGGTTGGTTGGTCAGCCATTTCTGCAACTAAGATGGTCCTCATCATGCCACTACTACAGAACAGCACATCACTGCCGGTTCCAAAATCCCATCACTGCCGGTCATTTGCGCCGGCAGTGATTGGTCGGCAGTGATACTCGAGGATTATCACTGCCGCTCGGGAACCGGCGGTGATAAGATTATCACTGCCGGTTCTACCTACAACCGGCGGTGATCTCGAACTATCACTACGGATCAAACCAAAATCCGGCGGTGATAAGGATTATCACCGCCGGTTCTATCTACAACCGCGGTGATGATAATTATCACTTGCCGGTTATATATAAAACCGGCGGTGATATTGTACTAACACCGCCGGGTTGTACCATAATCCGACGATGATAGACACATATCACTTGCCGGTTTTCTCAAGAACCGTAGTGACAAGCTTGCATATTTTTGTACAATATATATATATTTTATATAATTGTTTACAGATGTCCATATGTAGTATATAAAGCATCGTTCAAATCATAATTCAAATATATGCATGTATCGACTAAGCATCGTTAAAATCATAATTCAAATATATTAAATTACGCATCACATAATTTGTTTTACAATGATTTATTTACAAATGTAGCTCGACTACATGTCATCCCGTTCGCTTTGATTTTACAAAGAGTCGAAGTAGACATGTCACGCGTCTAGGCCGTAGGAATGAGGCGATGAGGCTACTCGTGGAACTCGCCGTTTGGATTGATGATCTCATCATGAATGAATCCGCGATCTGTTCTTGAATTGCTATAATTTACACAAGAATAACTTATTGGTTCTCGCTTTGGGCGCTGTTTTTGAACAAAAAGGAAGTTACTTAATGATGATATTTGTTAAATAAAAAGGGCATCAAAGTGTAATTATGTACCATGGCCGTTATAGCCGACACTCTCGTGACAATTGAATGCATATTTGTACATACATAGAATGCACATAAATTGTTTCCGGTTCTGCTTCATGCATGGAAAGTCATTTATTATTTCAAAATTTTTCTGTATGGGCGATCACGAACACTTTTCTTGCGATCCGTCACGAAAGCCCTGTGAATGATTTTGAATAGTAATTAAACTTAAATGCAATAGAATGGAATTTTGCTAGAGTAATAACATAGCGATCGAGTTTACATTGAAATGTCCCAAAGGTCTTGGTACAGATTAGTTTGTTTTCTCCTGAGTCCAAGACAAAAATCCTGCTAGCATCTAATCGATGACGAGGAGGACCCAGTGAAACCGCACATATATGTCAACGTAGTCAATTACTCCCACATCGTGCGTGTTACGCAAAAATAGTAAAACGATATTAGAAGTCGAGATCGTGCTTGAAGTTATATGGTAAAAGTACGGAGGTTTTGTATTGCGACTTCAAAAAGTATTAAATAAATAGTCTTCAACGAGCTGTGGATTATCGTTCACAAGTTTCTCGTTGTGAGCCGGATCTAGGAATGCTAGATTGTCATTGTTATTTCTTCTACATGTCTGTACCTCCATTCTACATAAGAAAGAAGTTAGAGATGCAATTAAGCGATGATGAAATGCTCAGCGATATCTGGACGGACTTACAAAGTCCATAGTCTAAGTATGTTCACGTCCGGGGCATCTTCTTTGGTACAACATATACACTCAGTGAAAAGAACCAAGCGGATGTTATCCCCATTGTGAAAATCTTGCTCGTGTATCGGATCGAGAACGCCTCCATACCATCGTTGGATCGCTGCATGTACCAGCGATGGGCGCGCGCAGATTGAGTTGTAAGGTTGTCGAAATGAGTGGTTCAACCAATGGTTTTCCCATAACGAACTTCCACCTTAGACCTTGCGCGAGCATCTAGTTGAACATCATGCGCTTGAGCATCCCGCTTTAGCGATGTCGGCACTAGCCGCTTTGCAAGTATTGCTTTACGGATATGCACTCGTAGTCCGATATTTTGCAAGGTTGAAGCTTTGCCCGTCTTTTGCACTTTTGCCATACTCAAGAAAAACTTTTGCGTCGGCATCAACTTTAGTCTTCTTACTTGATGGCACCTTTTAAAGTGAGATGCTACTCTGCGCTTACATGCTTTTTCCGCTCTTCCTCGGTCATGTCGGTGATAGTTTCTTTTGTGGTTGTCACGGTTCACGGATGGTTGAGATTTCTTCGAGGACGGTGCCGACTGCCGAGATGTTCCCGTTGTTCGATTCTTTACAGTTTTTGGCGGAGGAGTCGGGCTTTTTCTGGTTGGTGCCGACGGAGGAGTTGGACTTTCCCTGGTTGGCGGCGAGAAGGGTGGGAGGTCTCTGTGTGGAGAGTGCGGCTGATCATCATCGTCGTCGCCCTCATCGTTCGAGCCAAACTTAATCAAGCTCTTGCGCCACGCGAGGAAGCCATTCACGTTTTCTCCTAGCTTTTTGTCCCCATCCTCGCCAGGATCTCTACCTCCATTTTTGGTATTGGCGGATGACATCCGCCGACCGACTGCAAATCCTGCGGTATCGGGCGACAGTGCAAAGTCCGTGACTCCTGGCATGGCCAAGCCTTGCCCTCAGCCACCTTTATGGTAATGCCATGTGCGGCCAAATGTAGCTTGCACGGTGTCGGTTCTTTGATGTCATCCACAGGAAAACGCAGTCCATACTCTTGAGAATCCTGTGGGCGCGCAAATGCTCTTACGAGCACCGGGACTGATGAGCTCAGGGCTTTCACCGGGTGGCGGTCGTGAGCTAAGAGCTTTCTGTACGGCTTGCTCCACAGCCTTATCTAGTTCCGATCTTTGTTCCCCTAGCGCTCTCGCGACAGCATCTTTTATCTGACGTTCGAGTCGATTTTCTCTTAATCTCTTTGAACGTTTGTACATCCATGCGTAAATGCGGAAGGCTTCTTTCCACGTGACCAAACCAACCCCTGCAGTGCGACTGGATGCTCCTTGTTACCCGGGCTATGGTTAGCTCGTCATTCTCCCTTCGTGGCGCGAAAGATCCTTGGGAAGGCGTGTGTGAGCATCTGTGATTCTGCGCGCACTTCACGCTCTCTATAAGCCACGAGCTTAAGCTACCATCATCGGAGATAGAAGCACCCTCCCAAGCAACGATGCTTGATCGTTCGCTTAAGCGGCGTTGCGATAATTATACCCTTGCGGGTTATTTCTTCTTGGACCGATCCCATGCTTTGTATTTTCTTCACGTACCCTCCGGTTCCTAGTTTGTGAGGTGAATATTCTTATCGCGTTTGCTTTGTTCCTTTGACTTACTATGTGAGCTTCTTGAGACCTCTTATACGCCACAAATTCATCCCGAAATTCCCTTAACTTTGGAGTGCGTGTCAAAATTCGGCGTTTCATTCTTTTCACATAATTCTTGTTTAGTGTTGTCTTCCAATTCTTCCACGCAGTGCACATGATCTGAGTGCTCGTTTCTTTGCAACCAGCTCGGTTCCTTGGGGAACTGGAAAACTTGTTTCACTTGTCCCATAATGAGTTCTTGGTCATTGGTTACCACCCATGGGTCACCTCCGCGCCAATCCATGATCTATAGCCGATGGGCACATCATCCCTAGCAATAACCCAGCAGTCCTCTGTCGGCCCCAATGATGACTCGTATAGCGGGTTCCCATTGCAGAGAGCTCCACTATGTTAAAAATTCCCTTAGGCATCTTGTTCGGACCAAGACTTGCACGCTGCCTTCGTTGATCGGACATCCGAGCCTACAAATTGATCTTCTAAATTATTAGTAAATGCGGGCCTACCATGTTTTGGGAACCACAGTGTACTAAAACTTTACCTCGCTTACGTGAGTATCGTCAGGTTGGTCCATGGCTGGATCCTGTAGGTTCAGATAGGACGTTGGGCTATTATTCGTGCTACCCCTTCCTTCTTCGTCCATATTTGAGGGCCCAACTCCCTCCGGCACTTGTCCTTCGTCGGAGGCCATTCCTAGCAAGTTTGTTGAAAATTTTCAATTAACAGGGTCATTTTTGAAATACACAGATATTTTTTTATCTGTATACACAAACATCCTTGAAGGACACATACACATATACATCTTTTTTTGAATCTGCATTCACACGTAGAAAAAAATGTTTCACGTGTAGGAAAAAATGTTACAAATATTTGAAAAAATCAGATATCCGGTTCCTAACAATTCCAAAAAAATGTCTCAACCATTGGATTCAAAGGAATGGACGGCTTATAATGATTTTAATCCATTGTAAAAGAGCTCTTAAATTCTTTCTTCTAGACAATTACTGAATTGTATAAAAAATTCAGTCAATCTAAAAAAATTAAATCTATGTTTTTATCCACCTTAACAAAAATAATGCAGCGATATATAGCAACTATTTTCCTAGTGCTGTAAGTGCAAATCATCAACTAGTGTACTAGGCTTTCTCTAGCAAGCTATTCCTTAAACAAATCGGAAACCTAGTGAAATCATATGGCGAAAAATTAAGACCCATTGGACCTACTACATGAGACTAAATAGATGGATAATCGTTCTAACCAAAGTGAATGTTTTGGCTTCACAATTTTTGCTAGCTAATAAGGCAAATCCAACATAAATTTAATTTAGACCATCGATATGGTTTTGTGACAATCGAGAACAAACTCGATTTTTCTCACAAAAAGGAACAAATCTAGTTCAAGTAGTTAAGTACTCAATAAGGTGCATTGTAGTTTTCACCATGCGCCACAACCCATAATTAGCTTATTCATTTTCATAATTAAGATATTTTTCACTGCTATGATCAACGAAGCATAAGAAGACTAGAATAACAAAAATGCATAATTACATCATACACACATGAATCATAGCCTATTTGGGCACCAAGAAAATCAAATTTCGATGCTAATTATCCTCCTGTCCATGGACAATTCAACTAATTACTACTTGATAGAACTTGTTGATGTCAACATATTAATACTTGATACAACCGAGCTCAAAGAAGGTCATTACCGAAGCAAAGAAGGTCGCGCGACGGCCGAGGCGATGAGTCGCGGTGACGGCGGGCGGTGAGGTCCGGCGGCGGCGGGCGGTGAGGTTGAGGCGACGGCGGCGATCGCGGACGACGGCGAGCGATGCGAGGAGACGAAGTGGCGGCGTCAGGTTGAAGTGGAAATGAGGAGCTGAGTGGCGCGGCGTTCGAATTTATAGGGTTAGAGTATCACTGCCGGGTCACCACAAAAACCGGCAGTGATACACTATCACTGCCGGATAATAAAAAGAACCGACAGTGATAGTTGAATTGTCAATGCCGGTTCAAGCTCAGCCCGACAGTGAAAGTATTTATCACTGCCGGTTCAATCTCAACCCGACAGTAATAATACATTATCACTGCCGGTTGTATCTACACCCGGCAGTGAAAGTATTTATCACTGCCGGTTCAAAACAAAAACCGGCAGTAATACTTGATTATCAGTGTCGGGTTAATACTTCAAACCGGCAGTGATAAAGCACTTCACTACCGGCTTAATGAGACAACCGCGATGATAAGCTCGATCAATTATGTCAAAGTTTTCAAAGGATGATTGCTTTGGGAGTTTTAAATCCTATCAATTTTTATCCAAATTTTCTGCAAATTTTTGGAGGAATACTTCAGGACATGTAATATTTGATTTAAATATTTCCCCTAAGTTTTGACAAAGTTGTAAAATTATAAAAATCCAGATTGCTCACTGTTTTCATAGTTTTAATATTTCAAAATAAAAAATTCAAATTGCTCACTGTTTTGAAATCCTATCAATTTTATCCAAATTTTACTGCAAATTTTTGGAGGAATACTTCAGACATGTAATATTTGATTTAAATTCAAACAAATGCAGAGACCAACCATCACTTCAAAAATTCACACAAATACAAAAAAAACACACAGATGAAGTTGAATTCACACAAATTGATACATATGACAAAAGAATACATTAATTGTTACATATGAGAAAATAAAATGTATTTAATTAGGACAACTAAGCTACGATTCAACCTTCGTCATGATCGCGGCGTATGTATGTAACCGTCCTCACTCTCTTCCATGAGACCGAGGTCAACGTCCTCTCCGAAAGGAGGAAGCTCATCGAATTGGTTGTACTCTTCCTCGTCGACAACATTCTCAACCCGACAATCCTTCTTTTCCTTGAATAACCACGTGGCGCTCCTTGTTAATTGGATCGGTTACAAAAAGATTTGTGTAACACAATTAGCAAGTCGAATGGTTCTTCTCTGTATCAGACCAGTTTAGGTCCACGGTAGTGATCTGCATACTTGTCGATGTTCATGCCCTTGGAAGTCTTACCCATTGGCACCGAAAGAGAGGGACCTTCAAGGTCCGTAATCAAGCTCCCAAATCTCTTCTATGAATCCGTAGTAGGTTTTCCTATCTCCGTTCTTTGTCGTAGGCATCTGTGACGGATACTGCTGTTTTGGTTGGTGCTCTTTTATCTTGTGCTCTTGTATAAAAAGTAAAACCATTTATATCGTATCCTTGGAATGTCCGAATTGTAGTGGACGGTCCACGAGCCAACACTTTCAATCGAGCGCACTCTGTCTCCGTATGCATCATGTGCCTCGCAACCAATCGCCGAAGTTATGTCTATGCTCTCTCGCGATCCAACCCTCGACTTCGTTGGGTTTGTTCTAGATAGCATGCTCTTGTGCATGTTGACATACGGGCCACCACAACCGATTGTCCCAGGCTGCGAAATGTGCTTGTGTGAATGAAGCTAGATTGTTTGTGCGGAGTGATTTCTGCCATGTCCCTTTCCTGTAGCCTACCCTCATGTCGTGATGTAGGCACACCAATCGGTTTGAGATCCATGTAATCAACGCAGAACTCAATGACCTCCTCGGTTCCCCAACCATCTGCAATGCAACCTTCCGGCTGATGTCGGTTACGAATATATTTCTTTATGACCCCCATGAACCTCTCAAAAGGATACATCTGATGTAGAAACACGGGACCGAGAATCCGTATATCTTTCACGATGTGAACAATGAGATGGACCATAATATCAAAAAAAGATGGAGGAAAACACATCTCGAGCCTGCAGAGAGTGTGGACCACGTCTTCCTGTAGCTTATCTAGTTTCAATGGATCGATGGCCTTCTGTGAAATCGCGTTGAAGAATGAACACAACTTCACAATTGGGTCTCGGACTTTCTCTGGCAGAACACCCTAACTACAATTGGAAGCATCTGCGTCATCATCACGTGGCAATCGTGAGACTTCATACCAATTAATTTTAAGTCTTTTATTGAGACTAGTCTCTTTATGTTGGCGAGTATCCGGACGGAACTTTCCTCCGTGCAAGCATTCGCACGAGCTAACTTTTTCTTTCTTGCTCGAGTGTAGCGGTGCGGGAAGGTACTTTTCCTGTATCCATGTCTCGTGATGCGGCTCCTTCACGAGTTTCATATCTTCAAGGTCCATCCGTGCTTGAGAGTATCTTTTGTTTTGCGGTATATCGATGAAGATACCAAGCAAACTGTCACACACGTTCTTCTCTATGTGCATGGCGTCGATTGCGTGTCGCACTTCTAAGTCTTGCCGATGGTAGGACCCAAAATATCGATCTCTTTTTCCACAAAGGAGCCTTATCACGGAACTCGGGATAGATGTCTTTGCTGCTCCTTTCCGTGGATAATTTTAAGATCCCTTACAACTGCAAATATCTCTCTCCCAGTGTGATTCTTCGGAGCTAAAGCGGTCTCCTTTGTCCCATCAAAAGCTTTCTTATTATTGAGGTATGTGTGATCCTTGCGGAGGAACCTACGATGCCGCATGTAAGACATTTTTCGACAGTTCTTCAGCCACCGATGTAACATCCCAAAAATTCAGCTTAATTAAGTTTTATTTGCTTAATTGTGCATTTGTGATTTTCTGGAATTTATTTGGATTTTTCTGGATTTATTTGAATTAAATTCAAATCAAGTTTATTGCCTTTTATTCAAATCTATTTAAATCTGTGCAAAGTTAAAATAAAGTTTTGCCAAAAATATTTTATTTGAGTCCAGAATGTCTCAAAGTATTTTTGAGATTTTTCTTGAATTTTTTCTGATTATTTTATTGCCTAAAACAAATTAAATGAATTTCTGTAATTATTTTAAATGTAAAATCCTTTAAAAGCCAGCGAATGAGTGTCGGGCCGGCCCACAACTGTGCGGCCCAGGCAAGCCCGCGCGGCCCAGTCAGCCCGCTCGTACCAAACCCTAATTCCGCAGCCGTCCGATCGCATTTCTTCGGTTCAGATTGCGCCGCGTAGGAGTTCGGATCGTGACCGGGGGATTCGCGACACGCGTACGGCCGAGACATCGTCGTCTCCGTTTCGGACTCTTCCGCCGCGCCGCCGTGTTTCCGACGGACTCGGAGTCCGTGTCCGCCGCTCGCACGCCCTCTCCGTGCGCCTATTTAAGGCTCGGACGGGTGGGTTGAGTCCTCGTTCCTCGCCGCAGCGAGCGCAAGGTCTCGGCGTCGAACTTCGCGGGCGCCTCGCGAGTATCGTCGTCTTCATCGCGGCAGATTTTGGTCTCGAGCGCGCCATTAGCGCGGAAAAGCTGCGGTCAGTTGGATCTTCGCCGACGTCTCGAATCTGACGCGTGTCCTCGGTGGTAGTAAACCCGCTTTAATCGCCGTCTGTTAGATCTAAAACCGTGCTCGTGATCTTGCCGCGTGTGCATCGATTGGCGGTATGTCCGATGGAATCAGGTGCACCAGTTGCGCCGTCGCCGCAACCAATCGGCGCGCCGCGTGTCGGGCTCGGCGGCCAGGCGCCGTGGACCGCGTCTGCGGTGGACCGAGGTGGTCTCGTGGACCGAGTCCATGGACCGGGACAGCGTCGGCTTCGATTGGTCGGTCCAGCGCTGCGTCATGCTGATGTCACGCTGACGTCATAAACCAGTTTTGATTTAAAAATAAATCATTAATTCGATTTTACGATTTTAGCAATTTGATATTTATTTCAAACTTCAAAAGGCTATATCTTTTGCATCGTAACTCGGATTTGAGTGATTACAGTTTCTAAAAATTTGTAAAATTAAGATCTATTTAATGGTGAATTTTAATTGATTTTGGAGTTTAATTGCTCTCTGTTTTGGTATTTATTTGCTTTTCTTCTTGATGCAGCGTAGGCGTTGAATTGTGCGGCGCTTGGAGGAAGATCCGACAACTCAAGAGCAAACTTCAGATCAAGTTCAGGACCTATTCCAAGGCAAGTTGTGCTTTGATCATGTTGAACCCATGTTTATAAAATAGCTATGTTTGATTTACACTATTGCATATATTTCAAATATACAACTGTTCCAACTTAGTTTGGGCTTAGCTAAAATACCAGATTGATCTATACCCTACCTTGTCATTGTATGCCATGATCCATTGTCACCCTAGATTGGTTTAATATAGTTGGTTAATAATTATAATCAACATTGGAGGTTTAGTTCGTATTAGTTGCTTAGCCATGCCACATCATCACATGTGTCAGAATCATTGATAATTAATTTTGATTAATGGAATATGGAACAATATTATGAACTTGTGTGTCATGTGGGATCACACGATGAGATTGAGTTGTTGTGGCGAGTCATGTCACGCAACGATGTTGAATTGTTGATGGCACGTGGTGCTTGGTAATCAACTGGGTGATAATCACTTAGATTGGGGCAAGTGGCAAGGGGCGAGGAGGCCAAGGTGGGCCCGATGGGCAGATGGTATGTGGAAGTCTTGCCTTGATCACACTAAGGACTTAACCTTGCAAGCCTTTGACCTGAGTCAACCATGCAACCACATGTCTGGTAGGGGCCAGCCTAGCTGAGTAATTTGCAAAGTCTTAATTTTGGTACTATCGTGGTCGGTGTGAGTTCCGGTCGAGTGTAATTCACATGGCGCAAGAGGGGCCTGGATGTGGTTTCAGACCCTTGATGTTGAAACCTTAGCGGGTAGTATCGGATTAAGATAGAGCATTGTAAAGGCTTTGTTATAATCACTCGCCTTGGTGGTGTTTGGTTGTATCACGTGGGTAAAGTGCATAACCTCTGCAGAGTGTGAAACTATTCGGATAGCCGTGCTCGCGGTATTGAGCAATGCTCGGGAATTACAGTTAAGGGTTAGTTTAATAAATTGGACAACTTGGTTGGGATGGCAGGATTGCCATATGGAAGATTGGAACTTGATTTAGGATTGGAAACTTGGTTTACTTGAGAAATACTGAATTTATTTATTATTGCTATTCGTTTTACATTCTTTACAATCTATTATTGTATTCGTTCATAAATCTTGCTTATTGCAAAATAGCCATGATAGCCTATCCTTTGGAATAAGCCTTACATATAGATAAATAGAATCGCATTACATGCACAACTTGTTGAGTGCTTTAAGTACTCACCCTTGCCAAACAACAATAATCAACAGTTGAAGAATCTACACCTGTGTTGGAAGATGAGGTCCAAGAAGACACGAGTCATTAGGGTCCGAGCCTTGTCGGTTGCCTGTGGTGAACTGATGAGCTATCTACGTTTCTACTTTCCGCTGCTTAATTATTAGTTTATATTCTCAGTCTTGCCCTGCGTGGCATAATAATGTAAGTTGGTCATAAGATCATACATTTAGCTATATCAATAAATGAACTATTATTCTATTGTCGTTGTGTATGATGTGATATATACCAATGTTAAGCTGTGTGCACTAGCGTTGATCCTGGGAATAGTGCAGAAAACACAGTGGGTTCGAATCAGTGGATTCGGGTCCTTACAACCGACTAGCTGTACCATCTAAGCATTGGACGCATCCATTGAAGCCTTTTATCGTCTGGCCCGACAGGTTACCAAGGGCAGGGTAATCATTGATGGTTACGAACAACAATGCGCGTAGGATAAAGTTCTCTCTTTTATACTCATCCCATACCCGTACTCCATCGTTCCACAAGATTAGAAGATCTTCAACCAATGGTTTGAGGTACACATCGATATCGTTGCGGGTTGCACAGGCCCTTGGATCGATGGTGGCATCATAATGTATACGCTTCATACAAAGCCAAGGAGGAAGGTTGTAGATACATAGAGTTACCGGCCAAGTGCTATGACGACTGCTCATGTTACCGAAAGGATTCATCCCATCCGTACTCAACCCGAACCTTATATTCCTTACATCATATGCAAAGTGCTTCTTATATTTTCTGTCGATGTTCCTCCATTGCACAAAGTCAGCAGGGTGTCTGAGCATTCCATCGTTCTTACGCTCTTCGGCGTGCCATTGTAGCAATTGGGCATGCCTTTTGTTCGCAAACAATCGATTCAGACGGAGAATTATAGGAAAATACCACACCACCTTACGGGGAGATCTCATCTTCTTACGCTTCACCCCGACATCTTCATTATCGATGTCATCATCGTTGCCCTTATACCGCTTTGCTTTGCAAACAGCACAGCAATCCAAGTCCGCAAACTCATTGCGATACAACATGCAATCGTTTGGACATGCGTGTATCCTTTGTACTTCCAATCCCAACGGGCAGACAACCTGCTTGGCCCGGTACGTACTTGTAGGCAACACGTTACCCTCTGGAAGCAAATCCCCCAAGAGACATAAGAGCTCAGTGAAGCTCTTATCGGACCAACCATTGCTTGCCTTCAACTGCAGTAGTGTAAGCACGGTCTGCAATTTTTTGTGCTCCTCCTTGCAGCCTGGGTACAATGGTGTCATGGAGTCCTGTACCATATGTTGGAACTTTTGAAACTCTCTTTCACTCGTGAAGTCTCCCTCCCCATCACGCAACATTTGATCCAGATCGTCGTCGTGGCTGTCGACAAACGTATCTTCAACTGCCGTCATACCGTTGTCTCCGTCATCTTCAATAATGTGTTGCCCTTCATGTACAATCTCATCTTCGCCGTGCTTGGTCCAACAGGTATAGCCAGCCTTGAAACCTCTTCGAAGCAAGTGTGCACGTATCGACTCTATGGTAAAAAATAGCTTCTGATTTTTGCAGTCAACGCATGGACAGCACATGTAGTCTGCCAGATTCTTCGACTTGTGCGCCGCAGCCACGTTTAGAAAATAACTCACACCATTAAAAACTACGCCCCAACGGTCCGTGTCATACATCCACCTTGGTCCATCTACAATTAATTAAATCAAACATTACATACGCATATAATTGCAAATAACAAATAATTGTAAACGATTAGATTTAAAAACATATGTAGAAATTTTGACTATATTAAAATACATCAACCTTTTTCCATTATGTAAATATCCATATAGCAATTTTTTAGTATTGTAAAAAATGAAAATAATTGTAAATAGTTAGGATATATTTAGACTATATCAAAATATATCAATCTTTTTTTCATTGCGTCAATATCCATCTTGCAATTCCTTATTATTTACAAATTTGGAAAAAATTGTAAGTACTTAGGATATACTTTGAGTACATTAAAATATATCAACATTTTTTTATTAGGTAAATATCCATCTAACAAGTTTTTATTATTTCAACATTTGAAAATACACCTTTTTCATTATGTAAAAATCCACGTGGCAATTTTTATTATTTACAAAAACAGAGATCAAATTACTAACCTCGAAAAGAAGTACAATACAAATTTTAACAAATTTTTCGGTAGCAGATTGTTGCAATCTACAAATCGAGCAAAGACAGAGCGCCTCTGTCTTTGCTCGATCGGCTCGAGGCGGGGTCTCGATTATATAAAGACTTATTACTGCGATTCTGCGCGAACCGCAGTGATAAGCTTTGAATGCGCGCGAAAAACATATTGCGCGGGAAGATAATATCACTGCCGGTTCTCGCTTTAACCCGGCAGTGAAAATGCAAGTATCACTGCCGGTTTAAAACGACCGGCGAGATATATCTCTGCGGTTGTTGTCTCAAACCGGCAGTGATATTTTGCTTTTACTGCGGTTGGTTGCATGAACCGACAGTGATAAGTTCTCCCCCAACTTAACTTTCGAACCGGCAGAGATACGTTATCACTGCCGGCTCGGTCCTAACCGGCAGTGATATGCCGGCAAGGATTGGCTGTTCTGTATTAGTGGTTGGCTGTTGCTGCTCCATCTGCGCTCATATGTATACCGGACCATGCATGCATATGCACAAACTTGCATGCATGTACGAAATTGTAACTGTAACTGCAGTGTTGTACGACTGCAATGCGTATGAGGTTAATTTAGTTCTATATTGATAGTCGTGTAGAGTTCGTGCCAAACAAATTTGAAAACGCGAGCGAGTTTTTCACGTGCGTGTGGTCTTAAAGTATATGTAGGCAGTGGCGGAGGTAGAAATCATAGTATGGAGGGCTAACGTGTAATTCGAGAGTTATATATATGCTATTTCATCCGTTCCTAAGTTGATGGTTTTTTTAGGATTTTGCATTTCAACCAAAACATATATAGAAATGATCAAATTGTCCACCTTCATCATTAGCTTATTTATTGCTTTTGGATGGTGTGCGTTATTCTATTCCACATTAATAATTAATATTTGGAATCATGAATGGCAATGGTATGTAAAGAAACAAACAGTTAAAAGTTTTCTCAAAATTGTAGAATGAGATGCATTTAGATATAAAATTTGAAAACTAGAATAACACATGTACTCCGAAATAGAAGGAGTAGTATTAAAATATTTAAATCATGTTGCACAAGAGACACTTGTAACATCCTGAGAAATTCAAAAATATGAAAAATGAAAAGTTTGAAATTTAAAAATAGAATTGAATAAAAATTTCAAATGGAATCAAGATTTTGATTTTAAACAACATCTTTTCCTCTTTTCTTGCATTCTAATCTTAAGAAAAGAAAGATTTCCTTTATTAAAACTATTTCTTCCAAAACAAACAAAATATAAAAAAATGAATTTGAGATGTGATCTTTAATTTGAATTTTAATTTCCTGAGTTTTCTAAATTACTGACTCTTCTTGAGTTTTTGCATTAAAAGAAAAGTAATATATATATTGAAATGGTAAAATGGTATAAGTAAAAAGGTAAAAACAAAATAGCAATAAAAATCTGCAAAAATAATATTAAAATACTATAAACCATCATATCCCTTGTCATGCTGTCAAAGATAATCTGAATACATGAAATAAAAGATTAGATATTGTAATCATGTGAAACGATATCAATCAAAGAGCATGTATGATTTTTGTAGAAATATTTGGATACTATATGAAGCCAATATTTTTACCATGCTGACATCAACTCTATCCTTATCTCTGGTAAAAATATCAGAAATTAAAAGTTATATTTGAACCATTTAAAAATTCAAAAACAGAGAGAAAATAGTTCTAAAAATAGTAATGTCAGAATTAATGAAATTAAAATATAAAATATAAAAATATGAAAATTTTATATAAGGTATATAATTCAATTTAAGATCCTCATAAAAATTTTCATAAAATATTAACCTAATTTAGATCCTTAATTAAATAAAAATAAGAATAAGCAGAAAATGACAGTTATGAATTGTCAGATTTTTATCAATATTTTTATCAATAATTTTTATCTGAAAATTTTACTTGACTCTAATATTTACCTTTCCGACTTATATAAAAATCTAAATAAAATCTTGAGTCCATCTGTTAACCCAAACCGTGATTTTTACCTCGTGCTGTCTAGAGTCTTCATGCTTTTTGTCGTATCGTTTCACTGCTGTGTGGGCCCAATCTGCCAGCTGGTCCCTTGCCGACTTCCCCCCTGCCTTCATGCACCCACCTGTCAGCCCCTCATTTTTTCCCTCGCCTCTTCTTCCTCTCATCCGAAGCGCTCAGCCTCCCGATTATTCCTGAGCTCTCCCGATTCATTCAGCAGAGTCAGTTCAACGCATCAACACCGCCCTTGATCATTCCTTGCCACGTTGAACCTCGTGTCTCTCGCGCCATACCTTGTCAGCCTCACGTCGCCTCTGTGCCGGCGAGAGGTTTCGCGCCGCTTCACCCAAACAGCATAGAACCGAGCCGCATTTCTCTCTTGCATCCAAACCCTGCACATTGCCGCTTAAGCCAGGTATAAATACTCGACCAGAGCCTCATTTAGACCTCTCTAATCTCTTGATTATCGTCAAAGCTGAGCGACCCAACCGAAGGGCTCTTTCTTTGTTCTGCGCACGCTCCAGAGACAAGGCGAAAGCGAAATCAAGCCTCTGATGAACCATAGACCAATTCATCCTTTCATTAGCATCCTGAGTATCTAAAGATCGATATTCTTCACTTTATTTCAGCTCTCGTTCGTCGAGTTGAGTTACCACCGCCGCTCTTCTTCTTCGCAGCCGGCGACCGGTGGCAGCCCCCTTCAGTTATCTCTGTTCATGACAAGAGGTAAAATAGAACCCCTACTCCCCGCTGATGCTATTCAAGCCCTCAATTTCACGAAAGAGAACCTTAGTGAGCTCCACCACCTTTCACCCATGGCGGCCGCCGCCCCCTCACGGTGGTGCGCCAACTCCGGCCATCTCCGGTCACCGCGACACCACCCCTGCATGCGCACGGACCTCCTGAAGCTCACCGTGCTACCCATTCGCCGTCTCCGGCCTTCCTTCGCCGACGGCGAGCTTCGGTGTCATCTCCCCTTCCTCGGGTCGCCGACAGCCGGGTTCCCCTTGTCAGCCTCTGAGCCGCGCGCTGTCTTGCTCCACTGCCGCGCTGGCCCCGCATGTCAGTCGCGCATCTGCGTAGTCCCCCTCTGCCATTCGGGCCCGGCCGTCAGTGCATCAACCCGACATCGTCCAAAAATAGAAAGCGCACTTTATACACAAAAGCGTACTTTCCGTTTTTGGTAGTTTCTTTGATTTTCAGTATTTTCAAACAAACCCTAGAACATTTAAATGCTTATAACTTCTACATTTCAGCTCCAGATAAAATGAAATAAATTTCTAAATTCATGGTAAATACTGTAGATTTAGAATATACAAAAATATTTTGAAAATGAACTATGTTTAAATTTTGAATTTAATTTAAAGAAAGGGATCAAAAATATGCCCTATGTAGAATTTCTGCAAATAAACTCCAATTTGAATGAAATCAATTTTGTTAGAAACCGTAAATCCTCAGGAACCTAAATATGCAAAATTATTTATATTTTGACTTGATTTACAGCATTTTTCTAAAGTAAGTTGTTTCCAATGTATTGAATATTCAAATATGAATATCTTTTGCAAAAAGGATTCAATTCATGCCAAACCAGTTTCTATATGCTTAAAAGTTAGTAATCTACCTAGATATGCAAAAATATTTAGAATATAATCTAGTTTGGATTAAATTTGAAAATAGATTACTTTCCAATGCATAGGAATCAAAATAAATATAACTTAAAGCATACAAGTTCAAATAATGGTAAAATGATTCCTAGATCTTTAATAAAACCATAATACCCCTGTTTATGTAAGAATATATCATGTTTGTGTACATTTGAATTAAGTAGACATTAGATCTTAATGTTCATTTATATGGAAAACATCTCGGATCAAAGCAGAATATTGTGAAACCAACTTTAAAACACTCTTAGTAATGTCCCATGCTAATGCTAGAAAAATGGATAAATAATCTTATATGGTGCAGTCGTAAACTAAAAACTAAAACTGAACCTTTATCGTGTAGATTATGAAACTACTTAATGCCGTAGAATATCTGGTCTTAATGCAAATTTTATGAAGATTAGTTTAGAAATAATATTTAAAATATACACTACCATAATTCGGAAAAATATTCTTTTTAAAACTTGCTTTGCATCTGAATCCTATTAGTCCAATACCCTTAAGTGTCATGGTCATCAGAAACCTTAATGCCATATAAGTTATTTCAGCAGTGAATATAATGTCTCGTCTAATCACTAAAATGTATGAAATTAGCTTAAGAATGTTCTTCAAAGTATAGACTACCGTATTCTGAAGAAATAATCTTATTTCGTCATGTTTTGCATATAAATCCTATTAGACAAATAACCTTAAGTATTATGAGTTCTAGACTTCATAATATGAATAAGCAAACTTAGTAGTATTGAAGAAATCTGTAGTTAAGATATTTGTATCATCACATCCTTCTTAAAAACCACATATATAACCAGTAACCTAACTTAACAGATCTAATATTATTCAAAACTACTTCTCGTGCAAAATCAATTAAGAATTAAGTACTAATCGTTCATAGCATGCAACTTAATGATCTAATGTGTTAATTCTATTAATCCAAATAATTTTAGTATCTAGAATTCGAAAATCAAGAATAGATAGTCTATAAAAGAAACCGTGCAATGCTTAACCTAAAAGTTGTCAAAGATATGAATGTATATTCGACTATAATGCAAGAACGTGAAATCATTAAACACAAACCCTAAGTTACACCTGTTTCCTATAGTTGATTTTATTTGATTTTTCATCTGTTATTTTTCCCTTAAACTTGTTATTTGTTGTGTTATGATCTTCGTTCGCCACGTGTAGAACCCAATGTCGTTGATTCCGTCATCGAAAACATCAACTACAACCTTGACTTCGTCGTAAGCAATAAATAAGCAAGGCAAGCACCCCCTTTGATCATATTGATCCCAGTTTTATAAATGTTTTCATTAAATGTTTTACTGCATGCGTTACTTTTATTAAAGTCTGCTATTTTATGGGTATTGGTAGTTGTACCTGTAGTTTCATAGAACTTCCTTGATAAGTATGGATTTGTGAACCTTGATAACCCTAGAATAACATAGACAATATTTAATGTCAATTTGGGTTACTCACACCTAGTGTCATGCTTAAAGAAACATAAAACCTTGACATAATTAAAAATGTTGGATATGACATTTGATGGGTATGACCTTTCTTTATGATTGGTATTTTGATCAAAAATGAAAATAAAACTATGATTTTGATGCGGGCAATTAATGGCAATAGCCGCATGTACAAGGGACTTGTACGTAGTATAGGGGGAGATTATTGCCCGTGTCGGATTAAAGACCGAACTATGGGTTGTTTTCAGGCCAAGAAATACGTACAACCACAAGTACTGGTATGGGACAGTCTTAACCTATTAAGTTACTTAAAACTAGCTTTACACATTGGTAGGCTGAAGCGGTGTGTATGCCATGCTATGGGGAGAAGTGGGACAATTTGGTGTGTGTCATTATTTGTCGTACTAGTCACCTATCTTCTGCCATCGTAGGGAGAAGTGGGACAATTTGGTGTGTGTCACCACTTGTCGTACTAGTCACACATCTTCTGCTGCCATAGTATGGGTTCATCACCGGGCTGGTGCAAAGTTAGGATTAAGTAATGTAACGGTTATGTCATGACTCTCTGCTGCACACCAAAGGAAGTGTGCTAATGATCTGCACAAAGAGTCAGTCATGTCTTGTGGGTAAAGCTGTACACCTCTGCAGAGTGTAAAACTAATCGATTAGCTGTACCCGCGGTTATGGGAACTTGTTAAAGTCATCACATATAGTTAAGATATTTTTATTTTCATAAAATCTGGTTTCTACCGTGTGTCGATAATTTTTACTGTGTATCAATGGGAATGATTTGTGGATATGATCATGATACCCAAGTACATGAGATTTACTTATGCTTATATTCTGTTATTTTCAGTATTAAATTGCTTTTACTTAAATTCCGTTTTGCAATCTACTATCCTGTATTTACATTCCAAATTGGCTTTATGCAAATTAACCGTAGTAGCCTTTCCTTTGAAATGGCTTGCATATATCATAGGTTTTGCAAAAGTCTTGTGGAGTACGAAAGTACTCACCTTTGGTTAATTGTTGATTTTAGGGTGAAGAATCATATTAGTCCGGTGAAACTTATTGACGCAGGATTCGGGGATATTGACGATGAGTTTCTAGGGATTATGCCTTGTTAGTTGCCTGAGGGTTGGATGGGCACACTACAAGACTTAAATCTCTCCACTGCATTTCTCTGTTTTGTAAGATCTTATTGTATAAATTACCATTATCATTTGTAATAAAGAGTATCGATGTGATATCAATTGTTGTAAATGTGCGTGCTAGCCACTGATCATGGGACTAGTATTGTATGCACATGAGATTTCCATTTTTACATTTATGTGAAAATAGGGGTCATTACAACACTTTTTTCATTACAAACACATGCAATCAAAATAGTACATATTGTCTAAACGGTCGCTAACTCCTAAGATAAGTTATCATTACTCATTTAAAAGAACCTAGTGGTTTTGAATCACGCATGCTTCACATTCTCATCCTTCACCCACCTCTTCTCAGATACCTCTTCCACCCCTACAAAATTTCTTAGAAAAAAGAAATTGCCTCATAAGAAACAGATTAACAACTAAAAAATGCAATACTTATTCCAATAACCTCCTTTCCCTCCCTTTATGGTGTACAGCGAAGGTGCAATACAAAGAACAATGGCGAAGTCAACAACGTGGTGTAGGCCAAGCTCGACAGCAAAAGCACGGTGTGCACCGAGATGGAGCTCAACCATGTGCTGCGATAGAGCTGAGAGCATAACACAAGCTAAATTCAATGACAACAACTTAACATGTTGGATAATATTATTTTTATTGATGAGAAAGCATGGGCATTTAACAAGTGTTGTGTTGTGAGTGTCTGACGGGTCTGGATCGGTGGAGATAGGGGCCGAGGCAATACTACCACTACTTGGGTAGGTATCCAATCTCGCTCACAACAAACAGTTGACTAGTGAAGTAGAATTTACTAGCTTGCGTAGGTACATTAAATTACATTAGGTATTGTTCGCCTAATTATAATATCTAATAACTTTTGCACTTGGTAGGCAAAATAGATCTTTGTCTTTTTTATTTTCAGTAAAAAAAATGAGAAATGAACATTGTACAAGCATATTTCAAGCAATTTGCTTTTAGTGTGACCGTCGACTTTGCTTTTGTGCTATGTATGCCACTGATGGAGCTATCGTCAAGATCTAGTATTGAGCAAATGATGGCGTCTGTATTTTATTCTCTTTTTTCCTGTTACTCTAACAAATGAGGCAATGATATTATTTGAAATGGTACAATAGTTGTATTCTTTACTGTCTTGTAAAGGGGTCAGACAATTTATTGTCTTGGGGGCCTTGCATGTGGAGAGGCATTTGTTCAATGAGGAATTTTGGTTCCAAGTTTCTCAAGTTATATGCTCAATGATGTATTTGGGTCTTTACAAGCTGAATTGAATAATTACAATAGTAAGTTTGGCCTTGAACTAGATTGTTACTTTCTGTTAATTTAATCATTAGCTAGGTTGGAAAGGCAAAGTGGTCAAAATTCTAAGTGAGTGACCCATCACAACTAAACAGTACTAACACATATGACTAATTCCACTACTAATCACTGTCACACATGTCATTCACATTGCAAAATAGAGTAGTACCTAGCCATACATCACAGTACACAATCTCACAAACACATATCACAAATTAATATTCATAGTGCACAAAGTAGAAAACAAATAACCTTGAGCAACTAATCTTTATCTTTGGTAATTGGAGGCTATCCTAGAAGTCCGCAAATTAATTGTAAAAAAGAAAACATCATAACCATCCACCTTTTGTAATTCATTCATCCTATGGCAATGAAAGAGTTTAATGTATTAGGAGTGGTGCATAATTTAGGAAGGTAAAGAGTTCAAGGCCTTATTTGCTAATATAATTGTCTAGCTCAACTTATGATTAGTTTGACCTTGGTGTAGTGCAGGCAAGAGATTAATTTATAGTAGTTCTACACCTTGTGGCGAGAAGTCTGAAGGTCCAATCTTCAGTAGCCCGACACCTGAGAGCACACTTTGTCATTCAATTGTTCATCAATTTATTAAATAGACATGATTCATTGCCTAGTCAACATAAATTATATGAATTTATTTATCTCTTTAATTGGTTATTATAATTAATCCTCAAGTATTGAAATCTAATTGATAAGACTATTCATTATCATGTACATGCTTAGATACTTGAATATGAGCTACTCTTATGCTTTGATATTAGATAATACCATTTTCGGTATCAATCTCTTTCCTTGTTCTAAAGAATAAAGAAACCCTTTTTGAACCGTCTAGTTGTAACATCCCAAAATTTGAGTTTTGGAATGTTTGAATTCAAAAATAAACCATGTGCATTTTCCTTGAATTAATCCAAGCTTAATTTGAATTTTCCATTAATGAAAGGATTTAATTTGACTAAACTATTCATCAAACTAAAGATTTTCAGTTTTAGTTGGGTTCATTGTGCTCCAAGGATTTTTTTTGTATTTTTGGAGATTTTTCTAAATTTATTTGCTATTTATTTGAATTTACTTGCATTTATACGAATTTCTGGATTTTTCTTAAATTGGAAAATGTTTTTTTAAATTTCAAATCGCCTCGGGACGTTTTTCTCCCTTCGGCCCGCCAGGTGGTCTCATGGCCGCTTCCCACCCACTCGCTCGCCCCGGCTTTGCTCGCAAGGCCCAATCGCCCGATCCGCGCGCGCGAAACCCTAGCGCCGCACGCGTGGAAACCGCGTCCGCCGCCGTCTCGGAGTCTGCGTGCCGCACGCCTCCTGAGACCCCTATATAAGCTGCCACACGCCTCCCGAGGTTCACCTCTCCGCGTCGCCTCGTTTGCCCTATCTCTCGCTGCCCGAGCTGCCGCCGTCGCTCCGCGCGAGCTCGCCGTTGCTTCCACCGTGCACGACGCCTTCCGCCGCGCGGATCTCCACCGTCCGTCCTCCTCCACCGTCGCCGTTTGCTCACCTGAGTTCCCCGCGTCGTGCCCTCCCCGGTCCGCCTTGTCCTGGGTCCGATCCATCGCATCTTCGCCGTCGGCCGTGGCTTCTTCTCCATTGCCGGTGAGCCCCGCGTCGTCGCCTCGCCGCCGTCCTCCTTCGCCCAACCCCAGCCGTCCAATCTCAAGCCTGCGTCCCAGATTGCGCCGCGTCGCCCCCGCCCGCAGCAGCGCTTCTCGGCCGCCCGATCTGGCCGTGCCAAAGATGAGCGACGCGTGTGCGCCGCGTCAGCGCTTGCGTCAACCGTGCGCTAGGTGCACGGTGAACCGGCGCAATGCCATGGACCAAGTCCACCGTGAACCGGATGATGTTAGCATTGCGCAATAAACCGATTTTCCAGTACAAAAATAAATCTAGAAATTCTGAATTTCTGATTTTCAGCCTTTTTCTCTGATTTAATTTTCCAGAAGCTCGTTCTCCCTCATACGAACTCCGATTGAGGCGATTCGGGTTTCTAAATTTTTCTAAAATCAAGATCTATTTTCCAGAGCCATTTATTTTCAGTTTTGAGCTTGTTTGAGTCTCTGTTTTGTATTTATTTGGTTTCGTTGCTTCTTTTCCGGTAGACGCTAATTCCGAGGGAGCGAACGAAGACTTCGAAGACCATGACTTAGCACCAGATCAGCAAGGCAAGTCGTAATCCTATGATCATGTTGATCCTATGTTTGCAAAAGTAATTTACTTTATTACAATGGCATGCTATTTTGTATATCAATCCTTATTTAATGGGAGTAGATGTATACCTAGTTGACATTATGCCACCTTGATTAATTGTATGCCATGTATCCATTGATAAACCTAGTGTCGGGACCCGAATCTGCAAATCCGAACCCTCTGTGTATTCTGTGCCAGTCCAGGATCACGCTAGCACACACAGTCATACAGGGTTGCACATTACAGACATTCACAAAGATATAAGAATAAATAGTGCAAACATGTATATAAATCGAGTTATACGACCTTATGGTCTCCTTACGATAAATCGACCACACAGGCTTACATTATTCAAAGTAAAGAAATAGCAGCGGAACATAAGTAAAGGTCGTGGAAGCCTTCATCTTGCCACAGGTAACCGACTGGGCTTGCCCCCTAGTTGTTCGTATCCTCGATGTACTCCTTCTCCCAAACTGGTGTAGTCTCCTCCACTGATGTTGGGGTTGACAAGCAAGGTGGGGTGAGTACACAAGGCACTCAACAAGTAATGCACAGAATGCAGTGCTATTACTACATGCAAAGCTTATTCCAAAGGGTTGGCTTAAATGGTTCTTTTGCATCAAACAACAATTTTAAACCAATATCTTAATTAGATTAAAGCATTGGAACATTTATAAGTAATACTAATTTCTTCAAATGGTTTTTCTTCGAAGATACTCGGCACACAATTATGAGCCATTTTAACACTTGGCACACAGCCACCCTTCCCACATTTTGTTTATGAAAATCTACCCCTTGATGTAATCCCGAGCAATGCTCAATACCGTGATCACGGCTATTGAATAGTTTGACACTCTGCGGAGGTTGTATACTTTACCCACAAGATCTGACCGCTCACCACACAGTGATTGTCCGCAACAAAGCTTTTCAGAACTTCTACCTTAACCAAAGAACCTCTCGTGTTGCCTTCACTATCACTTCCCTCACAGAGCGAAGTATAGGACCGGCCAATCACCGTTGGATGGGCACCAAGCCGTAGCAGTGCGCTCCCCATACAAATACACCCCTGTCTTGTCACCCCGAGGTATCGGAGGAAAGATATCGTAACCCTAGTCAACTAGGTGCATCCCATATCGGACATGTGGTTGTACGGGTGACTCGGATCAAAGGCTTGCAAGGTGAAGTCTTTAGCGACCAAGGCAAGACTTCCAACACTCAACATGGCACACAGACTCACATCACTCATCAACCCAAAGCCACACAGGCCCACTGTGCACACTGACCTCTTGCCACTTGCCCCAGATCTAAAACATTTCCCACCCAGTTGATTATTGTGCAACACATTCCAAAGAATAACTCAACATCGATGCGGAACCACACAGTCATTGTACCTCAATCTCATCATGTGGCATCATCACACCACTTTTCAAAATACATTCAAAGTCTTTAATCGAGATTGTAGCATTTTTCCAAAGATCACTCATGATTCGTTGCAAGGCTAAGCATCTACTCACGGTCTAGCCTCCGTGTTGGCACAATATTAACATCCAACTAATATAATCAAACTTAGGGTGACAATGATTTAGGGCATACAATTAATAATTCAAGGTGGCATAACAAAATGGGTTGATTAACTACATTATCCCGAATCAATTTAAATTCATTTTAAATAAATAAGCAAGCATAGTTTCAAAGCGTAAACTACATTTTAAAAACCTGGGATCAAAATGATCAAAGCATCACTTGCCTTCAAAGAGTTGCTGGTCTTGTTCCGAAACTTGGTCTTGAGCGACGAATTCTTCCTCGAAACCTTCCTAAAAATTGCGTCTCTGGCGTACAAACAAAATATGCAATAAATAGCTAATACAGAAGACTAAATGACCTCAAAAATTCAAATAAAATATACCATTAGATAGCTCACAATTTTATGAATTTTTAGAAATTTGAATCGCCCAAATCCGAGTTAAAATGCCAAAGTTATAGTCATTTGAAGTTTGAATAAAATCTGAAAATACAGAAATTAAGAAAATCCGATTTTTCTGAATTATTTTTATACTGGAAATTCGCTTTTATGATGTCAGCACCGCGTCATGATGACGTCAGCACAGAAATGAAATTCGGTCAAAATATTTTTATATATAAAAAAATATTTATGACGTCATTGCTGACATCAGCTCGACACGTGGCACGCCCAGAGGTTGCCACGTCGTTCTGGTCTATGGACTGGGTCCACGGTTCGGCTCTGGTCCACCGTGGACTTGGTTCACAGAACAGTGCAGCCACGCGGCAAAATCCAAACCGTTCGCTAAAATCGACGGTCAGATGCTATGCCTACGCGGCTCGGCGACGCCTCCATTTCCGCACGGCCACGCGTCACGCATCGAACGGTCCCCTCGGATCCAACGGCCAACGCACGCGCGGACTCGGCGACGCTTCGGATACGCAGCGACACGCGGCGCAATTGCAACGGCTCGTTTGAAATCAACGGCCGAGATTGGTCACGCCGGTCAAAGGAAACACGCGCCGCCGCGCGATTGGTTGGAGGTTGGCGCTATCACGCGCCGCGTTCAAATTTGAGCAGCGCGGATCCTAGGCAAAACCGGATCCGAACTCAACCGTTCGATCCGATCCAACGGCTCGAGTTACGAGGCGCTTACTATACATGGCGCGGCGTGGCTCAATCCTACGCGTACACTAACGATCCAGCGGTGAGATGTTACCAAGTTACGAGACTAGATCTAATCTCTACCGTTCAATCCGGATCTAGCAGTGCAGATCTACTCTAGAAGAACACAAGGAAAAGTGACGTGGGCGAACGAGCGTGCGATGAAGATCTGACGGACGACGAAGCTTCGGTGAAAGCGGCGGCGCGCGAAGAAAAGGCTACCGAGTTGAGGAAGATAACGCAGCCCACGGCGCTACGGGGCTTCTCCGGTGTGATGAAGTGGCTCGTTCGACGCGGCTTGGCGGAAGGATTACTCCGGTGACCTTGGCGACGACGGAGAGAAACCGGCGGCGAAATAAGCGACGAAAAACCGCGGCGCAGAAGAGCGCAACTTCGGCGAGCTCGCTCGGGCCTAGAGAGGTCTCGGCGTGCGTGCGAGAGTCAAAAGACGCGCGAAGGTCTCTACACGACGCCATCAACGGGGACTTAAGGGCTGCCTCGACGTGCGCGAAACTGCCGGCGGAAATCACGGCCATCAAAGCCCACGTCTCTCCGGCGATCTTGCGGGGCGAAGTGACGTGGCGCAATCCTGCGCGTCCGTGCGGCGACGATCCGAAGGATCATGCATGCAGGCGACGTGGCGCACTCACGGGCGTTGGGCTGGGGCGGCGCTAGGGTTTCGACGCGGTTGGGCCGGCGACACGCACAGTAATGGGCTCGGCCCATTACTGTTCATCTGATTTTTAAAACATTTCACATTTAAAATAATTCTAGAAATTCAATTAAATCATTTGGAGCTTTTAAAATAGCAGAACAATTCCAGAAAAATTCCTGAAATTACTTTGAGATGTTTGGAATTCCATTAAAATATTTGCAATAAAACTTTGCAAAAAATTTTCCATTATTTAATTGTTTTCAAGAAAAGTCCTATTTGAATAAATCCAAATAAACTTAAATAAATTCCCAAAAATTCAAAAAAAATCAAAAATACTCCAAAATTTAAATTAGAGCAAAAATTAGGGTGTTACAAACCTCCCCCTTGTAATCTCGTCCCGAGATTCGTGGTCGTATCTGAAATAGGTTAGGGAACTCCTTCTTCAGATCTTCTTCACGTTCCCACGTTGCTTCACTTTCCGAATGGTTGCTCCATTGAATTTTGCAGAAACGTGTTGACTTGTTCCTTGTCTCTCTGTCCATTACGTCCAGAATCTTCATCGGATGTTCTTTGTAAGTCAGATCTTCTTGCACTCAATTGCCTCCAAAGGTGTTTGCTCTTAGGTACTCGAAGACACTTCTTGATTGTGATACATGGAATACATCATGCACTCCTGCCAAAGATGGCGGTAACTCAAGCGATAAGCAACTTCACCTCTGCGGCTCAAGATCTTGAATGGTCCGACATATCAGGTGCGAGCTTTCCTTTTGCATGGAACCTTCTAACTCCTTTGAGAGCGTGACTCTAAGGTACACAAAATCTTGGGTTCAAAGCTCGGTTCCTGCGGCGGTTGTCGGCATAACTCTTACGCCTTGATTGTGCAATCTTCAATCTTTCCCCGATCGAGCGTCTGTTCTTCCGCTTCTGAAGAATGTCGGTCCAAAACATGTCGTTCACTTTGTCTCATTCCAATTCAATGGTGTTCGACAGACCGACCATACAAAGCTTCAAATGGAGACATTTGTAAACTACTTTGATAAGCATTGTTGTAACTAAACTCAGCATAAGGCAAACACTTGTCCCATGAGGTGGAATATGCTAAGGCACATGCCCTCACCATATCCTCTAATATCTGATTGACTCTCTCAGTTTGTCCATCATGCGCGGATGGTATCAGATCTTGAAGTTCAAACGAGTTCCCATCGCTTCATGTAGCTTACTCCAAAATCAGGAGGTAAATTGGGTACCTTTGTCTGACACTATTTTTTTCGGTACTCCATGCAAACAAACAATTCTTGACATATAGAGTTCTGCTAACCGGTCTCCGGAATAAGTGGTCTTCACGGGTATGAAATGTACCACTTTAGTTAAACGATCTACTATGATCCATATGGAATCATATCCACTTTGCGTTCTAGGCAATCCGGTTATGAAATCCATACCAATTTCTTCCCATTTCCATTCAGGTATCTTTAGGGGTTGTAATAGCCCTGCTGGTCTTTGGTGCATAGCTTTGACTCTTTGGCATATGTCACATATTGCAGCGTATTCGCGACTTCTCGTTTCATGCTTGGCCACCAAAATCTCTCCTTTAAATCTTGATACATTTTCGCACTTCTGGATGAATTGAGTACTTGGAGTCATGGGCCTCCCGAGTTAATCGCTTCAACTCCTTTTTGTTCGGCACACAAATCGCTCTTTAAACCACATAGTACCTTGTTCATCGGTTTGAAATCTTTTGCTTTGCCTTCATCCATTTGCCCTTAATTCTTTTGATCTTATCATCATGTTTACGCCCTTCCTGATCGATCTTCGAGTAGGTCTTACTTCCAAAGTTGCTAGGAATCATACGGTACCATTTCGATTCTAATTTCTAGAAATCCTTACACAATTCTGCTGACTTGTTTCCAACAAAGATATTTACACCGTGGTTCTTTACGCTCAAGGCGTGCGCCACCACGTTGGCTTTACCGAATGGTAGTGAATTCCCACATTATAATCCTTGATTAACTCTAACCATCTTCTTTGCCTCATATTTAGGTCACTTGTGTGAAGATATACTTAAGACTTTTATGATCGTATACACTTCACATCTATTTCCGATGAGATGATGACACCATATCTTTAGTGCATGCACTCGGCTAATAATCCAAATCATGAGTCGGATAGTTCTCCTCATGTGGTCTCAATTGCCTTGATGCATAGGCAATTACCTTCCTATTTTGCATCAACACGCATCCCAATCCACAGCGATGCATCACAATAGATGTCGAAATCTTGATGAGCGTCGAGTAAAACTAAATACAGTGCGATGTTAATCTTCTCTTCAACTCCTCGAAAACTCTTCTCACACTCGGTGTCCATAGGAATTTCCTTTCCTTTTCAACAATTGCGTAAGAGGTCTCGCAATCGTAGAGAATCCTTGATGAATCGACGGTAATACCCCGCCATTCCAAGGAAACTACGGATTTGGGTTACCGACTTGGGTTGTTCCCAATGTAGAACCGTCTCCACTTTCTTTGGATCTACCGCAACTCGTGCTGCAGTCATTATGTGTCCAAGAAATTTAACCTTATTCTTCCAGAAATCACATTTGCTAAATTTTGCAAACAACTGTTGCTCTCTCAACTTTTCAAGGACTAGCCTCAAATGCTCGGCGTGCTCTTCTCTCATCTTGGAATAGATAAGGATATCATCTATGAATACGACGACGAACTTATCCAAATATTCCATAAAAACCTTATTCATTAAGTTCATGAAATATGCTTGTGCATTTGTCAAACCAAAAGACATCACTGTAAACTCGTAGTATCCATATCTTGACGAAAATGCAGTCTTCGGAATATCCTCTAATCGGATCTTCAATTGATGGTATCCTGATCGGAGATCAATTTTGGAGAAGACTCCTGCTCCTCTCAACTGGTCAAACAAATCATCGATCCTGGGTAGCGGATACTTATTCTTTATTGTCACGTCATTGAGTGCACGATAGTCTATACACATCCTGAAACTTGTCCTTCTTCTTGTGAATAAGGCAGTGCTCCCCATGGCGATGAACTAGGTCTTATAAATCCTTTTTCAGCAGTTCTTCAATTTGCTTCTTCATTTCCACCAATTCCTCTGTGGACATCTGTAAGGTCTCTTAGCTATAGGAGCTGTCCTGGAACCACTCTATCACGAACTCAATATCTCTATCTGGCGGCATTCGAGTAAATCTTCTAGGAAAACATCCGGATATTCATTGACTATGGAAACTTCCTCTAAGCTGACAGTCTTCATGCTGTTGACCATTAATTGTCCATCCCGCACTGGTTTTGCTTCAAACTCAATCTTCTTTCCATCCGGGCTCTCGACCGATATGACTCTTTTTCGCGATCCAATCGCCTTGTGATTAGTTAACCAATCCATTCCCGAGATAACATCCAAGGTTTGGGTATTAGGGCGATTAAGTTCGCTAGGAACTCAACTCCATTAATTATTAGTCTTACCCCAGAACATCCTACTTTAGATCGGAGTTCTGATCCAGGGGATTGGACTATGAGCACACATTTAAGATTCACTATTTCCATATCATTTTGAACAGCAAAATCTCGGAAATGAAAGAATCTGCTCGGAATCAAATAAAGCGGTGGTGATGCGAGTTTACTAGGAACTTACCCGATTACAACGTCCGTGGCGTTACGAACTTCATCCATTGTAATGTGGTTGACTCGGCCTCGTCAGTTCCTTGGGATGGAGTTCTTCTTTGTTGATGCCCCACGGTTCACGATTGGCGCGAGTCCTTGCGGTGTGTTCCCTAGGTTAAAGCGGACCGGGTAACACCTCCTTCTTAGGGCGATTGTTGGCAAATGCCCCATTTCATTGCAATGATAGCAACGTCTTCCCACTTGCTGAGAGGTTCCTCGATCACCGCGCCACGATTAGGAGTGCGAACATTACGACCCATCGGGCGATTTGCGGCGGTGGTGCCTATCATTGCCTCAGGCCGATGCCGGATGAACTGTTGAGGTGCTTTCCTCGCCTCTGCTTGGCCCGACGACCTCCTTGTTGCGCCATTCTGCTTCTGTTGTCATCCAACTCTCGCGCTTGTCCTCTAAGATAAGAGCTTTGTTAACTAGCTCTTGGAAGTCAAGGAATGTGTGGGTGATCAGTCCCACCTGCAACCCTGCATTCAATCCCTTCATGAAGCGGGATTGTCTGGCCTTATCCGTAGCCACGTCCTCCGGTGCGTAGCGTGCGCTTAGGTGAACTTGTTCGTTGTAATCGGCACCGATCGCCGCCTTGTTTGAGGCTCCGAAATTCCTCCTTTTTAAGATCCATGATACCCTCGTGTACATGGTACTAGCGGAAGGCTGAGGTGAATTCCTCCCACGTGATACTCTGTGGGTCCTCATGAGCTGCGCAGAAGTTTTCCCACCATTCTGCGGCAGTCCCTTCAAGTTGATGAGAGGCATAGAGTACCCTCTCATGTCCTACACACTGGGTAATGTGCAGCTTCCTTTCAATTGTCCTTAGCCAATCGTCCGCTTCTAGTGGATTGGCGTTACCTGAGAAAGTGGGTGGACGAGTCCTCATAAACTCCGACAACCTGGAGTAGGGGTGTGGTCCATGGTTACCCCCAGGTTGAACATTCACAGCAGCTTGATTGGATATCTGCTGCATGGTTTGAACCATCGTGTTCATAAGTTGAGTCTGGGCAGTCAAGAAGGCTCCCAGGTTCTGCATATCGACTGCGGCGGTTGAGGATCGGCTCTTCATTACGTTGTCCGCTTTGGTTAGCTCCACTTCCACCGGCTCCAACATTTCCACGAGTCCTCACCATCTGCTGCGACTTCAAGGTTAAGAGAAGAAGAAAGCATAGACAAGTAGAAGAATTCATGTGGGAAGCAGTGTAACTTAAATTATTTAGCCACTTTATTGATATAATATAAAGCGATGCAGTTGCTCACAAGTGCCTAAGGGCAATGCAACACATCTGAGACACTCACAACCAAAAACAAGTAAGCAAACATAGGAATCCATGACGACTCACACCTAATGGTGACTCGAAGAAAAAGACGCGACTCAGACATTCGAGTCTCGACACTACACTCTACTAGACTTGATCACTCATCGAGCCAACCCGCTGCGGCTCCTTGGAGCATACACGGTGGGTGCTCGGAATCGAACAAGCGGTCTGGTGACCTCTGCGGTGGTGCAAATGACCCCATCGACTCCCGGTCCCGAGGCTGCTGCTCTGCCGCTGGTGCCTCTGCTCAGCTCCTCCGGATCTGGATCGTGTAACTCGAGGCGGCTCGGGCTCGGGTCCATACAAAGCCATCTCCAACTCCTGGATCTTACGCATGGGTGAGCTAAGCCCTCCCGCGGTGGATCTTTGCCTCTGCGACCTCGGCGCGGGTCCTCTGCAACTCGGTTTGTCTCGTCCAAGGCGTCCTCTGGGAGATGACGTACCTCGCCAGTGGGTAATAGTGGCGTCCTCCTCTACAAGCTCCATCCTCTCCAAGCGATTGTCTCGACGCGGATGGTGGCGAAGGCGGTGCCCTCCAACTCGTGGAGTAAGTGCGGGCAATCTGCCGCATCGCTCGACGCGCCGACTCACGGATTCCGGCCTCAAAAGAAGACCTCCTGACCGTGATGTAGATAGGATGGCTCTCCCTCGTTCTCTCCCGAGCATACACTGTGATCTTGACATCCCGTGCGACGTCAAGTCTGCTCGTACCACCAAGTCCTCGTCGGCTGGTCTGTCAAAACCTCAGAACCATCGTGCATCATACGCCATAACTCCGCAGCGTATCCTCCGGTGCGCTCTCCATAGGTGTGGATCATCCTCATCTGACAAAATAAACCTTGTTTAAATTAAACAGAGAATAATAAAAATTCAGCATAGGTATGACACAAGAGAGAAGAGATAAGTCAAGATTTCATTGATATTCTTGCTCAAGTTGATTAGGTCTTTAGAAAATAGTTTTACCCTCCTAGGCACGACCAAACTAGGGTCAAGACCTACAATCGACTGCTCGATACCACCTCTGTCGGGACCGAATGCAAATCCGGACCCTCTGTGTATTACATGCGATCCGAGATCACGCTAGCACACACATCATCTGAGGTTGCACATTACAGATATTCACAAAGATATAAGAATAAATAGTGCAAACATGTATATAAATCGAGTTGTACGACCTTATGGTCTCCTTACAGATAAGGCAGCCACACAGGGCTTACATTATTCGAAGTAAAGAAATAGCAGCGAAACATAAGTAAAGGTCGTGGAAGCCTTCATCTTGCCATAGGTAACCGACTGGGCTTGCCCCCTAGTTGTTCGTATCCTCGATGTACTCCTCCTCCCAAACTGGTGTAGTCTCCTCCACTGATGTTGGGGTTGACAAGCAAGGTGGGGTGAGTACACAAGGCACTCAACAAGTAATGCACAGAATGCAGTGCTATTACTACATGCAAAGCTTATTCCAAAGGGTTGGCTTAAATGGTTCTTTTGCATCAAACAACAATTTTAAACCAATATCTTAATTAGATTAAAGCATTGGAACATTTATAAGTAAAACTAATTTCTTCAAATGGTTTTTCTTCGAAGATACTCGGCACACAGCCTTAACAGTTCATTTTTAACACTTGGCACACAGCCACCCTTCCCACCTTTTGTTTATGAAAATCTACCCCTTGACTGTAATCCCCGAGCAATGCTCACTACCGTGAGCACGGCTATTCGAATAGTTTGACATTCTGCAGAGGTTGTACACTTTACCCACAAGATACAGCCGCTCACCACACAGGTGATTGTCCGCAACAAAGCTTTTCAGGAACTTCTACCTTAACCAAAGAACCTCTCCGGTATTGCCTTCACTATCACTTCCCTCACACAGAGCCGAAGTATAGGACCGGCCAATCACCGTTGGATGGGCACCAAGCCGTAGCAGTGCGCTCCCCATACAAATACACCCACGTGTCTTGTCACCCCGAGGTATCGGAGGAAAGATATCGTAACCCTAGTCAACTAGGTCTATCCCATATCGGACATGTGGTTGTGCGGGTGACTCGGATCAAAGGCTTGCAAGGTGAAGTCCTTAATCGGCCAAGGCAAGACTTCCAACACTCAACAGTGGCACACGACCTAATGTGGCACAGGACTCACATCACTCATCAACCCAAAGCCACACAGCCCACCAGTGCACACACCTCTTGCCACTTGCCCGATCTAAAACATTTCCCACCCAGTTGATTATTGTGCAACACATGCGGCAATAACTCAACATCGATGCGGAACCACACAGGTCGCTGTACCTCAATCTCATCATGTGGCATCATCACACCACTTTTCAAAATACATTCAAAGTTTTTAATCAGTATTTTAGTATTTTTCCGAAAGATCACTCATGATTCGTTGCAAGGCTAAGCATCTGCTCACGGTCTAGCCTCCCGTGTTGGCACAATATTAACATCCAACTAATATAATCAAACTTAGGGTGACAATTATTTAGGGCATACAATTAATAATTCAAGGTGGCATAACAAAATGGGTTGATTAACTACATTATCCCGAATCAATTTAAATTCATTTAAATAAATAAGCATGCATAGTTTCAAAGCATAAACTACATTTTAAAAACCTGGGTTCAAAATGATCAAAGCATCACTTGCCTTCAAAGAGTTGCTGGTCTTGTTCCGAAACTTGGTCTTGAGCGACGAATTCTTCCTCGAAACCTTCCGGCAAAATTGCGTCTACGCGTACAAACAAAATATGCAATAAATACCTAATACAGAAGACTAAATGACCTCAAAAATTCAAATAAAATTCACCATTAGATAGCTCACAATTTTATGAATTTTTAGAAATTTGAATCGCCCAAATCCGAGTTAAAATGCAAAAGTTATAGTCATTTGAAGTTTGAATAAAATCTGAAAATACAGAAATTAAGAAAATCCGATTTTCCTGAATTATTTTTATACTGGAAATTCGCTTTTATGACGTTAGCACCGCATCTTGATGACGTCAGCACAGAAATGAAATTCGGTCAAAATATTTTTATATATAAAAAAATGTTTATGACGTCATTGCTGACGTCAACTCGACACGTGGCACGCCGCAGGTCGCCACGTCGTTCGTCTATGGATGGGTCCACGGTTGGCTCGGTCCACCGTGGACTTGGTTCCTGAAACGCTGCAGCCACGCGGCAAAATCCAGACCGTTCGCTAAAATCGACGGTCAGATCCTATGCCTACGCGGCTCGGCGATGCCTCGATTTCCACACGGCCACGCGTCACGCATCGAACGGTCCCCTCGGATCCAACGGCCAACGCATGCGCGGACTCGGCGATGCTTGGATACGCAGCGACACGCGGCGCAATCGCAGCGGCTCGTTTGAAATCAGCGGCCGAGATTGGTCGCGCCGGTCAAAGGAAACACGCCGCGCACGCGATTGGTTGGAGGTGCGGCGCTATCACGCCGCGCGTTCAAATTTGAGCGGTGCGGATCGTAGGCAAAACCAGATCCGAACTCAACCGTTGGATCCGATCCAACGGCTCAGATTCACGGAGCTATTTACTATACATGGCGCGGCGTGGCTCAATCCTACGCGTACAATAACGATCCAACGGCTGAGATGTAACCAAATTACAGAGACTAGATCTAATCTCTACCGTTCAATCCAGATCTAACGGTACAGATCTACTCTAGAAGAACACAAGGAAAAGTGATGTGGACGAACCAGAAGCGTGCGATGAAGATCGGACGGACGATGAAGCT
The DNA here is from genome assembly GCA_036346275.1 of Otatea glauca. NCBI lineage: Eukaryota > Viridiplantae > Streptophyta > Magnoliopsida > Poales > Poaceae > Otatea > Otatea glauca. The sequence goes on along the minus strand of CM070730.1, from coordinate 26,610,005 downwards.
TCGGTGAAAGCGGCGGCGCGCGCGAAGAAAAGGCTGCCGGAGTTGAGGAAGATGGCGCAGCCCCGCGCGCTCACGGGCTTCTCTGGTGTGATGAAGTGGCTCCGACGCGGCTTGGCGGAAGGATTACTCCGGTGACCTTGGCGACGGCGGAGAGAAACCGGCGGCGAAGTAAACGACGAAAAACCGCGGCGGCACAAAGAGAGGGTCTCGGCGTGCGTGCGAGGAGTCAAAAGACGCGGCGCGAAGGTCTCTGCACGACACCATCAACGGGGACTTAAGGGCTGCCTCGACGTGCGTGAAACTGCCGGCGGAAATCACGGCCATCAAAGCCCACGCCTCTCCGGCGATCTCGCGGGGCGAAGTGACGTGGCGCAATCCTGCGCGTCCGTGCGGCCACGATCCGAAGACTCACGCATGTAGGCGACGTGGCGCACTCACAGGCATTCGATCCGGATCGCACGACTTGGGCTGGGGCGGCGCTAGGGTTTCGGCGCGGTTGGGCCGGCGAAACGCACAGTAATGGGCTCGGCCCATTACTGTTCATCTGATTTTTAAAACATTTCACATTTAAAATAATTCTAGAAATTCAATTAAATCATTTGGAGCTTTTAAAATAGCAGAAAAATTCCAGAAATTGCTTTGAGATGTTTGGAATTCCATTAAAATATTTGCAATAAAACTTTGCAAAAACTTTTCCATTATTTAATTGTTTTCAAGAAAAGTCCTATTTGAATAAATCCAAATAAACTTAAATAAATTCCCAAAAATTCAAAAAAAAACAAAAAATACTCCAAAATTTAAATTAGAGCAAAAAATTTGGGTGTTACACCTAGGTTGGGACATTACTAGTTGTACATAATCGTTATACCAACATTGTGTTATCGTAGCTATGCTTAGACATGCTTAGATATACGTTGGGATTCATGTCATACATTGAATAATGTTAATCTTGACTTAATGAGATATTGAATCGTGGCCGTTAGCCACTGTTGTAAAATTTGTTGTACCATGGCGGGGTTTGCCACTAGTCTTGGTTGAGCAATTGTTTTCCCTCGAACAAGTGATCGTGCGATAAAGGGGTGCTTTCTAGCACATTGGGATGTGGATGTCTTGCCTGAGACAACTTAAGGACTTAATCTTGTGCGCCATTGAACTGGACCTAACCGTACTACCACATGTCTGGAATGGCACAGACTTAGCTGATTAATTTGCAATATCTAGCCTTGAGTACTGCCAGTTGGTGGTGTGGGTTCCGGATGGACGGGTAGATTCGCAAGGCATCAAGAGGGGCCCTAATGGGCGAAACCTTAGCGGCAGCGTCTGAGTTTAGACGATTGCATTGTAAAGGCTTTGTCATGATATCTCTGCGACACACCAAAGGAAGTGTGTTAGTAACGTTTGCACAAAGAGATGTTCATGTCTTGTGGGTAAATTTGTACAACCTCTGGAGAGTGTAAAATTATTCGAATAGCCGTGTCATGGTCATGGACAAAGCAGAATTTCACACGGGTATAGAGTGTTTCATAAAATGTGGAATGTGGAATTGTTGGGATGTGAGCAGGGAGTTCACTTGTTGTTTTGTTGTCTATCATTGATCTATCGGTTATTTATTTCTCTTTTCATAAATATGCTTTCAATCTATTTATTGTATTTCAATTCAAATTCTTGCTTTGTGCAAATGAAACATATAGCCATCCTTGTCAAGCCGTGCATGAATATATTGCATCAATTCCCTACGACTTCTTTGAGTACCTTTGTACTCACGGTTTTATGCCCTTGTTGATCGATTCTTTGAAGGAGATAATGAATATCATGAGGAATTCTATGAAGACTACGTGGATTAGGAAGGCATTTCCCGGACTATTGCTGTGGCATGTCAGATAGCTCAAGTTATCTTTTCATTTGCAATAGTATTTGTTTCTTAAGCCCTTAAGGCGTAATGGTGTAAACATTGACCATAAGGTCGTTTGCTTTATTTAATAATAATTTGCTTCTTCTTAGTTAATTCGTTGTATGGAATGGTATTTCATCTATGTTTCCACTTTGTGTGCACTAGCGTGATCTGGACTAGTGCAAGGTATACCTGAGGGTTCGGATTTGCAAATCCGGGTCCGACAGATAGTATCGAGCCATATCGACTATAGGTCGTTATCCTAGTTAGCATGGTCTTCAAAATTATTTTCTAAATCAAACCAACAAATTGGTACTTAATAGTTTTCGTCTCCTCTCACCTTATTCTTAGGTTCTTATTTCTCTCCTTTGTTGAAACATTTATTCTAAATTTAAATTGATCTTATCTCATGAAACTTCTCAAAGCCTCGAGTTTTCTGCAAGGAATTAAATCAAGGAAGATGATGATCTAGCCGTCCAGAGTTTGCCAAGAAGACTACCATATAAGATAGGTTTTTGGTGCTCAACGGTGTTTGAGCATGTTGCCCCTTTCAGTTTAGTTACGTTTAGTCTGCGTATACTAAGATTTTCTTTGCTTGTGTGCCTGGTACGTTGTACACTTGCCCCAAGCAAGGTGTCGCAACCATGCCTTTAATTGAAAAAGCTTTTAGTTGCCTCTTTATTTTGTAGCCTTTTTGGCTGTGTTCTTTCGTCCCTGGGTATTACCTTCTCCTCTAGATGATCTTACCACTCGTCTACTGCTTTTCCCTCTTACCTATAAACCTTATGCTGCATCTCAGATGGTTTGACACTCGTTCTGGTGCCGATCGCAGTTCACCCGTGGATGCCAGTGCCAGTGCCAACACCAACTCCAACCCCAATGCACCACCGCCACCACCAGCAGTGACAGATCAAAACATGGGACATTTTCTGGCAGCTCAGACTCAGCTAATGAACACAATGATGTAGAATATAAACAACATGATGAATTAGCAGAACCAGACTGCCATTGCCCTAGCAAATCTATTGAACCAGCAGAACCAAGCTGCTGTTGCACCACCTCAAGCTCGTCCCCAGTCTAAGTTAGCAGAATTTATGAGGACTTGCCCGCCAACTTTCTCCAACTCTTCAGAACCATTGGACGCAGACGACTGGATTCGCTCCATTGAGAAGAAACTCGCAATTGCTCAGTGCACAGATCGTGAGAAGGTTCTCTATGCCGCTCATCAGCTGGAGGGCACCGCCGCTGAATGGTGGGAGAACTACAGTGCCGCCCATGATGACCCTCAGCCTATCACTTGGGCAGAGTTTTCCACTGCTTTTCGCCACTCCCATATCCCAGATGGAAAAGTGGAGATGAAGAAAAATGAGTTCCGAGAGCTCAAGCAAGAAGGGATGTTAGTGAGTGAATATCTCAATAAGTTCACTCAACTCGCTCGCTACGCTCCAGAGGATGTAGCTACTGATGATGCTCGCCAGAAGAAATTCAAGCGTGGACTCAATCCAGAACTAAAGGTGCAAGTCATTGGCAATGACTATGCAGATTTTCAGCACCTTGTAGATAAAGCTATGCTCATTGAGGAATCTCGCCGTGAATTGGAAGAGTCCCGTAAGAGGAAGATGATGCAGCATGGAGCCCATCAGAGTCATCAGCAGAGAGTCAGAACCAATGCACAACAGCCTGCTCGTTTCACTCCTCCGAATACATTCAGGACCCCTGCACCATCACCTCGCCCGGCTCCTTCAGGCAATCGCAACCTCAGCACCAACAGCAATCCACCTCAGAGGACCAGTAATCCAACTGCAGGAGTCACATGTTTCAACTGTCATGAACTCGGTCACTATGCCAATAATTGCCCCAGAAAGCAAAATGTGACGCCAGTCCGTTTCAACTTGGGATCTACGCCAGCCAAGACCCCCGCACCAGGATCAGGACGTGGAGTGCCCCAGACTCCTAACCAAGCCACCAGGACTCCACCGCCTGCTGGAAGAGGCCGTGTGAATCACGTCACCACTGAGGACGCCTTGATGCGCACTGGGCGTCATACAAGGTAAGCTCTAGTCAACTCGGCATCTCGCCATGGTTTTGTTTGATTACGAGCTACGCGTTCGTTGTTTCTCGAATTTTCTTGCAAATCATCAATTAAAGACAATGCCTCTTAAGACTATTTTATTAGTGCAATCACAGTTACGATTTGAGCACGAACCAAGGCTGCCCGAGTTAAGATATTAATTGGAGGTAGAATTTCTAGCCAACTGATTGTCCTAGACACCAAGTCCCTAGATGTTATCCTAGGAATGGATTGGCTTTCCAAGAACCAAGCGATTTTGGATTGTGGGAATAGAGATCACCTTAACCAGTCCAGATGGATCCAAGTTAAAAGTTCAAGCCGTTTCAGATCCTTCCGAAGGGATTAAAGTTTGTAGTGCCAAAGAAATAAGTTTGGAAGATGTGCGATGCTTGTGAATTTCTGATGTATTTCGGATGAGTTGCACGGAATGCCACGATCGAGATATAGAGTTCTTGATAGAACTAGTTCCTGGAACCACACCCATTTCCAAGAGACCTTATAGGATGCCTACTAATGAGTTAGCTGAGGTAAAGAGACAGATTAAAGAGCTGCAGGATCAAGGTTTTGTTCGACCAAGTTCTTCGCCATGGGGAGCGCCAGTTCTTTTAGATGAAAAGAAAGATGGAACTCAGAGAATGTGTGTAGATTATCGCTCACTCAATGAGGTCACCATCAAGAATAAGTACCCTCTGCCAAGAATCGATGATTTGTTTGACCAACTTCAAGGAGCTAGAGTGTTCTCGAAGATTGACTTAAGATCAGGTTACCACCAGTTGAAGATTCGTCAGGAAGATATACCCAAAACAGCTTTTGTTACTCGGTATGGATAGTATGAGTATACCGTGATGTCTTTTGGATTGACCAATGCCACTGCCTACTTCATGACCATGATGAATAAGGTATTCATGGAATATCTGAATAAGTTTGTTGTTGTTTTCATTGATGACATTCTGATCTACTCCAAGAGTGAGGAAGAACATGAGGATCACTTGCGCGAAGTTTTAACGAAGCTAAGAGAGAATCAGCACTATGCAAAGTTCAGTAAATGTGAGTTCTCGATGAAAGAAGTTGCTTTCCTGGGACATATCATATCAGCAGAAGGAGTCGCTGTTGACCCTGGTAAGGTACGAGATGTGCTAAGTTGGGAGTCACCCAAGACGGTACTCCAAATCCGAAGTTTTTTTGGAATGGCGGGATATTATCGCCGTTTCATAGAAGGATTTTCTAGAAAGGCTAGACCGCTCACTCAACTCTTAAAGAAGGAGAAGAAATTTGTTTGGACACTAGAGTGTGAGCAAAGTTTTCAAGAATTAAAGAAGTGTTTGACAACTGCCCCACTGCTTATCCTGCCAGATAATAGGAAGGATTTTGAGATATTCTGTGAAGCATCCCGACAAGGACTCGGTTGTGTGCTAATGCAAGATAAGAAGGTTGTAGGGTATGCTTCGCGGCAACTAAGGCCACATGAAGTTAATTACCCTACCCATGATTTGGAATTAGCAGCCGTAGTGCATGCTTTGAAGATTTGGCGTCATTATCTCATTGGTAATCGTTGTGAAGTTTATACGGATCACAAGAGTCTGAAGTATATCTTTACACAAGCTGACCTCAATATGAGACAAAGAAGATGGTTGGAATTGATCAAGGACTATGACATTGGGATTCATTATCATCCAGGCAAAGCCAATGTCGTAGCCGATGCTTTGAGTAGAAAGAGCTACTGCAACACTCTGATGATTAAGGAAAGTCAGCCCGCCCTTTATAAGGAATTTCAGAAGCTTAGTCTAGAATTGGTTCAGGAAGGTTATTTAGCTACTTTGGAAGTACGCCCTACGTTGGAAGATCAGATTCGAGAAGCACAGGTAGATGATGCTGATGTCAAGGAGATTAAGAGCAATATGAAGAAAGGAAAAGCCCCAGGGTTCACCGAAGATGAACAAGGTACTATTTGGTATGAGAAGAGGATTTGCGTACCAGATCGGAAAGAGCTTAAGGAGTTGATACTTAAAGAAGCGCATGATACTTTATACTCCATTCATCCTGGAAGTACTAAGATGTATCAAGACCTCAAGGAAAGGTATTGGTGGCCTAGTATGAAGCGTGAGGTTGCAGAATATGTTGCACTTTGTGATGTCCGCGGAAGGTCAAGGCGAGCATCGAGACCAGCGAGATTGCTGCGACCATTGAAGATTCAGAGTGGAAGTGGGAAGAAATTGGTATGGACTTCATCACGGTTCCTAAGACCCAAGCGAGTTACGACTCGATCCGGGTAATAGTGGATCGATCGACTAAGGTAGCTCACTTCATTCGATTAAGACTACCTATGCGGGAGATAAATTAGCAGAATTATATATGTCAAGGATCGTCAGTCTTCACGGAGTGCCTAAGAAGATAGTGTCTGATAGAGGAAGCCAGTTTACCTCTCGTTTTTGACAGAGTCTGCATGAAGCCATGGGAACTCATCTCAGATTCAGTACTGCATATCACCCTCAAACCGATGGATAGACTGAGCGTGTGAATCAGATTCTAGAGGATATGTTAAGAGCTTGTGTCTTAACTTATGGTGCTAAGTGGGATAAGTGTTTGCCCTATGCCGAGTTTTCGTACAACAATAGTTATCAAGCCAGTCTGCAAATGTCGCCTTTTGAAGCCTTATATGGAAGAAAGTGCAGAACCCCTCTCAACTGGAAGGAGTCGGGAGAAAGACAATTGTTTGGCCCTGCCATACTGCAAGAAGCAGAAGTGCAAGTCCAATTAATTCGAGACCATTTGAAGATCGCTCAAAGCCGACAGAAGAGTTATGCAGATAATCGTCGCAGAGATTTAAGTTTTGAGCCCAATGATTATGTGTATCTCAGAGTCACCCCTCTGAAAGGAGTTAAGAGATTTCAAGTAAAAGGAAAGCTTGCCCCTAGATATGTGGGACCGTTCAAAATCTTGGAACGAAAAGGCGAGGTTGCCTACAAGTTAGAATTGCCTCAGTCTTTTGCCGGAATCCATGATGTGTTCCATGTATCACAGTTGAAGAAATGTCTGTGTGTGCCAGAGGAACAAATGCCATTGGAAGCCATTGATTTGCAAGAGGATCTTACCTACAAAGAGCAACCAGTGAAAATGTTGGATATAGCAGAGCGTATCACGAGGAGCAAGATCATTCGTTTTTGCAAGGTCCAATGGAGTAATCATTCAGAAGAGGAAGCAACATGGGAGCGCGAAGAGGATCTGAAGTCCGAGTTTCCCCACCTATTCCCTAGCCAGCCAGAATCTCGGGGTTGAGATTCCATTTAAGGGGGGAAGGTTGTAACATCCCAAAATTTGAGTTTTGGAATGTTTGAATTCAAAAATAAACCATGTGCATTTTCCTTGAATTAATCCCAGCTTAATTTGAATTTTCCATTAATGAAAGGATTTAATTTGACTAAACTATTCATCAAACTATCGATTTTCAGTTTTAGTTGGGTTCATTGTGCTCCAAGGAATTTTTCTGTATTTTTGGAGATTTTTCTGAATTTATTTGCTATTTATTTGAATTTACTTGCATTTATACGAATTTCTGGATTTTTCTTAAATTGGAAAATGTTTTTTAAATTTCAAATCTCCTCGGGCTGTTTTCTCCCTTTCGTGAGCCATTTGGTCTCATGACCGCATCCCAGCCCACTCCGCTCGGCCCAGCTGGCCTAGTCCCGCGCCGTCGCGAAACCCTAGCGCCGCCTGCGTGGAATTCGCGTCCGCCGCCGTCTCAGAGTCCGCGTGCCGCACGCCTCCCGAGACCCCTATATAAGCCACCACACGCCTCCCGAGGTTCACCTCTCCGCGCCGCCTCGTTTGCCCTATCTTTCGTTGCCCGAGCCACCGCCGTCGCTCTGCTCGAGCTCGCCGTTGCTTCCGCCGTGCCAGACGCCTTCCGCCGCCCGGATCTCCGCCGTCCGTCCTCCTTCGCCGTCGCCATTTGCTCGCCTGAGTTCCCCGCGTCGTGCCCTCCCCGGACCGCCTTGTCCCGGGTCCGATCCATCGCATCTTCGCCGTCGGCCGTGGCTTCTTCTCCATTGCCGGTGAGCCCCGCGCCGTCGCCTCGCCGCCGTCCTCCTTCGCCCAACCCCAGCCCTCCGATCTCACGCCTGCATCCCAGATTGCGTCGCGTCGCCCCCGCCCGCAGCAGCGCTTCTCGGCCACCCGATCTGGCCGTGCCACCGATGAGCGGCAGCGTGTGCGCGCGTCGGCCGCCAGCGTAAGCGCTTTAAATCGTCGCCGTCGCGCGGTGCCGCGGTGAACCGGCGCAGTGCCATGGAACGAGTCCACCGTGAACCGGATGATGTCAGCGTTGCGCAATAAACCGATTTTCCAGTACAAAAATAAATCCAGAAATTCCGAATTTCTGATTTTCAGCCTTTTTCTCTGATTTAATTTTCTAGAAGCTCGTTCTCCCTCATACGAACTCCAATTGAGGCGATTCGAGTTTCTAAATTTTTCTAAAATCAAGATCTATCTTCCAGAGCCATTTATTTTCCTTTTTGAGCTTGTTTGAGTCTCTGTTTTGTATTTATTTGGTTTCGTTGCTTCTTTTCTGGTAGACGCTAATTCCGAGGGAGCGAACGAAGACTTCGAAGACCAAGACTCAGCACCAGATCAGCAAGGCAAGTCGTAATCCTTTGATCATGCTGATCCTATGTTTGCAAAAGTAATTTACTTTATTACAATGGCATGCTATTTTGTATATCAATCCTTATTTAATGGGAGTAGATGTATACCTAGTTGATATTATGCCACCTTGATTAATTCTATGCCATGTATCCATTGATAAACCTAGGTTGGGACATTACTAGTTGTACATAATCGTTATACCAACATTGGGTTATCACTACTACACAAATATACATCACAATCGGTTCTTTTTCGTCATCACAGTCGGTTCTAATGGTGACACAAAGTCATGAGACAGAGATGAGGCGGGCATTATTACAGTCGGTTCTTGCCCGATAGAGATGATATGATCATCTCTATCGGTTCTTTATAAGAAGCGAAAGAGATGATTGTCATATCTCTATCGGTTCTTTGTAAGAAGCGATAGAGATGATACAGTCATCTCTATCGGTTCTTTCTAAGAACCGATAGAGATAAGACCATCATCTCTATCGCTTCTTATAAAGAACCGATAGAGATGAATATACCATCTCTATCGCTTTTTTCAAAGAACCGATAGAGATAATACCATCATCTCTATCGTTTCTTATAAAGAACCGATAGAGATGACCATATCATCTCTATCGCTTCTTAAAAGAACCGATAGAGATAATCTAATCATCTCTATCACGTCTTTGAAAGAACCGATAGAGATGAAGATACTCATCTCTATCACTTCTTGTAAAGAACCGATAGAGATGAGTTTATCATCCTATCGCTTCTTTCAAAGAACCGATAGAGATGACCGTCACATCTCTATCATTTTCTTGTGAGAACCGACGGTGATGAAGGGTGTGGTGTGCTATCACATTCTAATCAAAGCACATATTCCACACAATATGCACATATCACATTCACATAGAAATTACAGACAACATATCACATTCAAAGAACATGAACACTTTGTTACAACAAACACATATCACATTCGTTAACAAAATAGAATGTAAACATGCTTAACCATAAGTACACATGCAATCGCATTCAGATATGTAATATTTGTTCACATCTGGTCTAGTAGGAACTTTTGGGATCTCTAAACCGTCCGTCCTCCGATAAGCATTCTATCCAGTACCACTGGCATAAGTGGTCTCGTATCTTGTTGAGTCTGATCTTGTCTACACTCTTACGGGGATAACGGTATGCTACAAGATAGAAACGAGTGCTCTAATTTGAGTTTTCAAATTTTCATGTGAAAGACTAATTGTATATGCATGTACTACCTTAGGGAAACGGTGAGAGCCGACAATCAAGATCACCATGTGTTGCATGACATACAAACCACAGCGGTCGTCGCTGCCCTGTTGATGACACTCTGAAGAAAGAAAAATAAATTAAGAGACAAAGAAAATATGTCAAAAAATCTAAATCTTATATATGATAGCCACTTGTACCTTGAAGCTGACATACTCCAGCTTGGAGCCCTTTTGTCGTCGTGTGTCCCTCACGCTTGACGTATTCCTTGAAACCCCTATATACATTGGAAAGATGTCGTTGAGTAAAAAATAATGAATGTAGTTAAATCGAAAATGTTAGATAAGAGTGGTGCACTTACTTCTCCAAAGGAGGCTTGATCGCGTAGGCCATCGGTCTCTTATCAAGCGAATTAAAAGTGTACACTTTGTTGTCGCTCGGAAGAAGCACGAGTAGAACCCAATGGTTGCTTATTAAATGGTATGCAATAAGAAAATAAGTTCACATACGGTTTCGGTGTGTAGAAGTAATTGAGCAGTGAAGTAGTACTTACTCCTCGTGGTGCGGGAATAGAATGAAGCCCTTCTTCGACTCGCTTGCAATGCCCTCTTGATGTAGCGGCAACCCATTCGGTTGAAGCCTAGCCATCGTCGCGGACACAAGCTCGTCGTCGAAACCCAACTAGTTGTCGATTCGTCACGACCCGCGCCTCATCGCCTCGCAACTCGCATTGAATGTTAAAAAGCGTAATGCAAAATCCTATGGAAGTCATAAGGTGCGTGCAGCGTGGTGCGATACTCACGGCGTCGAGGATCGTCTGATAGAAATATCGATGGCTATCGGTTGGTACAGCACGGAATGGATCCTCAAAACTAGCGGGAATGTCCCATCCTCCTCGCGGTGGAAATGTCCTTCGTATCTAACATTGAAGTCGACACGCTCGCTCTCTTTCGCTTTGTCAATGTACCATCCATGGAGTATCGAGTCCATATGCCTAGAGCGTTCAATTTCTTTGGGAGGCGAAGGGCTTTCCATGTCGTAGGCCTTAAATTCATAAGGCTTCACTGTGGTGCATCTGGCTCTCCTTTACGGGCGAAGGAGTCTCCGAGGCCGGGCGATGGGCTTTTCATGTATCACGAGGGGCGCTGGGCCTTTGTGAGCCTAGCCTTTTAGCGAGGCCTCTAGTGGTTACGTGGTTGTCGTGCTAGTCCTTTTATGCACCAGCTCTATACTTTGTGCGGGGCTCATCACGATCGTCGGAGCAGCGCAGTACGGTAGGAACCTACAAAGCACGCGCATAATTAAGTAACTTGTTGCAATACTCTTTGGAATGGTACGTAAGGCGTGAGGATGTTTACCTTGACCATCTGGCGCTTGTCGTGGGCCACTTGATGAGCGACATCCGCGCTGGCCCGAGAATGGTGATGTCTTCGTTGGGGAACTCGAGCACATGTGATAAGAAGGCCGTGGGCGTAGTCCACCCGACCCTCATGTAGCCCTTCCCAAAGGTGACCATGCACCGTGTCGGTCTCCTTGCATGGAAATGCAACCCGCGTGCAGACCTCAACAGAAATCCGTCTTAGTCGGGTGAGTGGCACTTGGTAGGTGCACGCAAAAAGTGCGCAACTTGAGAGAAAACATATGAAGAGTTACCTCGCACCATTAAGTAAGGCAAAATTAATTATTACCTTGGTGGGATCGGACTTATCATTTTGGAACCGCAGCTACTTGGTGGGGGCACGTGTTTCTCTCAAGAGGCGGGGCATCGGCTCGACTGCAGGAGATCATCGCCATCATCTCGGCCCTTAGGCGCTCCTCACGTGCCATCATCTCCACCTCATCTCCTCCTCACGTGCCATCATCCGCACCCTCATCTCCTCCTCATCTCCTCCGAGATCTCCTCCTCACCGCTCCCTAAGCGTGTCCTTGAGCGCTCATGCGTGCCTCCCATGTTCTTGATCGGTACTCAGGCGAAGATCTTGGAAGTAGGACTTCTTCGTATGCCCGACCTGCGGCAAGCACCCGGCCCTTATGGTCGAGCTTCCGATCGCGATGGATAGGATGTCATTTGACCCTTGGCTAAGAAAGGTCCCTGCTCTTTCCTCCGCTTACCTCCTCCTGCAAGAAGCGAGTGCAATTAGATCGAAATACGGTAGGAATGGTCTACTGCAATGTAGTAAGTTTGATATCTTACGATGGTGGAGACGACTTGCGCGGTAGTGGGGTTTGGTACTACCAGCTGCCCGTCTGCGGTTTTCTTTGTCCTCGCTAATACCCAGTCACGTGCCGGTTCCTCACATATGTGCGAGTAAGGCATCGCTGTCCCGGAGTTGGCGCACTCCTCGGCTAGTCGTGCCCATTCTGCTTTCTTCCCTTTGTAGCCGCCTGAACCGAGGTGGTGCGCATGCGTGTTCAGCCTCTAGGTAGCAACGTTCTTCTGTCTCAGCGCCTCTGCCTCGGGCGTACTCTTGATCCTCGTGAACTCCTCCCAAACATCGGGAGTCACGAACGGATACCTCTCGAATGGTGTCGGCCTTTCAAAGACGTATTCACTTGTGCATGTAGACCACGAAGTGCCTCGAGCCACACCCATCCTCTTCAAGGCGTACATCACCGGCATTGTTTTCATCCTCCTCTTCTATAATCCATTTTCCCTTAACCTCGTCCCCACAACCGGTTCTTACGCTCGACGCGACCTCCTTTCTCCAATCCTTAACCGTTATGGGAACTCTCTCCTCACCGATTGCGAGGAATGGCGGTATCGCCCCTTACACTTGAGAGGACCTGCAAACGCGTCGCATTGAAGTGGAGAATTTGCGGCGTTCTCCCGTGGCCCCTTTGCTCGGTCCTCGGGCCTTCCTCACCTTACTCGACCCCTCGACATTTCGAACCTGGGTCGGCTCGACACTTGGAAGTTGGCTGCGCCCCTCAGGAGCACCTTCTCCTCTTTCTGGCGATGAGCCGATGCTCTCTAATTGCGACATTTTGAGTTTTCCTATCTACCATGGAGAAATATTTGACATGAGAGAAAGTAATTCGTAGCTATTATGTGAACTTGATAATAAATCATTGTTCTAGTATATTGCGACATTACATTAGAGGAAAGAATGATCTTCAAGAAAAGTTCGTGAGAGAAAATTTACGTAGCTATTATGTGAACTTGATAATAAATCATTGTTCTAAATATGTCTGAACGATAACTCCTAATCTCTACATAGGTTTGGTCCTAATCCCATTCGAGGATATGTGGTTGGGCAAGTTCTGAGCGTTGTACAACTCGGAGAAAATTTGTGACATCTCATTGTTCTCCGGATACACGTCTCGACAAGCGGTCAAGAGGGTGTGCATCCGGAGAACACCAGGAGACGCTACGAAATCTACTCGTGAGTTGTACAACGCCTAAGGAACTGCAAGAACCACATATCCTCGAACTAATCAAAAACGTGGACAATTGAGATCGCTTGCTTATAAATATGTCATTACGACATATTTATAAATAAGCACTCTCGAGCAGGAGACGTGGTTACGCAACCTAAACTCTTAACATATCTTTGAGTCTGAAGCACATATGAGAAAGTAATGAAAAAGCATCGTAACATTCATGGAAGCAGGATGAGGAACATGTATATCATGAATAATTGAATGTAGAGGGCAACCCATCAATTGAATATATAATGGAAACAGGATGATGAGATTTCTATGTGATAAATAGATCAATCTATAATTCTTGTTATTTGGGTTTAGATATGAGGGCAACCCATCAAAAGCAAGCACGGGATGCAACATGCATATCATGAAAAATTGAATATAGAAAGCATGTACGAATAGGCAAAGTTATATGCGGTCGGGAACTAAGACGTTGTTCTTTTCATGATGCTGTAACCATTCACATATCAATTATGTAGAGCTTGGTGAAAGAAGCTTGCATGATTGTCATACCAAGGGCCATGAGTCTCAATTGCCGACAAAGTGTATAGTGTTTTGTTTCACTAACTAAACTCTCCGTGCTGACATCCAAAGCTCTTGAATTCACAAGCAGTGGACTTAACTAATCAAACAAACGCCTCTGCGGCCAAAATTTCCTTCTCCTGCATACCACCCCAACCGAGAGAGAAAGGAGAGGCGGGGTGGGGCGGGTGGCCTCACTGAGCAGATGTCGCACTTGGGCACGGCCGGAGCAGCGGCGGGCACGGGGGAGGCGTCGTCGGAGAGGAGCGGCACGCTCTGGTGCTTCCAGCCGAGCTTGTTCACAGCGTGCACCTCCTCGTCGCAGCGGTGTCTGCGCGGCCTCGTCGGTGCAAAGACACTGTGGCGGAGCCGGGCGTGGGGCGGGCGCGTCGGCGAGGTGGAGGGGCCGGCGAAGTGGGGCGGAGGGGCGTGGAGGCGGAGGGTGGCGTCGGCGGAGGCGGGGCGACGGGGTGGCGGCGGGCGAGGGGCGGGGTGGCGTCGGGAGGCGAGTGGCGTCGGGGTGGGCGGCGGGGTGGAGTAGAGCGGAGGCGGGGTGGAGTAGGGGCGGAGGGGCGGGGTGGCGGGGTGGGCGGGTGGCGTCGGGGTAGAGGCGGCGGGGTGGAGTAGGGGCGGAGGCGGCGGTGGGCGGTGGAGTGGTCGGTGGCGGAGGTGGTAAGTCGGGCGGCGGGTGGAGTAGGGGCGGCGGTGGCGTCGGGGGCGGGGTGGCGACGGCGGCGGGGCGAGGCGAGGGGCGGGGTGGAGTTAGGGCGTCCCGGCGGAAGTGGAGTTAGGCGCGGGGTGGAGTTGGAGGCTTAATTAATTAGGGTTTGCTGAAATGTATGTGAAGGGTTGCATATCTCTGTCGGTTCCGCACAAAACCGACACAAACAAAACAATAACATTTGTATCGGTTTTTTTTTCAAACCGACACAAACCAAAAAATCACTATCGGGTGTTTTACAAAACAGACACAAATAAAAACTTCCCAATCGGTTTTCTAATAAAACCGACACAAAAAATAAAAATCACCAGTTTTCACATTACAGAAAAAATCTAGTCACTATCGGTTTTTTTATTAAAACCGACACAAAAAATAAAAACTTTTGTATCGGTTTTTTTAGAAAACTGACACAAATAATAATATCCCTATCGGTTTTCTAATAAAACCGCCACAAAATATAAAAAATCAGCAATTTTCTCATTACACAAAAAATCAACAATCACTATCGGTTTTTTGAAAAAACCGACACAAAAACTTAAATTACTATCGATTTTTCGATAAAACCGACACAAAAAATATAATATTACTATCGGTTTTTTTCAAAAACCGACACAAAAAAATAAACATCACTACCGGTTTTGGATCAAACCTGACAAAAAAATATATATTACTATCGTTTTTTTGATAAAACTGACACAAAAAATTTCATATTACTATCGGTTTTTTTAAAAAAACCGACACAACAAACTTAAATTACTATCGGTTTTTCGATAAAACCGACACAAAAAATATAATATTACTATCAGTTTTTTTTCAAAAAATCGACTCAAAAAAATAAACATCACTACCGTTTTTAGATCAAACATGACAAAAAAAATATATATTACTATCGTTTTTTTGATAAAACCGACACAAAAAAGTTAATATTAATATCGGTTTTTTTAAAAAACTGACACAAAAAATTTACATTACTATCTGTTTTTCAATAAAACCGATACAAAAAATATAGTATTACTATCGGTTTTTTTCAAAAAACCGACACAAAAAAAAAAACATCACTACCTTTTTTGGATAAAACACGCAAAAAAATAAATATTACTATCGTTTTTTTGATAAAACCGACACAAAAAACTTAATATTACTATCGGTGTTTTTAAAAAACCGACACAAAAGAGTTAATAGTACTATCGGTTTTTTTTAAAAAACCGACACAAAAAAATAAACATCACTACAGTTTTTGGACCAAACGACAAAAAAAATATTACTATCGTTTTTTCATAAAACCGACACAAAACAAACAAAATTTTACTATCGGTTTTTCGATAAAACCGACACAAAAAAGAGAATATTACTATCGGTTTTTTTCAAAAACCGACACAAAAAAGTAGACATCACTATCAGTGTTTTACTAAAACCGACACAAATGTTGTTCAAAGCACTATTTGCTTTCCTGACAAACCATGAATTCTGAACTTGCAGAAATATTTGATCAAAGAGTGAAAAGGCCATAAATTTTGCAAACATAGTTGGAATTTTTGAAATTTTGCGAACGCATTTTGTGATACTACAAAACTATTCCAAAAGGATTACGGAAAAAGAGTTAGCATTGAAAAAGAAGCCCAAAGTCACTTTGTTGAAAGAGTCTCAAAGTCAAATCTTTCTCAAATGAAGTCCAAGTATTTTGAAAATTGCGAGAAATGATTTGGTGTGGAGTGCCTTCTTTTTCTTGCTTCAAGTAGATGATACATACCACAATCCATTGAAAAAATTTGCTTCAAGTTTCATACGTACACGTAACCTTTGCAAACATGAAACTACAGTTATGTACAATACAAACATTTCAAACACATAGCAACTGATACAATGATGTACTCCTTTTATTTACAATACAACCCTTCCTGATGATCTATACGCATGTAATTTCTTCCATGTGTGTCATCGTCGCCACTAAGACAGCCCCATCCGCAAGCGGAGGTATTTCATCAAATTGGTCGTATTCTTCTTCATCTATGACATTTTCGACTCCAACGATCCGCGCTTGCCATGAAGGACGACGTGCAACCTCGATTGGCGGATCACGCACATAGAAGACTGATTTGCTTGCTTCGCAAATGCGAATGGGTCATCTTTATAGGCGAGTCTGTTGAGATCCACAAGAGTAAAACCTCTCTTATCGACCTTCACTCCATGTAGAGTCCCACCCACTTACATCGGAACAATGGAATTTGGTATATTCCATAATCGAGCTCCCAAATTTCTTGATCACCCAAGTAAGAGTTCATTGCCATTGAGGATCCTCCTTTCGAGTGATGTTCATCGGAAAAAGCATCTATGCTTACACCACTTTATTTTGAGCAGTACTCTTCGCATCGACTTTCGGTGTAAAGGTGTACCCATTAATATCGTACCGCCATATGCGTACATTAAATCTAGGTCCGCCACCAACCATTTGATAGTCTCACTAACGAGACCTCCGCCCTTTGTTTGAACCATGTGAGAAATCTATCGTTGTGTTCTCGCATGATGGAAAGCTCATCCATTTGTGGATTCTCTTCCGTAATATCGACTTGTCTTTGCTCGATGTACCTGCAACTTCGCTCTCACGCAAGATCGGATGCGCTTTGCAATACATATCAAACCGTGGCCTCGTTAGTTTCGATCCAACGGTTCCTTTGCCGCAAATGCGCCCTCATGGCGAGATAGAGGAACACCGATTGCTTGTCTTTTCCCGAGATAGTCCACGCAGAACTCAATAACCTCTTGATGCCATAACCTTCCACAATACTACCCTCAGGCTTCGACTGATTCCTCACGTAGGATTTTAATATACCCATGTACCTCTCGAATGGGTACATATAACGTAGGAATGCCGGTCCACATCTTAATCTCTCTAACGAGGTGAACAACAAGGTGGACCATGACATCGAAGAACGACGGTGGAAATGCATCTCAAGTCGACATAGAGTCTCGCACCACCTCACTCTGCAAGTTGTCTAGCACGTCGGGTCAATAACTGCGGAGATCGCAATGAAGAAGTAACACAGCTTCGTGATTGCAAACCTGACATCCTCTGCCAGAATATTTCTTATTGCAACTGGGAGCATTTGGGTCATCAAGACATGGCAATCGTGGGACTTCATGCCCAACAACTTCAAATCATCCAAGGACACAAGCTTCTTAATGTTCGCGGAGTAGCGGATGGAACTTTAATACCATGGAGACATTTGCAAAGGTCCTCTTTCTCCTTCTTGGACAGGTGTAGCATGCGGCGGGCATATACGGACCTTTTCCATCCTCCTCTATCACCGCAAGCCTGGGCCTCGATTCCCATGTAGGCCATGTCGCGACGAGCATTCACACCATCCTTTGTCTTTCCGGTATGTTCAGCAGATACCAACCAAATTATCGCAGACATTCTTCTCAACGTGCATGACATCAATACAATGCGAACATCTAACTCCTTCGATGCAGTAAGTCCCAAAATATTGACCTCTTCTTCCAAATGGTCCTAGAACGAAAAGATTTACGGCTCTTTCCGTCTTCAACATCGATATCCTCTACACGTGAATATACTTGCCTTCCACTCATAGGTCTGCGGTGCGAACGGACTTCCCTCTTCCCATCAAATTTGTCATCCATCTTACGGTATCGATGACTTGGTAGAAACCTACGGTGACCCATATACACGCTTTCTTGGAATTCGGCACCATAGGCTCTCGGTCTCCTCTTCACAAATAGGACACGCTTTTTCTCCTTTCGTCAGAGCCGCCAAATTACCAAGAGCCGGAAATCATTTGTGGTGCAAAATACCATAGCCCGTAGGGTGAAATGCTCTCTTCAGACGCATCCCACACAATGACCCGTCATTCCACAATTTTACCAAATCCTCGATCAATGGGCGAGGTACACATCAATATCATTTCCTACTGTTTTGGTCCCGAGATTAGCAGCGACATCATGATATACTTCCGCTTCATGCACAACCAAGGAGGAGGTTGTAGATACACAATGTAACGCCACGTCTTTGTGACGATCGCTCATGTTACCAAACGGATTCATTCCATCGGTACTCAATCCAAATCTTATGTTCCTCATTTGGCACCAAACTCCTCATGTTTCCAATCGATGTTTCTCCATTGAGCGAATCGCCAGGTGTCTCGACTTGCCATCTTCCTTTCGAGACTCATAATGCCAACGCAACAATTTTGCTTCTCTAGGATTTGCAAACAACCTTTCCAGACGGGAATGATGGGCAAGTACCACAATACCTTGGCGGTGCACCTTTAGTGACCTCTTCACCCTCGTTGCCTCGGCTCTTACGCTTCTTGTCGTTCGCTTCTCCTTTTGTTTGTACAGGCACACCGCAAGCCGGACAAATGTGCAGCTCCCGATGTGCGTTACGGTACAAGATGCAATCATTTGGACATGCATGTATCCTTTCTATTTCCATTCCAATGGGACATAGTAGCTTCTTCGCTTCATAAATGCTTGTTGGCAACTCGTTTCCCTCGGAGGCAGATCCGATAGAAGAACTAGAAGTGCATTAAAACTTGTATCATCCAGCGGTGTTTTGCCTTGATTCGAACAATGCAAGGACCGAACCTAACTTAGTGTATTCGCTTTGCAACTTTGTGAGCAGTGGTTTCGCATCGTCTTCCATCGGGCTTTTAAACTTTCCAAACTCTCTTTACGTAATTACCCTCCACATCCCGCAACATTTGCTCCAAATTCTCCTCCTCAAACATATCAAACTGCAACTCATCATCCGGTTCCACCGTGTCTTCATTGCATACCGGCAGGGTACTACCTGTCTCCCTGTGATGGATCCAACACGTGTAATTCCTCACGAAGCCACGTCGAATCAGGTGGTCCTCAATTTGAGCTGAGTTGTTAAATCTTCTCAGATTGGTGCAATCAATGCAAGGACAATATATGAAGTTTACACCCCTCCTCACCATGTCCTCTTCGGCAATTTTTTTGAACTCCTTAACACCCCTCTGAAATTCAACACTCACACGACTTTTTGCATACATCCATTCCTTACGGTTCATCTGCAATTAAACTTCACCCAATAAATTATGCACAAACTGGAGCGACAACAAGCTAGTTATTTGAAATATTGAGACATCATTTCAGTTAATATTACCTTTGCAAAATAGATGACAATTTCCTGCAACATATATGAAATATGTACTCCCGATCGATACCTAGATTCTTCCCTGGTTTAGAGCTTCCAATTTCCTAGATAAGAGACATACATTTTTAACATGAACAATGATATCAAACAATCTAATTATATAGTGCAGTAGCCTACAGATCTTTTGACTACAACGAAACAATACAAGGGTACCAACGATGACTCCTAATCTCTAAATAGGTTTGGTCCTAATCCCATTCGAGGATATGTGGTTTGACAAGTTCCTAAGCCGTTGTACAACTCTAGAAAATTTTGTGACATCTCTCGCTATTCTCCATATACACGTCTCGACAACAGGTCAAGAGGGTGTGTATCCGAGAATACTAGGAGACGCTACCAAATCTCTACTCGCAGCTTGTACAACACAGCTCGAGAACTTGCACGGCACATATCCTCGAGCTATCAAACGTGGACAATTGAGGCTGCCGCTTATAAATATGCCATTTCGTTCGGTATATTTATAAACAAGCATCCTCGAGCAGGAGGCGTAGGTTCCGCACCCTAAACTCTAGCATTCATCGGTGTGACAATAATAATTCCATATTAACATCAAAGCACTACAAATTAAGATAATTAAATACATGTGTACATGCTTGTGAATAAAGGGTGTGAAATCGATAGGATATACACAATACCAGTGCAATCTAAACTTTCTTGCGACATATCAAAATTACATAGTGCAAAATTAAAGGGTTTGAAGGAATGCTCACATTTTGAAGAAAACTACAAATTATGCAAAATGAGGGAATCTCCTCAAGTTAGGGCTTCAAATTTACCCTCTTAACACCCACCCTTGAGGATTTCAAATTTTCTCACCCAAGTATTGCTTCCAACCACGTAATATGAGCTATTTTTTCGGTGGCGGCGGAGAAACCTCCTCTGGAACAATAACAGAGAAGAGTTCGATTCAGTGGTATAAATAACCTAACGAGGTACATCACTATCGGTTCTCATATAAAAAGCGATAGTGATGTGATCATGCACATCACAGTTCGGTTCTTACAAGACAAGCGATAGTGATTATCATAGTCATCACAATCGGTTCCCACATAAAAGCGATAGTGATGAGCACGTACACATCACTATCGGTTCTTATTTAAGAAGCGATAGTGATGATAATGCATATCACTATCGCTTCTCACAAAAGAACCGATAGTGATAAGCACGTGCTCATCACTATCGGTTCTTTTGTGAGAAGCGATAGTGATGTGCATTATCATCACTATCGCTTCTTAAATAAGAACCGATAGTGATGTGTACGTGCTCATCACTATCGCTTCTTATATGAAAACCGATAGTGATGATAATGCACATCACTATCACTTCTCGCATAAGAACCGATTGTAATGTTCGATGCTACATCACTATCACTTCTAACCTGAGAACCGATAGTGATTATGATTAATGCCTCTCCTAAGTCATCTATCACAATCGTTTCTTCCAAAAAAACTTAAGAACCGACACAGATGAAGCGATAGTGATGTACCATTCTGTAGTAGTGTATCATAGCTATGCTTAGACATGCTTAGATATACGTTGGGATTCATGTCATACATTGAATAATGTTAATCTTGACTTAATGAGATATTGAATCGTGGCCGTTAGCCATTTGTTGTAAAATTTGTTGTACCATGGCGGGGTTTGCCACCGGTCTTGGTTGAGCAATTGTTTTCCCTCGGGCAAGTGATCGTGCGATAAAGGGGTGCTTTCTAGCACATTGGGATGTGGATGTCTTGCCTGAGACAACTTAAGGACTTAATCTTATGCGCCATTGAACTGGACCTAACCGTACTACCACATGTCTGGAATGGGACAGACTTAGTGATTAATTTGCAATATCTAGCCTTGAGTATCTTGCCATTGGTGGTGTGGGTTCCGGATGGGCGGGTAGATTCGCAAGACGCAAGAGGGGCCCTAATGGCGAAACCTTAGCGAGCGTCTGAGTTTAGGCTGTATTGTAAAGGCTTTGTCAAGATATCTCTGCGACACACCAAATGAAGTGTGTTAGTAACGTTTGCACAAAGAGATGTTCATGTCTTGTGGGTAAAGTTGTACAACCTCTGCAGAGTGTAAAACTATTCGAATAGCGCGTCATGATCATGGACAAAGCCCGGGAATTTCACACGGGGTATAGAGTGTTTCATAAAATGTGTAATGTGGAATTGTTGGGATGTGAACGGGGAGTTCAGTGTTGTTTTGTTGTCTATCATTGATCTATCAGTTATTTATTTCTCTTTTCATAAATATGCTTTCAATCTATTTATTGTATTTCAATTCAAGTTACTGCTTTGTGCAAATGAAACATATAGCCATCCTTGTCAAGCCGTGCATGAATATATTGCATCAATTCCCTACGGCTTGCTGAGTACCTTTGTACTCACGACTTTATGCCCTTGTTGATCAGTTGCTGAAGGAGATAATGAATATCATGAGGAGGAATTCTATGAAGACTACGTGGATTAGGAAGACGTTTCCCCAGACGATTAGCTGTGGCATGTCGAATGGCTCAAGTTATCTTTTCCGCTGCAATATTATTTGTTTCTTAAGCCCTTAAGGTGTAATGGTGTAAACATTGACCATAAGGTCGTTTGCTTTATTTAATAATAATTTGCTTCTTCTTAGTTAATTCGTTGTATGGAATGGTATTTCATCTATGTTTCCACTGTTTGCACTAGCGTGATCCTGGACTAGTGCAGTATACACAGAGGGTTTCGGATTTGCAAATTCAGGTCCCGACACTAGTAAAAAAGAAGATGATGTCCCCTCAATCCTCGCCGTTGAGTGGATCTGATAAGCCGAAAATAGAAAAACTAGGTCGCGGTCCAAGAGGCGTAAATAAAAGACCCTAAGCCAATATTCCATCACGGCAACTGTAACATCCCAAAATTTGCTTAAATATTATTTATTGATTATTTGTGCATTTTATGATTTTTTTGGAATTTATTGGATTTTTCTCGATTTATTTGAATTAATTTTAAACTAAGTATATTGGTCTTTTTGTGAAAACTAATTATAATTATGCAAATTTAAAATAAATTTTTTTTGAAATATTTTGTTCAAGTTCAAAATGTCTCAAAGTATTTATTAGGATTTTCTGGGATTTTTCCTGAAATTTTCTTTTCCTAAAACAAATCAAAGGAATTTCTAGAATTATTTAAATTGGGAAATCCGGTAAATTAGATGGAACAGTACTGGGCCGAAGCCCAGCACTATGCGTGCATGGCCCGTCGCGGTGGGGCCCGGTTGGCCTGGTTTCTGGAAGTTATGCCATCAGAATCCAATGGCCCGCCTTTGATCGAAACCCTAATCGTGCTAGCCGTTGGATCTGCTTTATACGCGTAGGATCGATTGAATCTGTAAACGGCATTACCTAACCGTGTCTGTTGGATTCTGGGTTCGGTACGGATTGTTCCACGTCGTCGGGTGATCGCAGCCGTTGGGGGCCGTGTGCACGAACCGGATGAGCCCACGTCATGTGCCACCGCCATCTCCGTTCCAGATATGACTCCACCGCCGTGTCGACCATGGAGTCCGTGTAGGGCTCGCATCCTGACGCTATAAATACCGCGCATGCTGGCCTGAGGATCCCCATCAAACGCCACGTCTGCTGGTCCAAGACTCGTCGCTGAAGTCGCCGTCTTCGCCGCACGGGGGCTCGGCGAAGTTGGTATTCACGCCGCCGCAGGTTTCGTTCAAGAGCGTCGACGATCCGCCACCTCCGCCGCTCCAAGGATCAGATTTGACGCCCTCATTTCTAGTCACACCTGTACCAGTCAAAAACGTCGCCGTTACTCCGTCGAATCGTCCCGTCGCCCTCGTCGTCTTCAACTCCGATAAAGCTCCGCTGACGTGCCTCCATCGTAAAGTTAGAGCTTTTCTGGCCGTCGGATCTTCTTCGGATGCACGAGATTAGGCCACGTGTGCACGATCAACAGTGAACAGCTCGGGTAAGGTTTTAATCGTTGGATCTCAGTGTCTAGTCCAGATTACATCGTCGCTGTGACCAATCGGGAGCTGCCACATGGGAGGCACGTGTGTGGCGAGGTTGTGGACCGCGCCCATGGTGGACCAGAGGCGGTCTCGTGAACCAAGTCCATGGACCAAGGCTACGTGTCACCGCGTGTTTGGTCGACTCAGGGCTGACGTCATCATGACACAGTAATTCCATTTTTCAGAATAAAAATAAATCGCTAAAATTGGATTTTCTATTTTCTGTATTTTCAGAATTTATTCAAACTTTGAAAGGCTATAACTTTTGCATTTTAACTCGGATTTGGGTGATTCAAATTTCTAAAAATTTGTAAAATTGAGATCTATTTAATGGTGAATTTTATTTGATTTTTGGAGTTCATGTTCTCTCTTTTTTGGTATTTATTTACTTTTCTCCTTCGGTACGCGTAGACGTTGAATTGTGCAACGCTTCGGAGGAAGATCCGTCAACTCAAGATCAAGTTCCAGAGCAAGACCAAAACCTATTCCAAGGAAAGTTGTGCTTTGATCATGTTGAACCCATGTTTATAAAATTTCTATATTGATTTACTCTATTGCATAGTATTTCAAGTACACAATTGTTTCAAATTAAATTGGGATTTAGTTAATCTACCAATTGATCTATACCCTACCTTGTCAATTGTATGCCATGATCTATTGTCACCTTAGATTGGTTCATTATAGTTGGTTAATATTGAAATCAACATGGGATGTTAGATTGTATTAGTTGCTTAGCCATGCCACGTCATCATATGTACATGAATCATCCATGATTATTTTTGACTAATGAAATATGGAACAATGATGTGAACTTGTGTGTCATATGATATAACACAATGAGATTGAGTTGTAGTGGCGAGGGATGTCACGCAACGATGTTGAATTGTTGAAGGCACGTGGTGCTTGGTAATCAACTGGGATGATAATCACTTAGATTGGGGCAAGTGACAAGGGGCGAGTATGCCAAGGTGGGCCCAATGGGCAAAGGGTACTTGCTTCGATCATCCTAAGGACTTAACCTTGCAAGTCTTTGACCTGAGTTAATCATGCAACCACATGTCTGGTATGCGACAGCCTAGCTGATTAATTTGCAATGCCTTAGTTTGGTACTATCATTGGTAGTGTGAGTTCCCGAGTTATGGAGTAATTCACAAGGTGCAAGAGGGGGGCTCTAGTTGTGGTTTTCAGACCCACCAGTGTTGAAACCTTATCGGGTAGTATCAGGTTAAGGTAGTGCATTGTAAAGGCTTTGTTATAATCACTCGCCTTTGTGGTGTATGGTTGTATTGTGTGGGTAAAGTGCATAACCTCTGCAGAGTGTGAATCTATTTGGATAGCCGTGCTCGCGGTATTGAGCAATGCTCGAGAATTACAGTTAAGGGTTAGTTTAATTAAATGGAAAACTTGGCTAGGATGGCGGAATTGCCATGTGGAAGGTTGAACTTGACTTAGAAGTGGAAACTTGGTTTACTTGAGAAATGTTGAATCTATCTATTACTGTTATTTGCTTTACAGTCTTTACAATCTATTTATTGTATTTGTTCATAAATGTGGCTTATTGTAAAATAGCCATAATAGCCTTTTCCTTTGAAATAAGCCTTGCATATATATACATAGACTTGCATTTTGTGCACAACTTGTTGAGTGCTTTAAGTACTCACCCTTGCCAAAGTACTCACCCTTGCCAAACAACAACAATCAACAGTTGAAGTGTCTACACCTTTGTTGGAGGAGTTCCAGGAGGAAGCGAGTCGTTAGGGTCCGAGCCTTGTTAGTTGCCAGTGGTGAACTGATGAGCTATCTACGTCTTCTACTTTCCGCTGCTTATTTAATAGTTTATATTTCAAGTCTTGCCCTGTGTGGCTTAGTAATGTAAGTTGGTCATAAGATCATACACTTAGCTATATCAATAAATGGAGTATTATTATTATTATCATTGAGTATGATGTGATATGTACCAATGTTAAGCTGTGCACTAGCGTTGATCCTGGAACTGGTGCGGTAAACACAGTGGATTCGGGTCCTTACAACAACCAATCCGCAGGATGAGGCTCCCACCCAACCTCTGAAGGCGGTGAAAGTATTTCGAAGTTTGTACGGGATAGTTGGATGGGAATGGGTGCCCATCAGCCGTCGATCCTAGAAGTCGCTGACCGATGAGGAGCTCAATAACATAGTGATAGAAATTTTTGCATCATTCGAGATCCTGGAAGACGCTCTGCGCCTAGTGCAACAATACACATTGCTAGTGGTGGGAAAAGCATGGAAAAACTTCAAGAGCTTGCTTGTCACAAATTACGTCAAAAAGGAAATGACTCCATTCTCTAAGTATGGTTTCATTGATGAAGCCGTATGGCAATAATTTGTTGAGATGAAGATGGCAGGAGAATTCTTGCATCAAAGTGAAGTGCTCAAGACCCTCTAGGCCCAGAACACCCACCCCCACAGATTCAGCACCACTGGTACGCGGGTAAGAGAGAGAAATAGAGGAGGGAGGGCAAGAAGGCACTTCTGATAGGGGTATCCCCACCATTTGCCTCGATCGTAGACCCGCGCACCCGAAACTGGTTAAGAGCGAGGTCAAATACCACGTCTTCGGGCACCGTGTCCTTCAGGAATCCCGTAGACGAGAAAGTGTCCCAACGCCTAGTAAGATATCGAACTACGTAGTTTGTAATTACTTCATAATTATAAGTGACATGACATGTTGGACTCTTGCAGGTCGCGTTGAGTTCAGAATCATCACAAGCCTCATTCTGGCTGGACAGGGAGAAAGATGTGCTATCAATGGCCTTGGGAAGCAAGGAGCACCCTGGTAGCACGCGAGGCTTGGGTGTTTTCGTCCCTTGGAAAACGGGATTCCCATAGGACTCCAACACGTACCAGAGTAGGAAAGGAGCCAAAGCTGAGTGCATGGAATGGCTAGTAGCTTCCATTAAGGAAGAGCTTAAGGAACAGATTGAGGCAGGGCTGAAAGCGTAATTTGATGAAAAGCTAAGAAACCTTGAGGAAAGGTGGGAGCTAAGGGTGGCTGCGGACAAACTCACACAGACCGTGCAAGCCCAGAAGTACAATGTAGATCAACCCCACTAACTGGTGGATCAACTGCACGTTCGCCCCTGAGACAGATTTACAAGATGGCAAATTTACCGTCGATGACATCTAGGTAATATATATGTCTGGAATGCTCCATATATAGAATCTGTTGTAAACCTTAGCTAATTGTGTACCATTATGTAGGAGGCCACACAGTGCAAGCTCTAAGTGAGGTCTGCTGATAGCTCTCTTCCCTGTAGGCTTCAAGCCTATCCTGCTGGAGATGCCCCAAATGATGAGATCACGATACTAGGGGATGCCATTGAAAGAGTCATCCAGTGGCGCAAAAGGGACATCTTCATCGACAACCGTCCTCCAGCACCAAAGCAGCATGCAGAACATGATCCACCTCCATATAAGGAACCGCCTGTGATATAACACATACCACAAATGGTTATAGTAAAGAACCGTATGTGATGTGAGTTTCACACACGGTTGAAGAACCGTCTGTGTTACACCGTTGTCATCACTGACACTTGTTTACAGACTATTCACAAAACCATTTGTGATGACTTTTTCTTAGTAGTGGATATCACACCTTTCATTTCTCAAATGTTTGTGAATATCATGGTTACATTTTCTGCCCTCCAAAGCTTAGGATGAGACTTTCATAACTCCATCTGAGGCAATGAAAAAAAGCTATGCATAGAGTAGATGGACCGAAGCTGGATTTTTGTTAGCTACTTTAGATCATACAAAGTCCATACTTCATTATTTAACACTTATTGTTTATACGTAGCATAAATGGACCGAAGCTGTATGTACACTGAGAATCGTGCTAGTGCCGAGTACATTAATGGTGTCTCTGCTTTTAGAAGAGCTATAGAGGAGGATATGTATACAAAGGGTGTCCATGCATTGAATACGAGAATCTAAGGAAGTTTCGAAACTTGGCGCAAATAGAAGCACACTTGATTATAAGGGGTTTCAAAAGGGGGTATACATGTTGGACCAGTCATGGTGAAGAGAAGATTATACAGGAAGCAAGTAGTATTAACATCACTAACAAAGTCAGTGATAAGCCAGATGATATCGATTGTGCTTTCGATGAGAATAGGTTGCAAGACGACAATCTAGATCAGATGCTACATGATGCAAAAAGGAACCATGATGAGATAGAGTATGAAAAATTTCGGGGCTTGATGTACGACTTAGAGAAACTTTTGTTCCTAGGCTGCAAATTCAAATATATAAGGTTGTCATACGTGTTTGAACTGCTGAAATTGAAGGCAAGCAACGCTTGGTTCGACAAGAGTTTCACAGCGCTATTAGGTCTATTAGCGAACATGCTTTTGGAGGGAAACGAGTTACCAACAACCACCTACAAAGCCAAGAAGGCTATTTGTCCCTTGGGAATGGAAGTAGAAAGAATACAAGTATGTCCGAACGATTGTATCCTCTACCGCAAAGTGTACACAAACTTGCACGTATATTCGGTGTGCAACGCATCCTGGTATAACCGTAAAAATCAATCAAATGATGACAAAGGCATCGAGGTGAAGAAAGGAACTCTTGCTAAGGTGGCATGGTATCTGCCTATAATTCCCCATTTGAAGTGTTTATTTGCGAACCCAAAGAAGGCAAAATTACTTCGATGGCACTTGGATGAGCGTAAGAATGATGAAATGCTATGGCACCCTACTGATTCCACCCAGTGGAGAAACATCGATAGGAGGTTTCAAGAATTTAGTTCGAATCTGAGGAATATAAGGTTTCGATTGAGTACAGAAGGAATGAATCCTTTCGGTAACATGAGCAGTCGTCATAGCACTTGGCCCGTGAATCTCTGTATCTACAACCTTCCTCCTTGCCTGTCTATGAATCGGAAGTACATTTATTGTCTATACTTATCCAAGGCCGAAGCAACCTAAGAATGATATTGATGTGTACCTAGCACCATTGGTGGAATATCTGAAAATATTGTGGGTTCCTGGAGTACAGGTATGGGATGCATACAAATGAGAGAACTTCATTTTACACTACATGTTGTTCTGCACCATAAATGATTATTCTGCGATTGCTAACCTTTCAGACCAGAGTAGAAAAGGAGCAAAATCCTGTACTCATTGCTTAGATGATACCGAGAGTGTGTGGTTGAATCACTAGCACAAAACTATGTACATGTGTCATTGTAGGTTCCTTCAGAGAAATCACTAATACCGCAAGATAAAGAAACAATTCGACATATCAAACGAAGCCTTGAGGAAATGTTGGAGCGAAGGGTGGCCAAGGAGAGGCATGTACAGACCATGCAAGCCCCAGAAGCACTGACACAATTTAGCCCAACTAACCATCGAAGCAGTTGCGCGTCCGCCCCTGAGACAGACGTAGAGGACGCCAAATATCCTATCTATGACATCCATGTAATATATGTGTCCAGAATGCTCCATAGATAGACCTGTTGGATGTCTTAGCTAATTATGTACCCTTATGTAGATGGCCACGCCATGCAATCTTCAAATGAGGCTTGTCAATGTCTCCGTTACCCTATAGGCTGCTTGGGGGCGCACGTATCCATTCAGTCATGGGGCGATTGTGCACAGTCGCACGGTAGTGCCAGGTTACGTGAAGGTCTATGTCGATGGTGTACATGAAATTTGTAAGACCATCACACTGGAGATGCCTCCAATCGACGAGATCATGACACTAGGGGATGCTATTGGCATATTCATCCAGTGACCTAAGAGGGACATCTCCTTCGATGACCATCCTTGTAACATCTTCAAAATTTAGACAAAATAAGTAATTAAATTTTAATTATGTTTAATTATGCATTTTCTAGCTTATCCTAGATTTTCTTGACTTTTCTTGGTTTTGCTCTAAAAGAAAACCCTTTTTAATATTAATTTAAATGGTAGATAAATGGGTAGAATAAAGACATATAGTGATAAAACATGTAAAAATTCTATGTAATCATAATAAATCTTCGGAACCCTATTTCTGAATTTAAAAGTCATGTGAATACAATTATTTATGAAAAGAAAGGTAAATTAATGAAATTTGATTAGAAATAGTTAGGTTGTAAGATTTAAATAAACATATCCTAACATTACCTTAAGCAGAAAATTTTACCTTATCTTCAGAATATAAAAATCTCCAGTAAAAATATCAAAAATAAATGAATAATTTTGTTGCATTTAATAATTTAAAAATAGAAAAAACTTAAAAAATCTAAAATTCCAATGTCTGAATTATTATAAATTAAATACAAAAGATATGAAGTTGAAATGTTTAAAGAAGAATGCTATAATAAATCTCTACAAAAAGTTCCAAATTTTATTGAAAAAATATCAACTATCAAATAAATTTAAAACAGAAAACAAGAATTTGAGCACAGTTGAAAAATTATCTAACCTTCATTGAAAAAAATTATCAAAAATTTATGGATTAGTTTACTAGCTCAATTAATGAGCTCAACCGCCTTACTTCATAGTCAAGAATTCAGAGTTCATCTGTTCTTTCACCGACATGTGGGTCTTGACCACTTTTAAGGCCCGAACGTCAGCCAACATCTTCTCCTTCTTCCTCCTCTCGCTGGTGTTGCAGAGCTGATTTCCAATGCTTTTTCACCCCACCAGTGCCGCACTTCTCGCATAACCTGAGGCCGTCCGACGTCACACTCCTGCCACGCTGTATGCCCCTCCGTGTTTCCCACAAACTGGCCATACCGCCTCCTATGCAGCACCGCAAAACTCTCGCCAAGTTCACACTCGATTCAACCTCTTCTACAACAATCTTCAGCTATAAAAGCCGTCGTTGAGTTCATTTTGAGCTGCACTTCATCTCCCCCTTATTCTTCTCAACCAAGTCCTATATCCCATTGTATTTCCGTCATTCCCGTGGAACCTTGAGCTCGGTTTGGAGCTAATTTGAGATGGTACAAAGTTCTATTCTCAAATTAACTCATACACTAGCATCTAGAACCCATAGTGAATAAAACCCGTCAACCAATTCCATAAAACATCACCTGGATCCTCGTCGCCCTTACGGTCTTTCTTCTCCAAAACCAGCGATTGGTGCTAAGCTAACCCGAACCTACTCCGGTGACAAAACAAGGTAAAATGGATTGCTACGGGGTCCCTGATGCTAGAACTAGAACCAATGAAGCCAATGCGTCCTCCTACCACTGGCACGGCTCACCACCATTTCCTCTGCTGCGGGCGCACGTTGGCCGACCACCTCTGGTCGCCACTAGCCACAACAAAACCACCCCTGGGTGCACCTTGGTACCCTCGTGCTCACCATGCCCTCGGCCAGGCAAGATCACCACCGGTGAGCTGATCTTCTCTCAACTCTGTTCTGTGCGACTACCACGTGGGGTCAGCTTGTCGGTCACTGTCCCTCACGCGCGCACAGAGCCACTAGCCAGTGGGCCTGGCATGTTAGGCAATCGGATTCAAAAGTGAAGGACCATGTGGAGGTCTACTTAGGTTTGTGATGAGTATTTTGACTAAACTTGAGCTTGGTACGCTTTGGTTTGAGCAAAGATGAATTTTTATCTTGGGATTTTTATGGATTTCATCGCATACCTTTTGGGACATTGCTATGTGATGTGTTTCCTTGTTTTTGATGGTTGCAGGATGACAGTGCTAGGTCATGGTGAGGCGGAGGATGACCGGGACTAGGCGAGGAGCGTCAGAGGTCCAGACGGTCGAGGATCGCCGAAAGATAATCGGAGACAGAGTCGGTGCAAGCTAAAGAAGACAAGGAATGGATGAGATGCTAGCTAGAAGCTGCTTGGATCAATGAGAGCCGTCGGATCATGGTCTAGTTGATAGGATAGCGGGTCTAGTTAGTATGCTTTCAAAACCATTCAAAAACCCCGATTTGTGTTGAGGGTTTTGGGTTAGCCCTTGCACGGCTGTGTGAGTGGGTCAATCCTAGCCCTTGATGGAGTGCTCTAGGGATTAGAGGCTCATCCAAGGGTGGTAGGTGGCCCATGGGTAGTGTAAATATAGGGGGAGGGGTAGCCTTCTCCTCTTTGAAGGTTTTGAGGTTTTTGTGCTCCTTTGAGCTTTGCCCACTTTATTGTGAGGCTTTGTAAACCTCCCTTCTAGAAATGCAAATCATTTCTCTTATGCTTGAATTTACTTTACGCATTTAAATTCCACACTTACATTCTTGCAATTTACATTCATGTAATTTGGCTTTGCCTCCCCTCCTTCTACATGCTTTTGGATTTGCCTCCTCTCCTTCTAAAATGCTTACGATTGTTATGCCGAGGATGTTGATTGATGGAAGAATCTCTCTTTAGATCATATCCAAATCATCTAGGCAATCCATGCGTTCTTCTTGCAAGAAACAGGTTTTTGCGTTCTTGAATGAATGATCTTGTAAATCGCATTTGCGGAAGTTGAGACTTGTGCTTTTGTTTGCTGTGACTTGTGGGAAGGTATCCAAGATCATCTTGATCATTAAAATCCCACGAGCAAGCCTTGAGTCGATTTCTTGGGTTCTTTCGTAAACTTGGTGTGTTTTTCCTGAACTTTGACGTCAATCCTCACGATTGATGGTTGGAATGAGTTCCTGACATACCTAGGATCATATCTACCAATTTTCGTGAGTTTTTGTCCAGCCGATCAAAAAATTCCTCGAAATTGCTTTTAGGTCGTGCTGTTTTTCAGACTATTCTTGAGCCGTTCTTGAGCCCGGTGCTACCGCTCTTCTTGCGGTACTACCTGTCTCTGGTGCTACCGGCCCTCGTGCACTAGCACAGACCAGACAACACAAAAAGCTCATTTTGGTCGGCTCTTCTTGTGTGTTTTCTTCGCGGGCTTGTTTGGATTATTTTTGGGGGGAAATTTAAGTTGCGACCATTCACCCCCCCCCTCTGATCACCATCTCTGTCCTTGAAAAAGATTGCCAAAAAAGGAAAAGACGCTTTATCTGCAGGGAAACGTACTTTCCATTTTCGGAAGTTTTTCAATTTCCAGCCCTTTTCATACCCGAACCAATTCAAACTTGCATAACGTTTGCAGTTTAACTTTAAATTTAGTGAAATAAGTTTCTAAATTAATGTAAAATCATGTAGTATCATAATTTGAAAAAAAATTAAATTTTACCTCTGTGAAATTTTGAAATCCAAATTTAAAGAAAAGGCATAAAATATGCTATATACAAGATTTTTTGCAAATGAACTAAGATTTGAAGGAAATAAGTTTTGTTGGAATATTTAGGCCATAAGAAACCCAAATATTCATATATATTTGAATTTTAATTGATTTTAAATCTTTTTCTAATAAAAATTAATATCAATATGTTGAATGTTCAAATATGCATAACTTATACAAAAGAGCTCCAAATTGAATGCAATCAATTTCTATATGTCATTAAGTCTATAAAACCTAAATATGCTAAAATACTTAGCGTGGACTATTAAGTTTATGAATGCTATACCATGTGGTGGCTAAATGACTTAATATTAATCCAAATAATTTTAGCCTCTTGAATTCAAAATTATACGTATAAGAATACATAATTTTAGCCTCTTGAATTCATAAAATAAGAATAAGTAATATATTGAAAACAAGAAAACTTATTATAGCATAACCCAGAACTGCTAGTAATAAGAATAAAAAAAGAGACTGAATAAAATTCATGTACATAAAATCATGAACCCTAACCCTAAAAACCACACCTGTTTTCTATAGCAAGTTTTTTTTATCTGTATTATTTTTGTCCTTCTCGAAGTTTACTATTTGTTGCATATTTCCTATTGGATGATGGGCAGATTCTGATGTATTCGAGTTTGGTAACGACGACCCCACCAACGATCCAGATTACGTACCCGACAGTGATCAGCAAGGCAAGCACCCCCTTAACCATTTTGATCCTACTATTTCAACTACTTCATATTGATTTTGTTAAACTATTATGCATGCGCGTACTTTCCTATAAAAATACTATATTGGGATCCTGGTAGTTATACATGTCCACTCATGGAACTTCCTTACTAAATTTCAATTGTGAACCTTGATAACCCCAGAATAAAGGATAGGCAATACATAATGTCAACATGGGTATACACGAATACTTAATAATCATGCTTAGCCATGCTTAGTATAGAACCTAGTTGCCTTTTATAAATTAAAAAGTTAGGATATGATATTAAGGGTTGTTGATATTCTGGTAAAAACAAAAAATAAAGCAATGATTTTGACGTGGGCGAGTATTGGCAATAGCCGAATGTGCGAGGGTTGGACTTGCACATAGTGTAGGGGGAGATTATCGCGCGGGTCGGATTAAGTACTGAACTACTATTTTATTTTCAGGCCAAGTTAACCGTACAACCACAAGTACTGGTATGAGACAGTTTTAACCTATTAAGTTACTTAGAACTAGCTTTGCACATTGGAAGGCTAAAGTAGTAGGAGCTCTCTAGGTAGGTTTACTCGTAGGGGCTTCCACACAGGAATGTGGGTAAATGCATACCGATATACTGGTGTATGCCTTGCTATGGGGAGGAACGGTTGAGGCAGTGATGGACTACTTGAGTCGTTGTGCGAATGACAGGGATGGACTTTTATGTATTGGGTGTGTTTCTACTTCCATAGAAAGGGTTTGACGTCACCTGGCTAGTGCAAAGTCATGTCTAGGTAATGTAGAGGTTATGTTATGATTTTCTTGCCGACACATTGAAGGAAGTGTGTTATTGGCCTAGCAAAAAGGGAAAATTATTTCTTGTGAGTAAAGCAGTATACCTCTACAGAGTGTAAAACTTTTCGAAAAGCCGCGTCCGTGGTCATGGGCACTTGGTAAAGTCATTACATAGTTAGAAGTTTTGGATATTTTTATAAAATAGATTGGACATTGGGATTTGTTGTTGAGAAGTCTTTGTTTCAGTTTTGAATACCATGAAAATTGGCTATGAACGATTTGTTATCGAGCGATTATAATATCATTAAATGTTGAGTATTTACTTGTTAATCAAATGTTCATTTGCAAATTCCGTTTACAATGTAATATTCAGTACTTATAACCTAATCTTGAGCACTGCAAAAAGAACTTAGCTACCCTTCATTTGACATAGCCTGCATTTATTAATCTTTTGCATATACTACCAGGCTTGCTAAGTACACAATGTACTCAATCTTAATGTCATTGTTGTTTACTAGGTGATGAAACAAAATACCCTCACGAAACGTATGATAACGCAGATTATGATGATTTCAACAAAGAAATTTTCTAGGGTTTACCTTGTCTATTACCTAACGGATTATAAGCTAAGGCATATGTCAAGATAAATATTGTTTCCGCTGCATCATTTTTTTTGGTTTGTAAAAATGAATTGTAATCTATAACACTCTCGTATGTAATATTAATGTGTATGGATGTGATTTCAATTTGTAAATGTGCGTACTAATCACTGATCATGGGATTAGTACTATATGCATAGGGAACCCATTATTGGTAATTAATATAAAAGTAGGGGCCTTACAGTCTTGCAGCACCAGTGCTAAACGTACAACATGAGCCACCTACTGCGCTGGAATCTACCAGAACTACTGGAGCCACGTGCTGCACTAAAGCAGGCCACCAAATCGGCTAAAGTGTCCCGTACGGCATAGGCCGATACTTCACTTTGGGCCCAGTCGTCTTCCGTAAAGATGAACTATGATAGATGACGAGGTGGTGACAAGGGAAAATCGAAGTACACCACAAAGGCCCTTGACTTTCCATTGGCCCCATTGGCCCAAAAATTCAAGCTAGGACAGTTGTTCATACCGGAATAGTGCCAGCAGATGCTTTCAATAGCTTGTGTTAGATTGCAAAATTGGTGTATTGAATAAGCCAACATGCCGGTGGCACAATGGGTATCGAGTATCTCGGTCTGCTTCAAGGAGAAGCATTTCTTGCATCAGTCATCAGGGGGCATCTTCGTGGTCGGCTTCAATGACTTGTTAGATATCTACAATCTCGACGCCCTAGATGTTTCACTCATGAGATGCTAGACATTGTAAATATGTGCAATCAGAGTCTACATTTGTGTCATATCGATAAATGTTATATATATATATGATTCTTGCTTTTGTGTATATAGATACATGATCATTGAAGCAAAAAAAATAGAAAGGATCGGTGGGTT
Organism: Otatea glauca; assembly: GCA_036346275.1. Lineage (NCBI taxonomy): Eukaryota > Viridiplantae > Streptophyta > Magnoliopsida > Poales > Poaceae > Otatea > Otatea glauca. The sequence goes on along the minus strand of CM070730.1, from coordinate 26,574,132 downwards.
TTCTCAACCCACATGTGGTGTCCAAGCAAACCATCGAAGAAAATTTACATGTCGTTTAGGAGTACGTGGAAAACGCATTGCTAGATCAATGCGAAACAAAATACATATTTCTACCCCACAACTCGGGGTAAGTGTTTCACTAGTTGCTATACTTTTTTATTTGTAATTTACACGCATCTCGAAGTTAAGTTTAATGACCTTAGTGACATACTTGTGTAGATTTCACTGGGTTCTATATGTAATTATACCAAGACAGAACAGAGTAATTCACGTTGATTCTAGAAAGGGCGGCACCCACGACTTGGCGCCTATCGCAAAATTACTCGAGATGTTGTTCAATGTCTACAGAGCTCGTAGAGTGCCACACAAGGACTAGTCGCAACTGAAGTACGTTCATAAGTTTCTGGTATTCGCTAGTATGCAATAATCCTATATCACACTCCGCAATAATACCTCCAGAACTAACTAATTCTATTTTGGCAGTGCCACCAGCAGCCAAAGGATACTAACCAATGTGGATTCTACGTTTGCCACAACATGCAACTCCTCACAAATAAAAAGACTACCAATTACCTGGAGGTTTGTCAATCTTGCAATAATTGTTTCGTACTAATCAATTTATATACATACAAGACCTTAGTCTTCCCATCGACAGGCTTAGAAATACGCTGAATCTTCGTTGGAATAGCTGATCTACTAAAAATTCGAAGAGTGCCACTCAGCCTGACTTGATGAGTTGTGAATTTGTTAGTTGCCACTTGGATTAATTTGTGAACTTTGTGCTGTGAATTTGTGAATTGTAGTTATGGATTCAATTGGTTAATATATGTGAGTTGATTTCGAAAATGGATGTGTTGTATGTGTTGTATAATATGTAATCTGAGTTGATTTCCGAAATGTATGTCATACTATGCTTATGATATAAATTATATAATCTATTTTGTTTTAGAGGGTATGACTAGCAACTCCTGAGGCTAACCAATAAATAGAAAAGTTTAAATAGTAAAAAATAACTATCTGTGATGACATAAATATGTCATCATATCTTACAAACCGTCTGTAATGACCTATATATCACACACGGTTCTTATTTAGAATCGTCTGTGATGTCCTACCTTTTCACAGACTGATCAGAAACTGTTGGTGATATGCCCATATATCACTGATACTTTGTTACTAACGGTTCATCACGTTAAAGGGAAGCTTGCGCCAAGATATATTGGTCCGTTCAAGATTCTGAGCCGTCGAGGAGAGGTAGCTTATCAGTTGGAGTTGCCTCAGTCCTTGGCAGGAGTGCATGATGTATTCCATGTGTCGCAGCTCAAGAAATGTCTCAGAGTGCCAACGGAGCAAACCCCGTTGGATGCAATAGAGCTGCAAGAAGATTTGACTTACAAAGAGCAACCGGTCAGAATTTTGGATGTTTTGGAGCGCAAGACCAGAAACAAGTCTGTTCGCTTTTGCCGAGTTCAGTGGAGCAATCATTCCGAAAGTAAAGCAACTTGGGAGCGAGAAGAAGATTTGAAGTTAGAATTTCCGAACCTATTCTCTAGTTAGCCCGGAATTTCGGGTCGAGATTCTGTTAAGGGGGAGAGGTTTGTAACATCCCAAAAATTTGCTTATATATTATTTTATTGCTTAAAAGTGCATTTATGATTTTTTTGAATTTATTTGGATTTTTTTGGAGTTATTTGAATTAATTTCAAATCAAGTTTATTGCCTTTTGTTCAAATCTATTTAAATATGTGCAAAGTCAAAATAAACTTTTGTCAAAAATACTTTATTTGAGTCCAGAATGTCCCAAAGTATTTTTGAGATTTTTCTTGGATTTTTCCTGTAAATTTATTTGCCTAAAACCAATTAAATGAATTTCTGGAATTAATTAAATCAATAAAGTTTTAAAAATCCTTTTGAACAGTGTTGGGCCGAAGCCCAACACTGTGCGCTTGAGGCCTGCACAGGTGTGGCCCAGTCCAGCCCGTGAATCACCGCAGGGCAAAACCCTAGATCGGTGACCGTTCGGTTGCGATCCAATGGCCCAGCGAAGGCCGCGTGTGCGCTCGCGTTTTGACCGTCGGATCGGGACACGCGTCGCGCCGTCGGTTGTCGTCTTCGTTCCGGACTCGGATTCCGCCGCCGTAACGACGTCGGACTTCTTTCGCCGTGTAGAGCTCGGACGCCGAGGCTTTAAAAGGAGGGGGTAGCACCCCGAGGTTAGCATTCGAGCGCCGCATCTTTTGATCGGAGGGGTTTCGCGAGGATCATCGTAAAACGCGCAGAGGAGCTCGCCGAAGTTGGAAGCGCGGAATGCCTCAGTTTTCGTTCGATTTCGTCGCCGCCGTTGGGCCTTCGCGCGGTGGTGCCATCTTGAGTTCGCGGGTGAGCAGCGTTGAAACCGCGAGTCTCGCCGCGAGAATCTCGCCGAACGCCATCACCTCGGTCTTCTTCTTCACTGCCGGTAAGATCTCGCCGTCGCCGGCCATTGCGGATCGAAGCTTCGGGACCGTCGGTTGAGCGAAACGGTGATCGCGTTGCGCGTCGCCGCGTGAACGCAGAACCGCCCGTCGGTTTTCTTGGATCGGTCGAGCCGCGCAGTGTCCAACCAGTCATGCCGCGTGTCGGGTTCGGCAGCAAAGCGCCACGGACCGAGTTCACGGTGGGTAGCGAGCCGTGGACTCGATCTATGGACCGGACGCGTGTCACGCTCGATTGGCTCGATCCGGTGACGACGTCACGCCGACGTCATGCTTGCGTCATAAATGTATTTTTCAATTGGAAAATAATCCGATTGGAAATTCTGTGTTGATGACGTCATCATGAGGTCACGCTGACGTCATAAATTGCTTTTTCAGAATAAAAATAAATCTGTTAATTCCGATTTTCTGATTTTACCAATTTCAGTATTTATTTCAAACTTCAAAAGGCTATATCTTTTGCATCGTAACTCGGATTTGAGTGATTCCAATTTCTAAAAATTTGTAAAATTGAGATCTATTTAATGGAGAATTTTAGTTGATTTTTGGAGTTCAATTGCTCGATGTTTTGGCATTTATTTGCTTTTCTTCGTCGGTATGCGTAGACGTTGAATTGTGCGACGCTTCGGAGGAAGATCCAGCAACTCAAGAGCAAGTTCCAGAACCAGATCAGGACCTATTCCAAGGCAAGTTGTGCTTTGATCATGTTGAACCCATGTTTATAAAATTGCTATGTTTGTTTTACCCTATTGCATGTATTTCAAATATATAATGGTTTCAAATTAGATTGGGCTTAGCTAATGTACCAGATTGATCTACACCCTACCTTGTCATTGTATGACATGATCCATTGTCACCCTAGATTGGTTAAATATAGTTGGTTAATAATTATAATCAACATTGGAGGATTAGTCCGTATTAGTTGCTTAGTCATGCCACGTCATCACATGTGTCAGAATCATTGATAATTAATCTTGATTAATGGAATATGGAACAATGTTATGAACTTGTGTGTCATGTGGGATCACACGATGAGATTGAGTTGTTGTGGCGAGTCATGTCACGCAACGATGTTGAATTGTTGATGGCACGTGGTGCTTGGTAATCAAGCGGGTGATAGTAATTTAGATTGGGGCAAGTGACAAGGCGAGTATGCCAAGGTGGGCCCGATGGGCGAGAGGGTATGTGGATGTCTTGCCTTGATCACACTAAGGACTTAACCTTGCAAGCCTTTGACCTGAGTCAATCATGCAACCACATTTACGGTATGGGCGGCCTAGCTGAGTAATTTGCAATGTCTTAATTTTGGTACTATCGTGGTCGGTGTGAGTTCCCGAGTTATGGAGTAATTCACATGGCGCAAGAGGGGGGCCCTGGTTATGGTTTTCAGACCCACCAGTGTTGAAACCATAGCGGGTAGTATCCGGTTAAGCCAGAGCATTGTAAAGGCTTTGTTATAATCACTCGCCTTGGTGGTGTTTGGTTGTATCACGTGGGTAAAGTGCATAACCTCTGCAGAGTGTGAAACTATTCGGATAGCCGTACTCGCGGTATTGAGCAATGCTCGGGAATTACAATTAAGGGTAGTTTAATTAATTGGACAACTTGGTTGGGATGGCGGAAAGCCATATGGAAGATGGAATTTGACTTAGGATTGGAAACTTGGTTTACTTGAGAAATACTAAATTTATTTACTATTGATATTTGTTTCTGATCTTTACAATCTATTTATCAGATTCGTTCATAAATGCCGCTTATTGCAAAATAGCCATGATAGCCTATCCATTGGAATAAGCCTTGCATATAGATACATAGAATTGCATTCTGCACAACTTGTTGAGTGCTTAAGTACTCACCCTTGCCAAACAACAATAATCAACAGTTGAAGAATCTACACCTGTGTTGGAAGATGAAGTCCAGGAAGACACGAGTCATTAGGGTCCGAGTCTTGTCGGTTGCCTGTGGTGAACTGATGAGCTATCTACGTTTTCTACTTTCTGCTGCATAATTATTAGTTTATATTTTCAGTCTTGCTTTGCGTGGCTTAATAATATAAGTTGGTCATAAGATCATACCTTTAGATATATCACTGAATGAGCTATTATTCTATTATCGTTGAGTATGATGTGATATGTACCAATGTTGAGCTGTGTGCACTAGCGTTGATCCTGGGACTGGTGCGGTAAACACAGTGGGTTCGAATCATTGGATTCGGGTCCTTACAGAATTCATCCGGCGTTTCATGCAGAAGAAGAACACCATCAGGGATGTATCTGAAGCGGTGGTGGTGGCGGCCTTCCAGAAAGGGGTAAGTGATCCTGATCTAATCAAAAAGGTGTCCAAGAAACCCCCTACATCCATGAAGGAGATGTTCGCGCTGACCGACCGCTACACCACGGCCTCAGACGCCCTAGCTGAGCGCCAAGAGGAGCGCCCACATCCGAAGAACAAAGGCGATAAGCCCGAGTCCTCCAAGCACAAAGACAAGAAGCGGAAGGGTGAAGAGCTAGTCGCGGTGGCCGAGCGTAGCCGGCCCTGAGCCATGAGGTGGGAGGCGCCCGACTACAGCACCATCATGGAAGCGATCTGTCCCTTCCACCCTAAAGGGAAGCACGCCGCCAAAGACTGCTTCACCTTGAAGCGCTTTGCGCGAGAGAGCAACAAGCAGCCAGCTCCAACAAGGGACGAGGTGACAAAGAAGAAAGACCTTCCAGACGAGGATGATTATCAAGAGCCCAAGCACGAGCTAAACTACATTTACGGGGCTCCACCGGATACAAGTCCAAGCGGAAGCAAAAGCTTACCGCTCGGGAGATCAATGCGGTGGAACCAGCTGCCCCCAATATCTAAGGTGGTCCGAGGTTCCAATCACCTTCGACCGATCAGATCACCCCAACCGGGTTCTACATCCGGGTAAGTTCCCTCTAGTGCTCGACCCCGTAATTCGCAATGTGAGGCTCAAGAAGGTCTTAATCGATGGAGGGAGTGGACTCAACGTCTTATTCTCCAAAACTTTCAACGACATGAACATTCCTCGCTCCGAGCTGAGGCCGAGCACTCAGCCGTTCCATGGTGTAATCCCTGGAGCGTCATCGCTTCCGCTCGGGCATATTTCTTTACCCGTCACCTTCGGCACCAAAGACAACTACCGGACCGAGACGGCGTATCACGCTATCTTATGAAGACTCGGATTGGCTCGGTTCATGGCCGTCCCGCACTACACCTACTTGACGATGAAGATGTTGGGACCAAGAAGCGTCATCACGGTCCGCAGCGACGTTAGCAGTCCCTGGAGTGCGACCGAGAGAACCATGAACTTGCCGAGTTGCAGGAGGCAGCCGGCGAAAGAAAGGAAATCCATGCGGAAGCAGTTACGTTGCAGGAAGAAGGAAACGTCCCGTCCAAGAAGAAGGCCACGTCAGGAATGAAGCCTGGCGAAGGAACCAAGAGAATCAACCTTGACCCTTCCGACTCGTCCAAGACAACTCTGGTCGGTACAGGGCTCGAAGGTAAATAGGAAAGCTCACTCGTCACCTTTCTTCAAGCTAACAAAGACATCTTTGCTTGGAAACCATCCGACATGCCGGCTGTTCCTAGGGAGGTGATAGAGCACTCCTTACACGTCGACGAAAAAGCAAAACCCATCAAGCAAAGGCTCCGGTGATTCGCTCCAGATCGTCGGAACGCCATCAAGCAGGACATCACCAAGCTATTAGCTGCAGGTTTCATCAAAGAGGTGTATCACCCTGATTGGTTAGCAAATCCTGTCCTAGTTCAAAAGAAGAATAAAACTTGGCGCATGTGCGTTGATTATACTGATCTCAACAAGGCTTGTCCGAAGGATCCCTTTGGGCTGCCCCGAATCGATCAGGTGGTTGACTCGACCGCCGGGTGTGAAATTTTGAGTTTTCTCGATGCCTACTCAGGTTACCATCAGATTCGCCTAAAGGCGGAAGATCATATCAAGACTTCATTCATCACGCCTTTCGGAGCCTTTTGCTATACCACGATGGCGTTCGGGTTGAAAAACGCTGGTGCAATGTACTAGCGCACAACTCAGCGATGTTTTCACGCCCAACTCGGACGCAACGTGGAGGCATACGTGGACGATGTTGTGGTAAAAACTTGGGAGAAGAAGGACCTTATCACCGACCTAACCGAGACATTCGAGAGTCTAAGGGCCTTCAGCATGAAGCTTAACCCCGAGAAGTGTGTTTTCGGAGTATCTTCGAGAAAACTGCTTGGGTTTATCGTATCGCAACGAGGCATTGAGGCCAACCTAGAGAAGATCAGGGCCATATCAAATATGGAACCATCGACTTACCAAAAGTACGTCCAGAAGCTCACAGGATGCATGGCCTTACCAAAAGTACGTCCAGAAGCTCACAGGATGCATGGCCGCACTCAGTAGGTTTATTTCTCGGTTGGGTATGCGAGGTATGCCATTCTTTAAACTCCTTAAGAAGCAGGACAAGTTTCAGGGGACTCCAGAGGCACAACAGGCGTTTGAAGATTTGAAGACCTTCCTGACGACGCCCCCGGTCTTGGTTTCACCGATGCCAGAGGAACCTCTGCTACTTTACATCGTGGCAACCACTAATGTAGTCAGCGCAGCGATCATCGTAGAAAGGGAGGAGCCGGACCACGTGCAGAAGATCCAACACCCGGTCTACTTCGTCAACTAAGTCCTAAGCGAATCCAAGGTGCGGTATCCGCAAGCTCAAAAATTATTGTATGCCGTGCTCCTGACGTCTCGCAAACTCAAGCACTACTTCCAAGAGCACACTATTTCGGTGGTCACCTCCTTCCCAATAGGAGATATACTTCGCAATCAGGAGGCCACTGGGAGAATTGCAAAGTGGGCGGTTGAGCCCGGAGCTTTCGATATTCTATTCAAGCCTCGCACTGCCATCAAGTCTCAAGCACTCGCCGACTTCACGGCCGAGTGGACAGAGCTTCAAAGCTCGGCGATTACCAAGGAACTCGAGTATTGGACGATGTACTTCGATGGTTCCCTCATGCTCAGCGGCGAGGGGGCTGGTATTGTGCTCATATCACCAAGCGGGGAAAGGTTGAGGTACGTTCTGCAGATACTTTTTCCTGCATCCAACAATGCCGCCGAGTACGAGGCACTAATCCATGGGCTCCGCATCGCCATATAACTCGGTATCCGACGTTTGATGGTTCACGGAGATTTAATGCTCGTGGTCAATCAAGTGCAGAAGGAATGGTCCTGCATCGAAGACTGCATGGCGGCCTATTGCCAAGAGGTACGCAAGCTAGAAGGTAACTTCGACGGCCTGGAACTCATTCATGTGCTCCGTCGAGACAATGAAGCGGCCGATGAGCTAGAAAAAATGGGATCTTGCCGGTCTATGGTACCCGTGGGCGTATTCGTCGAAGAAATTCATAAGCCCACGATTAGCACTCGACCAAAATCCGACGTCCTAGGGGAGAAGAGCGACGAGGCTGAAGTCTTGGTCATTACCCCCGATTGGACAATTCCGTACCTGGACTACTTGATGAAGGATGAACTACCCGAGGATCGCATACAAGCCGAATGAATAATGCGCCGAAGTAAGAGCTATGTGGTGATCACGGAAGAACTCTATCGCAAGAGCTCCTCTGGTGTACTACGATGGTGCATATCAGAACAAGAGGGAAGAGATCTCCTCAAGGAAATCCACTCGGGAGTTTGAGGGAATCATGCGGCATCATCAACCCAAGTTGGCAAGGCTTATTGTCAGGGATTCTTCTGGCCGACTGCTATTACTGACGCAGAAGGCATCGTCCGGACATGCGAAGGATGTCAGTTCTTTGCGCGTCAGATGAACAAACCGGCACAGGAACTATAGACCATTCCATAACCTGGCCGTTTGCGGTCTGGGGGCTTGACATGGTGGGACCTTTGAAGAAGGCTCAAGGCGGTCATACCCATCTCTTCATGGCTGTTGATAAATTCACCAAATGGGTGGAGGCCAAGCCAGTCGCGTCAATAACAGCGGCGAAGGCCAAAGAATTCCTCAACGAAATCGTGGTTAGGTTCGGTGTACCAAACCGAATCATCACTAAAAAAGGCACCCAATTCAGAAGCGGTGTATTTCAAGGCTGGTGTGACGAACTCGGAATAAAAATCTGCTTCGCATCAGTAGCGCACCCCCGGAGCAACGGGCAGGTCGAGCAAGCCAACGGCATGGTATTACCAGGCCTGAAGTCAAGGATTTTCGATCGGCTAAAGCCATACGCCACTCGGTGGGTGAAAGAATTGCCTTCGGTACTCTGGGGGCTGCGAACCACCCCCAGCAGAGCAACCGGGCAGTCACCTTTGTTCCTAGTGTACGGCTCGGAGGCAGTCCTCCCCACCGAGTTAGAATTCGGATCCCCGCGGGTCCGGAGCTATGAAGAAGTCGCCTCGGAAGAAAGCCGACTAGAAGACCTCGACCGACTGGAAGAAGTCAGGGATGTCGCAACAATTCAATCGGCAAGGTATCTCCAAGGCCTACGGCGCTATCACGGTCGCAATGTGAGGAGCCGCGCATTCTCCAAGGAGATCGGTCTGAAAGAATCAGAAATGCGAGCATAAGCTCCCCCCAAGCTAGGAAGGCCCTTACGTCGTCGATGAAGTGGTACGTCCTGGGGCTTACAAGCTCAAGCGAGAAGACGGCACGGTAATCAGCAACACTTGGAACATAGAACAGCTACGTCATTTTTTCACTTGAACTTTGTAATTCAAATTGTTCCTTCATGAATGAAAAAGATCGACATTAAAGTTATTTTTTACATAATCTTCTCGAGATTTATGCGTCCGGGTGCTTCGCTCCTACAATTTTTTAGACTCTGAGACATGCGTCGCGAACCATGCCTCAGAGCCTGGGGGCTGGACTAGTCGGACACGATATCGAAACCACTCGGGCAAATACGCATGTTTGAAAAGATAATGCAAGAGCGAGGAAACACCTTTATATACATTCAATTTACAGGTCTAAAGTTTCTACAATGGACAAAGAGGTGTCCTTGACTTCCTCCCAGAGCTCGGCGGCCCGGTCCTCATCTACGTTGCGGGCGTAGCCTTCCTTAATGGCCTCAAGATCCACTCGTGGGTAAAGCGACTTGGTGATCGCCAAAGTGAGGCTAGCACCATTGTTCGCTGTCTCCTTCAAGAGACTCTTGAGCGCCTTGGAGGTTTTCTCCAACCGGGAGATGACCTGGTCCCTGCTGAGTGGCCTCTCACCCCCGGGATGAAGCGAACTCAGCAGCGGCTCGGAGGCCTCCTGAAGCTTGGTGCAAGACGTCTCAAGGGCTTCAACCCTCTCATTGAAGACGGCATACTGCGCCCGCGTTTTGAATTTGTAGTCTGCATGACAGAAACATGAGAGAAGGCAACGAAGACATAATAGGGCCAAGTCGCCAGTCATACCTTCAAGCTCCTCCTCCAATTTCCTTCTGGAAGCCTCCGCGGCTTTAAGTTGTTCTTGAAGTTTCGCGACGGCGGAATCCCGAGTTGACATGGAGATAAGAAGATCAAGAAACCAGATAACTAAATTAAAAGCACGGGGTAGCCTAGGAGATAGCTACCTCGAAGGGAGCCAACAACGTCCAGCTTCTCCTGGCGCAGAGCCTTCTACTCCTCTCGCAACGCCTGAACCTCTGACCGAAGAGATCGCAGCTCGGCCGCATGCCCGACTTTGATACGCTCCAATTCGGCCAGATATTCCTAGCGCGTTCGGATTTCAGGGAGCATCTTCTGGAAGTATTCGGCTTTCTTTTTGGAGCGCTCCCCTATTTTCTATAATCATCACAGGGAAAGGTAACTACATGATAAATGACGGAAGCAGGAAGATAGCAAGTGTAGAGAAATGCTTACCCGGGCCAGGCACGCGCAAGCCGTGGCATGACTGTAAAAGTCATTTCTCTCCTTCTCCTCCTCCTCCGAATCGTCCAGGAGCTTCAGGCCTTCCTCCTCATCAACCCACGCAGCTTGCATTATGAGCTGGGGGCGAGCAGGGGTCGACGGAACTCGGAGGATCTCCTCGATCTCGGGGGACGGCCGGGAGGCCGGCTCTGGAACAGCTGGTCCTGATTCCGAAGCGGGAGGAGTCGGAGATGGCGCTAGGGGCTCGGGAGGCACTTCGGTGTCCCTGGACGTGGGCCCCACGACCGGGACGCAAACCTCCGGGGCCTTGGCCTCTGCAGGGGCCCTAGACGGCGTCCCGACAGGAACATCAAGCGAAGGATCCCTACGAGAAGAACTGTCAGCAAGCTAGCGAAACGAGTCAAATAAGAGTCGATAGGGTAACAAACCTATCGGACTTCCTCATCCTCATCGGGGGCTTTTTCCGAGTGGCCGAGCCGCCCCCAGAGAGACCACTCGGGACGCTGCCGACTGGAGCCTTGGGCTTCCACTGACCGCCCGAGTCCCTCGGAATTGGACTCGGCTGCGCAGCGGGCTCGTAGGAGTGGGGAGCCGAAGGCGCTGGGGCTCGTGCTGATGGGTCCCGGATCTTAGGACCACTAGTCGGGTGCCGGGGCATCGCAGAGTCTTTGGCCACCGTCTTTTTCCCCTTCTTGGCGGCGGGATCTCCCGCAGGAGAGCTCGCTCGCCGCTTCAGGGAATCGCCTATACGAGTAGGCATTTTCGGAAGGGGCGCGTCACTAAAGAAGGCAACGCGATCCTGGAAAGGAAGGTTAAAAGTTAGAAGACATTCAGAGACAAAGGCCAAAAATCTCTCAGCCATACTCACCTACCTCAGGACGGGGGCGTGAGGCTGTGAAAGATTTCAGGCATCTGACGGTGGATACATCGACGCTTGGGATGAAGAATTTGCCGACCCGAGCGAATATTTGTTCCTTCGATAACTCATTGGGCAATTCCCGGGTCGGGTCATCTTTCCCTTCGTATGCGAATCCCAGATGAACTCGCTCTTTCAGGGGTTGTGTCCGGCGAGCAACAAAATGGAGAGCCAGACCTACCCCTGTGAGACCATCCTCCTTCAATTTCTCAATCAGCGCCAGAGGGTCATACACTTGGTCCATGTCGACGGAGTTAGGGGTGGACACCCAAGAAAGAGATGCCTTAGGACGGCACCCAGCAAAGGAGGGAAGGGCGGAATTGGGGTTGGCGCAATAGAACCACTCTTGATGCCAGCCTTTGTTGGAGGTTTTGAAGGGAATTTTTCTTCAGCCCCTCCCGCAGCTGAAATCCGGCTCCCCCAACAACCTTGGGGTCGCTCTTTGAGGGACAAGGTTTCAAGAGGTAAAAATGGCGAAACAGATCAAAATGGGGGCTGACGCCTAAGAAGGCTTCACAAAGATGAACGAAAAGGGAAATCTGTAGTATGGAATTGGGATTCAAGTTCACCAATTCAATCTCATATAAGAAGAGAAGGCCGCGAAGGAAAGCGCAGGCGGGAAGGCCCAGCCTGCGCTGGAAGAAATACTCAAAAACCACTACCTCTTCAGGATGAGGAGTGGGGACGGATTCACCAGCAGCCGGCCGGGCGGAGATCAAGGTCAAGTCTGGGAGAACTCCGTCATTCACCATAGACTACTGTTTCTCCTCCGTTGTAGTTGAAGTCGTCCAATCCTGGGGCAAAGGCTACGAGGAGGAAGGAGAAGACATCTCGCAGGAGAGATCAACGGCGGCGCAAAAAGGCGAAGCGCAGCAGTGGTTAACCCTAGCGACGGAGAAGTCGGAGAGACAAGGAAGCAGAAGGGGGCAGGAATGCGCACTGAAAGGATGAACCGTCGGGCGACGCATGGCCTAACCTTTAAAGGAGGGAAAAGATTAGGTTTTCGCCGAACCGGCGGGAAAAAGATTGCGAAACGTCTCGTCTTTCTTTATGCCTCTTAAATGATTTGCAAGCCTGGTGTTCTGACTTACAGAAACAGTCGCGGTTTAACCAAGTCATATATGGGACACGTTGCTCCCCACGATTGGATGTTTAACCACTTACCGTGCTAAGCGGGGCGTGGGCATTCTCCAAACGGGATAAAAAATATATCTTCTTGTGATATACCCCACGCTGGGTCGCTAGGTGGTTACCGCATGTCGGAATCATATGTCACGGGTCGAGTCCAAATGGGAACAAATCCAATGGTATGCCCCATGAGGGTCAAAAAGCTGTGCGTTGTAATAAACGAGTACATCTCCTTCGACGATTGTCTTGCAGCACCGAAGCTACACGCACAACATGAGCCACCTGCTGTGCTGGAGCAACCAGCACTATTGGAGCCAAGTGTTGCACCGAAGTAGGCCACCAAATCGACTACCGTGCCCCGTACGACACAGGCTGGTACTTCACTTCGGGGCCAGTTATCTTCCGTGAAGATGACTGGAAAATGGGCGTGAACCGCCTCCAATGTCATTAGAGACAAGTTGTTTAATTTTGATTGAATATGAGGCTAAGAAACATCAAATATAGGTATTGTAGGTACATTACTTATAGAATTCATACATTTACATAAACGTTCTGTTAATTACATCTCTTTGCGAGAAAACCCTTGATTAAGAATTCCAATATAAAAAATTACACCAAATTGCAACATATGACATTACAAAAATATAAAAAGGAAAGTCTTCAGTCTTGGCTTCGGTTAATATGAAAACAATTAAAATATTAATCAATTTTTTGTTTGGTGCATAGTAATCAGTTTTAGAGAACCTATACATGCAGCATAACAGGAGTTCAAAATTTTGTTTTTACTTATTTTTATTTCGCTTGTTTCATTTATTTTTTTACTTCTTTGATAATGGTCTGTTATTAATTGACCCCTTTTGTTTATCAACGATTGTATCGGACTCGCGTATACACGGGCTATGATTTTTACTCTCTTCAAGCATGCAGCCGTACAAGCCACGATGCCACTTTTCTTCAAGTGGGTAGCATGTCTCTTGATGTTTTTTATTTGAGCTATGTGAGCACATAAGGCCTAATTGGATGTGAACCCACATGACTTTTTTACTTTCTTATTTTCTTTTCACCCATTTATTCACGTTTTGTTATTGGTCAGCTAGAGCACAAAGTGCTTTAACCACGATGTGGGATATAGATTCCAGGGGATCCTCAGGAAAGGCCCAAGATGAAGGCCCAGAAGATATGCTTCACATCAACTTGTGTTTAGAAATGATAGATACAGTTGTAATCCGAGTCGTTAGAAGGATAGATAAAGATGTAAACTCTATCCTGTAACCGACTAGAATCTTGTAACCGATCGGAATCTCTTAACCGATCGGGACTCTGTAAGCCGCCCCACCCCCGCTATAGAAGGGAGAGGGCGGACAACAACAGAGGGATCCGATCATCCAAGCATAGAGCAATCAAGCCATAGAGCATAGAACACCTCATATCGCCCAGAGCATATTGTGCTTTGAGCAACCCCGGATCCAAGAGATCCATATAATCCCAGCACACAAGATTAGGGTGTTATCTCCTCCGCGAGAGCCTGAACCTGTATAAACCCCTTGTCTTGTGTGACCTTCGAGTTTGAGATCGAGCGCCTACCCCATAAATTCATTGCTGACTATAAAAGTCGACACACGATTGCACTGGACGCGCATTACTTGGGGCCTGCCAGACAATCTTTTTGACTTCCATGCGTTCTTTTGGCTGCCTTGTGAGCCGCGTGATTTGCTAGCTAGAGAAGTGATTTATTCCTTCATGCATGCAGCAGCTTATTTTACTAGTGGATCATTATCATTTCTTGTTAATTAATTAATGGAGACATTAATTAGTACATGCAATAATTAATGGAGACATTAATGACGTGGGATATGGGTTTCTTTTCCTTTTGTTTTCTTTTCTGCTTTCTTTCTTTACTTTAATGATCCACTAATTGAGTATTTAGCTCATGCATCACGCACACAACCATGCTATGGTGCATGGACGTTGTATCATTTTTTTGCGAAGATATACCCGCCGTGATTCATATCCACTTTAAGGGCGAACCTAAGAAACGAGATCTGTATCCATGCGTAGGGACCGATACTAACACTACTACGAAACGGCACATCATGCACGGTTGAAAACCCCATCACTACTAGGTCATTGGCGGCGGCGATGATTGGTCGATAGTGATACTCGATTTATCACTGCCGGCTCGAACCTAAGAAGCGGTGATAAGATTATCACCGCGGTTCTATCTACAATCGGCGGTGATATTGAACTATCACTTGCGGTTCTATCTACAACCGCGGTGATATTGAACTATCATCGCGGATCAAACCGAAATCCGGCGGTGATGATAATTATCATTGCTTGTTATACATAAAATCGGCGTGATATGTACGGTTTTCTCCAAGAACCTAGAGTGACAAGCTTGCATATTTTTGTGCAATATATATATTTTTATACAATTGTTTATACAAAGGTCCATATGTAGTATATAAAGCATCGTTCAAATCATAATTCAAATATATCCATGTATATATGAAGCATCGTTAAAATCATAATTCAAATATATTAAATTAAGCATCACATAAATTGTTTTTACAATGATTTGTTTACAAATGTAGCTCGACTACATCTTGTAACATCCCAAAATTTGAGTTTCGGAATGTTGATTTCAAAATTTAACCATTTGCATTTTCTAGAATTAAGTCTAGCTTAATTTGAATTTCTAAATAGTGAAAGGATTTAATTTGGCTAAACTATTCATCAAACTAAAGAATTTCAGTTTTAGTTGGGTTCCTTGTGCTCCAAGGAATTTTTCTGTATTTTTGGGGATTTTTCTGAATTTATTTGACATTTATTTGAATTTATTTGGTTTTATTCGGATTTCTGGAATTATTTAAAATCGGAAAATGTTTTTAAAACGCTCTCGGGCCGAAATTCCTCCGGCCCGCTCCGTTTTTCCTCAGCGGCCGCTTCTCCCGCTCGCGTCGCCTCGGCCCGACCGCTCGCCCGCCCGCTTCGCTTCGCCCGCGCCTGCCGGCCAATGCCCAGCGCGCCGCGGTTCTAACCCTAGCCGCCAGCCGAACCGCGTCCCACCGCCGCCCTTGAGTCCGTGGTTTGACACGGCCGCCGAGGCCCCTATTTAAGCCGCCGACGCTTCGAGGATCGCCTCGCGTCGCCTTTTGCCCCACCTCTCGCTGCCCTAGTTGCCGCCGTCGCGCATGAGCTTCGCTGTTGATCTCCGCCGTGCTCGAGCCCTTCCGCCGTCTTTTCCGTGTCGCCGATGCCTCTCGCCGCCGCCGTCGGTCTCTCGCATTGCCGCGTCGTCCTCTCCCGTTCCGCCTTGCCCGCGCTCGATCCGGCTCTCCTCGCGGCGGCCTCGTCTTCTTCCGTCTCGGTAAAACCTCGCCGCCGTTCTTCTTCGCTTAACCCCACCCCGGTCCGTCCGATCGCTGCGTGCGTCTCGAATCGCGCCACGTCTCTGCCGACCGAGCTCTTGCATCCCGTCGTCCGACGCCAATCGACGCTTTGATCGTGCCGCGTCACCTCCGGCCTGCGCTTCCTCGGCCGTCCGATCGGCTCTCTCTCCAGATCGCGCGCCAAGGTGGCGCTTCGCGTCGGCCACCTGCGTGAGCCGAGCCAGCGTCGTATTGACGTCGGCCGTCTGCACGCGCCTGATGGACCGAGCCAGCGCCGTGGACCGAGTCCACCGTGAGCCGGATGACGTCGTGGTTGCGCAATAAATCGCTTTTCAAGATACAAAATAAATCCGAATTCTGATTTTCTGTATTTTCTCGAATTTAATCTTTGGAGGCCCGTTCTCACTCATACGAACTCCGATTGAGGCGATTCAAGTTTCTAAATTTTTCTAAAATCAAGATCTATCTTCCAGAGCCATTTATTTTCAGTTTTGAGCTTGGTTGAGTCTCTGTTTTGTATTTATTTGGTTTCATTGCTTCTTTTCCGGTAGACGCTAATTCCGAGGGAGCAAACGAAGACTTCGAAGACCAAGATTCAGCACTAGATCAGCAAGGCAAGTCGTAATCCTTTGATCATATTGATCCTATGTTTGCAAAAGTAATTTACTTTATTACAATTGCATGCTATTTTGTGTATCAATGCTTATTTAATGGGAGTAAATGTATACCTAGTTGACATTATGCCACCTTGATTAGTTGTATGCCATGTATCCATTGTCAAAGCCTCGAGTCTTCTGCAAGGAATCAAATCAAGGAAGATGATGATCAAGCCATCAAAGACATATCCGAGAAGCCCACCATATAAGATTGGTTTTTGGTGCTCAGCGGTGTTTGAGCATGTTTTCCCCCTTTTTAGTTTAGTTACGTTTAGTCCGCGTATACTAAGATTTTCTTTGCTTGAGTGTCTAGTATGTTGTACACTTGCCCCAAGCACGGTGTTACAACCATACCTTTAATTGAAAAAGTTTTATTTGTCTCTTTAATTTGAAGCCTTTCGGTTGTATCCTTTTGTCCCTGGGTATTACCTTCTCCCCGAGATGATCTTACCACTCGTCTACTGCTTTTCCCTCTTACCTATCAAACCCTTGTGCTGCATATCAGATGGTTGACACTCGTTCTGGAACCGGTCGCAGTTCACCCGTGGATGCCAGTGCCAATGCCAACACCAACTCCAACCCCAATGCACCACCGCCACCACCAGCAATGACAGACCAGAATATGGGACATTTTCTGGCAGCTCAGACTCAGTTAATGAATACAATGATGCAGAACATGAACAACATGATGAATCGCCAGTATGCATCGCAGCTGCCCTAGCTAACTTTGTTGAACCAAAAAACCAAGTCGCTGCTGCACCTCCTCAAGCTCGTCTCCAGTCCAAGTTAGCGGAATTTATGAGGACTCGTCCGCCAACTTTCTCCAACTCTTCAGAACCATTGGACGCCGATGATTGGATCCGCTCCATTGAGAAGAAGCTTGAAATTGCCCAGTGCACCAATCGTGAGAAGGTTCTCTATGCCGCTCATCAGCTGGAGGGCACCGCCGCTGAATGGTGGGAGAACTACAGTGCTGCCCATGACGACCCTCAGACTATCACTTGGGCAGAGTTTTCCACCGCTTTTCGCCACTCTCATATTCCTGATGGAAAGGTGGAAATGAAGAAGAATGAGTTTCGAGAGCTTAAGCAAGAAGGGATGTCAGTGAGTGAATACCTCAATAAGTTTACTCAACTTGCTCGCTACGCTCCAGAGGATGTAGCTACAGATGATGCTCGCCAGAAGAAGTTCAAGCGTGGACTCAATCCAGGACTAAAGGTGCAAGTCATTGGCAATGACTATGCAGATTTTCAAAGACCTTGTAGATAAAGCTATGCTTATTGAGGAATCTCGTCGGAATTGAAGAATCCGTAAGAGAAAGATGATGCAGCATGGAGCCCATCAGAGTCACCAGCAAAGAGTCAGAACAAATGCTCAACAGCCTGCTCGTTTCACTCCTCCGAATGCATTTAGAACACCTGCACCAGCACCTCGCCCAGCTCCTTCAGGCAATCGCAACCTCAACACCAACAGCAATCCACCTCAGAGGAACAGTAACCCAGCTGCAGGAGTCACATGTTTCAACTGTCATGAACTCGATCACTATGCCAATAATTGCCCCAGGAAGCAAGCTGTGACGCCAGTCCGTTTCAATTTGGGATCTACGCCAGCCAAGACCCCAGCCCGAGGCGGGGCGTGGAGTGCCCTGACTCCTAATCAAGCCACCGTAACTCCGCCGCTCTTTGGAAGAGGCCGTGTGAATCACGTCACCACCGAGGATGCCCGATGCACGGGACGTCATACTAGGTAAGCTCCTAGTCAACTCAAAGATCCGCCATGGTTTTGTTTGATTCTGGAGCTACGCATTCGTTTGTTTCTCGAAGTTTTGCTGCAAAGCATCAATTAAAGACAATGCCTCTTAAGATTTGTTTTATTAGTGCAATCTCTGGTTCGATTTGAGTACGAACCAAGGCTGCCCGGAAGTTAAGATATTAATTGGAGGGGTAGAATTTCTAGCCAACCTTATTGTCCTAGACACCAAGTCCCTAGATGTGATCCTAGGAATGGATTGGCTCTCCAAGAACCAAGCAGTTTTGGAATGTGGAAATAGGGAGATCACCCTAACCAGTCCAGATGGAACCAAGTTAAAAGTTCAAGCCGATTCAGATCAGTCCGAAGGGGTTAGAGTTTGCAGTGCCAAAGGAATAAGTTTGGAAGATGTGCGATCGCGTGAATTTCTGATGTGTTTCCGGATGAGTTGCCTGGGATGCCACCGGATCGAGATATAGAGTTCTTGATAGAACTAGTTCCTGGAACGCCACCCATTTCCAAGAGACCTTATAGGATGCCTGCTAATGAGCTAGCCGAAGTAAAGAGACAGATTAAAGAGCTGCAAGATCAAGGTTTTGTTCGACCAAGTTCTTCGCCATGGGGAGCGCCGGTTCTTCTAGTTGAAAAGAAAGATGGAACTCAGAGAATGTGTGTAGATTACCGCTCACTCAATGAGGTCACCATCAAGAATAAGTACCCTCTGCCAAGAATCGATGATTTGTTTGACCAACTTCAAGGAGCGGGAGTGTTCTCGAAGATTGACTTAAGATCAGGATACCACCAGTTGAAGATTCGTCAAGAGGATATACGCAAAACAGCTTTTGTTACTCGGTATGGACAGTATGAGTATACAGTGATGTCTTTTGGATTGACTAATGCCCCTGCCTACTTCATGACCTTGATGAATAAGGTATTCATGGAATATTTGGATAAGTTTGTTGTTGTTTTCATTGATGACATTAATTAGTACATGCAATAATTAATGGAGACATTAATGACGTGGGATATGGGTTTCTTTCCCTTTTGTTTTCTTTTCTGCTTTCTTTCTTTACTTTAATGATCCACTAATTGAGTATTTAGCTCATGCATCACGCACACAACCATGCTATGGTGCATGGACGTTGTATCATTTTTTTGCAGCATATACCCGCTCGTGATTCATATCCACTTTAAGGGCCGAACCTAAGAAACGAGATCTGTATCCATGCGTAGGGACCGATACTAACACTACTACAGAACAGCACATCACTGCCGGTTCGAAAACCCCATCACTACCGGTCATTGGCGCCGGCAGTGATTGGTCGGTAGTGATACTCGGGGATTATCACTGCCGCTCAGGAACCGGCAGTGATAAGATTATCACTGCCGGTTCTATCTACAACTGGCAGTGATATTGAACTATCACTGCCGGTTCTATCTACAACCGGCAGTGATATTGAACTATCACTGCCGGATCAAACCGAAATCCGGCAGTGATGATAATTATCATTGCCGGTTATACATAAAATCGGCAGTGATATGTACGGTTTTCTCCAAGAACCGGTAGTGACAAGCTTGCATATTTTTTGTGCAATATATATATTTTTATACAATTGTTTATACAGTGTCCATATGTAGTATATAAAGCATCGTTCAAATCATAATTCAAATATATCCATGTATATATGAAGCATCGTTAAAATCATAATTCAAATATATTAAATTAAGCATCACATAAATTGTTTTTACAATGATTTGTTTACAAATGTAGCTCGACTACATCTTGTAACATCCCAAAATTTGAGTTTCGGAATGTTGATTTCAAAATTTAACCATTTGCATTTTCTGGAATTAAGTCTAGCTTAATTTGAATTTCTAAATAGTGAAAGGATTTAATTTGGCTAAACTATTCATCAAACTAAAGAATTTCAGTTTTAGTTGGGTTCCTTGTGCTCCAAGGAATTTTTCTGTATTTTTGGGGATTTTTCTGAATTTATTTGACATTTATTTGAATTTATTTGGTTTTATTCGGATTTCTGGAATTATTTAAAATCGGAAAATGTTTTTTAAAACGCTCTCGGGCCGAAATTCCTCCGGCCCGCTCCGTTTTCAGCATGCCCGTTTCCTCCGCGTCGCCTCGGCCCGACCCGCTCCGCCCGCCCGCTTCGCTTCGCCTGCGGCCCAGTAGGCCAATGGCCTTGCAATGCCCTAACCCTAGCCGCCGCCAAGTCGAATCGCGTCCCGCCGCCCTTGGAGTCCGTGTCGGACACGGCCGTCGAGGCCCCTATTTAAGCCGCCCGACGCCCCGAGGATCGCCTCCTCGCGCCGCCCTTTTGCCCGCCTCTCGCTGCGCTTCAGCTGCCGTCGTCGCCCGCGCGCGAAGCTTCGCCGTTGATCTCCGCTGTGCGAGCCCTTCCGCCGTCTTCTCCGTCGTCGCCGTGCCTCTCCCGCCGCCGCCGTCGGTCTCTCCGCATTGCCGCGTCGTCCTCTCCCGTTCCGCTTGCCCGCGCGCCGATCCGGCTCTCCTCCGCCGCCGCCTCGTCTTCTTCCCCTCTCGGTAAAACCTCGCCGCCGTTCTTCGCCGCCCAACCCAGTCCGTCGTCGCTGCGTGCGTCTCGAATCGCGACCACGTCTCTGTCGACCGAGCTCTTGCATCCCCGCCGTCCGATCGCCAGTCGACGCATCTGATTGTGCCGCGTCACCTCCGGCCGCTGCGCCACTCCTCGGCCGTCCGATCTGGCTCTCTCTCCAGATGCGCGCCGCGTGGCCGCTTCGCGTCGGCCAGCTGCGTGAGCCGAGCCAGCGTCGGCCAGACGTCGGCCGTCGCCGGCGCCTGATGGACCGAGCCCGCGCCGTGGACCGAGTCCACCGTGAGCGGATGACGTCGTGATTGCGCAATAAATCGCTTTTCAAGACAAAATAAACCCAAAATTCTGATTTTCTGATTTTCTGTATTTTCTCTGATTTTAATCTTTCGGAGGCCCGTTCTCACTCATACGAACTCCGATTGAGGCGATTCAAGTTTCTAAATTTTTCTAAAATCAAGATCTATCTTCCAGAGCCATTTATTTTCAGTTTTGAGCTTGGTTGAGTCTCTGTTTTGTATTTATTTGGTTTCATTGCTTCTTTTCCGGTAGACGCTAATTCCGAGGGAGCAAACGAAGATTTCGAAGACCAAGATTCAGCACTAGATCAGCAAGGCAAATCGTAATCCTTTGATCATATTGATCCTATATTTGCAAAAGTAATTTACTTTATTACAATTGCATGCTATTTTGTGTATCAATGCTTATTTAATGGGAGTAGATGTATACCTAGTTGACATTATGCCACCTTGATTAGTTGTATGCCATGTATCCATTGTTAAACCTAGGTTGGGACATTACTAGTTGGACATAATCATTATACCAACATTGGGTTATCGTAGCTATGCTTAGACATGCTTACATATATGTTGGGATTCATGTCACATGTGAATAATGATAATATTGACTTAATGAGATATTGAATCGTGGCCGGTAGCCACTGTTGTAAAATTTGTTGTACCATGTGAAGGGAAACGCGGTATGCTACGCTAGCACAAAAAAATAAAACTACCGCGCAACCAGAAAGCTACTCGCAAGAAGGGGATCATAGATAAGATTACCACTAGACGCGCAGTTGCGGAATCCTTCACGCGTCGATGTAGTGGTTCGTCCTCGCCGCAGTCGTTGCGTCGATGTAGTGGATCGTCCTCGCCTCGCCGTGGATCGTCCTCCCACGCCGCAGTCGCAGCAGCGTCACCGCAGTAGTCCACACGTCCAGAGATGGAACGCCGTGCGTCGGTGTGCAAGCACCTAGTCGCTCGGCAGGGGCAGCGAGAGGAGGAGGCTAGGGTTTCAAGTGAATCAAACCTAAACCGTGGAAAGCACACTCTGCGCCTCCCTCCTCCCTCCTTATATAGCCACGAGATGAAACCCCAAACCAGGGCCCACCAAAGATGCTAAGCCCACGAGGTTCATTAATTACGGATCCAATCCAAATTAATGCGTCCCAGCCCATTAAGTGTGTGACCCTGCAGGTTCACATACGTTTGGACATGGATTCGGAAAACTCCTTTTCAATCCAATGGTTGGTAGCGGCTTCTTGCAAAGTATGCCAACTCCCAAACATACTGTGATCAAATCGAATAGAACCTATCAAAAGAACTCATGTAATAATCCCTTTGCCAAGTATATGAAGATTGATCTCAAGGCGAGAAGCATGTCATCCTTTGATGATTCAATCCATCTCTCGTATCCGTGATATATTAATAAGTTGTGATTGACTCCTCAATCACGGCATGGCCATGCACTTTCTTAATCATATCACACGAGTGGCCTTGTCATATATCTCCGTTTCATTGGAGTGGCAAATTCCATCTTGACTGCTCACTTCCCTCTGCACGTTTCATAGTAAACATGAAAGCTACCTTTATAACTATCCGGTTAGGAAGTAGTGTTTGATAGCCCCAAGGAAAACTATTACACATGTAGGGAATATGACAATCTCAGGTCTAAGGATCATACATCTTCTAGGTATGAGATACATCGATGACACATAAGAATGAAACATTCTCGCAGATGTCCCATAGCGGGTCTATCTAACCCATGTTCTTCAACATGGTCCACAATGTAGAGATGATATCTCCATATCCCATGATCTATGAAGCATGATCATCGATCACTACATGTCTTGATCTATTCATCGTAGTCCTATACGATGATATCCGATCGAGATATTTATCGAATTACATCATTAAGTAAAGAGCTTCATAATCAAGTCACATACTTGTTGATCAATACAATGATATACATTCATTGGACCAATAATCATATTATTATTCATAAACATAGTCATGTTACAATCATCTAAATGATTGCCTCAAGGGCATAACACTAACAATCTCCCACTTGCACTTGAGTCAATCAATTAAGTATCTAATACTAATAGACCTTGTGTGCGCCTCATGCTTAGGCTGTGGCAGTGGCTTTGTCAACGGATCGGCCACATTGGCTTCCGTATGTACTTTGCATATTCTCGCGTCACCTCTATCCACAATCTCGCGAATAAGGTGAAAGCGACGGAGTATGTGTTTAGACTTTGATGTGATCTAGGCTCTTTTGCTTGTGCAATGGCACCACTATTATCACAATAGATGTCCATTGGACTAGAGACACTAGCGACCACACCAAGCTCTCGATAAACTTCTTAATCCACACACCTCCTTTGCGCCTCCGGCCGCAATGTACTCCGCTTACGTCAGAGAGTCGGCCACCGTGTTTTGCTTGGAACTTTTCCACTTCGCTCCTCCATTAAGTGTAAACACAAACCGGATTGCGATCGAAAATCATCTTTGTCGGTTTGGAAGCTTGCATCGGTGTAACCCTTTGCAACCAGATCTTCCTCACCTCCAAAACAAGGAACATACCCTTAGTTCTTCTCAAGTACTTGAGGATATTTTTACGGCTATCCAATGACCATCACCAGATCCGCTTGGTATCCGCCGTGACACTTAGAGCATATGAGACATCCAGGCGTGTATGATCATGGCATACATAATAGACCCAATAGTTGAAGCATATGGAATCTTGCTCATCTGTCTCGCTCATCGGATGTCGAAGGACACCGATTCTTGCGAGATCGATGCCATGTGACATTGGCATGAAACCTCTCTTGGATTCATGCATATTGAACCTTTTCAATATCTTGTCAATGTACGTTTCTGACTTAATCCAATTAACCTTTTGATCTATCTCTATAGATTTTTATGCCCAAGATATAGCATGCTTCTCCCAAGTCCTTCATTGAGAAACTCCTTTTCAATGAAGTCTTAACATCTTCAAGCATAGGAATGTCATTCCCGATTAATAATATGTCATCCACATACAAAATCAGAAATACAAGTGCGTTCCCACTAGCCTTCTTTTAAACACAAGGCTCTTCTTCATTTTTGATAAGTCAAAACCTTTGACTACTTCATCAAAACGAATGTTCCAACTCCTAGATGCTTGCTTTAAC
The DNA here is from genome assembly GCA_036346275.1 of Otatea glauca. Classification (NCBI taxonomy): domain Eukaryota; kingdom Viridiplantae; phylum Streptophyta; class Magnoliopsida; order Poales; family Poaceae; genus Otatea; species Otatea glauca. The sequence goes on along the minus strand of CM070730.1, from coordinate 26,549,905 downwards.
CCATAAATGGATCTTTGAAGCTTGCATACCCTTTTAGCATATTTAGGATCAACAAAGCCTTCAGTTGTATCATGTATACATCCTCGAAAAGATTCCCATTAAGGAAGGCTGTTTTGACATCCATCGCCATATTTCATAATCAAAATATGCGAAGAATAGCTAAAATGATCCTGACAGACTTGAGCATGGCTACCGGTGAGAAAGTTTCATCATAGTCAACTCCTTGAACTTGTTTGAAACCCTTTGCCACCAACCGTGCCTTATAGATCTGAACATTTCCATCTACGTCTATCTTTTCTTGAAAATCCATTTGCACTCAATGGTTTTACACCATCGTGAATCGACCAAGTTCCAAACTTGATTGTCATGCATGGATTGAATTTCGATCTCATGGCTTCAAGCCATTTTTCGAGTTTGGGTCCATCATTGCTTCTTCATAAGTCGTGGGCTCATCATTGTCCAACAATAATATGTCATTCCCATATCTAATAGGTACATGGCGTGGCCTCCCGACCTACGTGAATGGAGTCTCTTCCACAGGTTGTACAACACTTTGTACATCTTGTGAAGGTTCGAGGTAGCTTGAACATATTCATGTGATTCTCGAACTTCATCAAGATACACATCACTCCTCTGATTTCTTTTGAAAGAAACTCTTTCTCCAAAAGACACCATTTGAGCAACAAAACTTTGTTCTCGTTTCTTTTGTAAAAGTAATATCCTTTTGTTTCTTTAGGATACCCCACAAAAAGCATTTTTCTGATTTAGGTGCGAGTTTATCGATTGTAAACGTTTTACATAAGCCTCACATCCCCATATCTTGAGAAATGACAACATGGGTCTTCTCCCACCCATATCTCATATGGCGTCTTCTCAACGGATTTTGATGGGACCCTATTCAAAGTGAACGCAATTGTCTCTAGAGCGAAACCCCAAAAGGATAATGGCGGATCTGTTTGGTGATCATTGACCGAACCATATCTAATAAAGTCCGTTCGTCGTTCGGACACACCATTCCATTGAGGCGTTCTGGCGGAGTAAGTTGCGAACGATTCCACATTGCTTTAAATGATCACCAAACTCTTGGCTCAAGTATTCGCCACCACGATCGGATCGTAAGTGTTTTATTGTTTTGCCAAGTTGATTTTGTACTTCGCTCAAACTCTTTGAACCTTTCAAAAGTTTCAGATTTATGCCTCATTAAATAGATATATCCATATCTCTGAAGTCATCGGTAAAAGTTACAAAATCAAAACCCACCCCTAGCAATCGAGCTCATTGGTCCACATACATCCATGTATGTACTAGGGCCAATAATTCACTTGCTCTCTCACTAAAACTCGTGAAAGGGGCTTTTGTCATCTTGCCAAGTAAACAAGATTCACATGTTTCAAATGATTCAAAATCAAATGAGGTTAGAAGTCCATCACCATGGAGCTTCTTCATGCGCTTCTCATTTATATGACCTAGCGACAATGCCACAAAAGGTAGGGTTCAAATCATTAGGCGGTGCCTTTTTACATTAATATTATAGACAGTTTTTCTTGAGTTCAAGGACGTACAACCCATCCACCATGGGGCAATGACCATAATACATATCATTCAAAAATATTGAACAAACAAAGTTCTTTATTCTGAAATCATAACCTTCATGTTCCAAACAAGAAGATGAAATAATGTTTCTACTCAAAGATGGAACAAAATAACAATTATTGAGTTCTAAAACTAATCCTGAAGGCAAATGCAATGGGTATGTGCCAACGACAAGACCAGCAACTCTTGCTTTATTCCCACGCCAAGATCCACTTCTCCTTTTGCCAAGTCTCTACTCTTTATCAGCCCCTGCAACGAATTGCAAATGTGAGCAACCGAACCGGTATCATATACCCATGAGCTGAGTGAAGAAGTAGCAAGATTAATTTCTATAACATTAATACCTGAAGTGGAAACCACATTTCCATTCTTCTTATCTGCCAGGTACTTTTCGCAGTTCCGTTTCCAATGCCCTGATTTCTTGCAATAGAAGCATTGGGTATCAGGTTGAGGGCCAACTTTAAGCTTCTGAAGCTTAGTTTTGAGGCTCGCGATCTCATCTTGAGCCTTGCCCTTGCCCTTGCCCTTGCTCTTTCCCGCTCCCCCAGCCTTAGCCTTTCTCTTTTTGAAAGCAGTTGTTTTCAACCATCATCACATGATTGGGTTTTTCTTAATGCTTTCCTCCATGACCTTGAGCATCCCATGTAGCTCGGTTAGGCTCTTCTCCATGCTATTCATATGAAAATTCATAATGAATGGCTCAAAGCTCTGGCGAGACGGAGAATAACATCTGTGGCCAAACCGAGGCTAAGGGAAACTCAAGTTTTCCAATCTCCCAATGTAACCAATCATCTTGATCACATGAGGATCGACCGGACCGCCTTGACCACTTACAAGCAAATAAAAGCTTTGAGATATCCATACCTCTCAGCTCTTGCTTGATTCCCAAACATGCCCTTCAAGCCCACAATCATATTGTAAGCATCCTGGTCCTCATATTGCTTTTGGAGCTCGAGTCCATTGTGACTAGCATGAGACAAATGACCTCTGAAGCATTAACATGCTTTTCATATTCAACCCTCAAATTGCGGCGGCATTTTCGGCCGGTTCATCAGAATTGGATTCTCTAGAACATAGTCCTTCTTTTCATGCTTGAGAACAATTCTCAAAGTTGCGATACCAATCAACAAAATTAGTTCCATTCAGTTTTCCCTTTCCAAAACCGATCTCAAAGCAAAACCAGTGTAGCAGGAGTAGGAGAAGGTGCCATTGAACTACAACAAAAATATGCAAAGATTCTAAGCACTATGTTTATGTAAAACTTTATTAAACTTTTAATTAAAGACACTCCTATTTTATGTCCTTTTATAGACACATAGTGAGTATTCAAGATCCATATTCATTAAACACTAGTGAGCTTTGGCATCACTGCTAGAAATTTAATGACATAGGTAAGCAACACCTTTGCTAATTACATCATATGTAACTCTTGTTTGTTGAGTATGAAAACAAGTAATGAATGCCTCCATCAACTTGACTCATGGCCAGTCAACTCGCCCCAAGGGCTCACATGAGGAGGGAGCACTTCCGTATTCGGTGCCAATTAAGAAACCTGCCTCATGTGTGTTTTCCTAGACACCAATTGTCTTGTATAGGTTCCTTCATTATCAAATCAAATCCCAACCACTTATGTCCTCAAGCCCAAAACCGCTTTGATAGCTCGTTTAAATCGCCATTGTTATGCGTGATGTGTCCAACACATCCCTATCATCTATTGAGATAGCCATTGATATACTACTTTGGCAATCATATCAATAACGATCTAAATTCTTGATAGGTGCAACAATTGGATGGACAATTTGATTTAAGATTTTTAACTATAAGGATGAACAAAGATTACTATGAACATAGCATCACATGCAATGAGCATAAAGAAAATAGCAAGGATAAAACACACATCCACGTAAAATCAAAATAAGTCGTGAAATAGCATGGCCCTTAGCATTAAGATCTCCATCATCATGCTTGGTTGTTCACCTAGCCACCTTGCTTGATTTGTTCACCTAGCCATCGTCTTCATCATTATGGATGCAACTCCTTACAACTTTTGATAATGAATTTTACATGAGGGTTTGAAGCATCACAAGTCGACACGCAGTCGTTATACAATTTAAATAGCCTTATGGCTTAACACGCACGCGAGCCATGTGGAAATTACATGCATCACATACACATAGGCCATACTATTTCACATAATTCCTGCAAAACGAGTTAAACAAAAGCAACCCTCGACTCCGGGTCCGAGGCGGTGCCTTCAAGGGGTCCGAGGGGCGCCCTTACGCGGCGGTCCCATATGGATACGTTTCAGAAACCCTGATGGTGGTAACCCGACCGGTAAGGGTAACGTCGTACCATGAACGGACTCACCCAAATCAAGATTGAGTCGGTTTGCACTTTCCTCAAACCCTAAATCGATCGATCTCATCGATGGTCGCCGTCACCAATTCATCACATGAACTGGCTGAACATGTAATAGATCCAATCTACTAACCTCACACATCATATGTGCAACATCCAGATCACAAAACTATACGAGATGGCTCTGATACCACTAAAGGGAAACGCGGTATGCTACGCTAGCACAAAAAAAAAAACTACGCAAGAACCGTAAAGCTACTGCAAGAAGGGGATCATAGATAAGATTACCACTAGACGCGCAGTTGCGGAATCCTTCACGCGTCGATGTAGTGGTTCGTCCTCGCCGCAGTCGTTGCGTCGATGTAGTGGATCGTCCTCGCCTCGCCGTGGATCGTCCTCCCACGCCGCAGTCGCAGCAGCGTCACCGCAGTAGTCCACACGTCCGAGATGGAACGCCGTGCGTGTGTGCAAGCACCTAGTCGCTCGGCGAGGGCAGCGAGAGGAGGAGGCTAGGGTTTCAAGTGAATCAAACCTAAACCGTGGAAAGCACACTCGCGCCTCCCTCCTCCCTCCTTATATAGCCACGAGATGAAACCCTAAACCAGGGCCCACCAGCATGCTAAGCCCACGAGGTTCATTAATTACGGATCCAATCCAAATTAATGCGTCCCAGCCCATTAAGTGTGTGACCCTGCAGGTTCACATACGTTTGGACATGGATTCGGAAAACTCCTTTTCAATCCAATAGTTGGTAGCGGCTTCTTGCAAAGTATGCCAACTCCCAAACATACTGTGATCAAATCGAATAGAACCTATCAAAAGAACTCATGTAATAATCCCTTTGCCAAGTATATGAAGATTGATCTCAAGGCGAGAAGCATGTCATCCTTTGATGATTCAATCCATCTCTCGTATCCGTGATATATTAATAAGTTGTGATTGACTCCTCAATCACGGCATGGCCATGCACTTTCTTAATCATATCACACGAGTGGCCTTGTCATATATCTCCGTTTCATTGGGTGGCAAATTCCATCTTGATCGCTCACTTCCTCTCGCACGTTTCATAGTAAACATGAAAGCTACCTTTATAACTATCCGGTTAGGAAGTAGAGTTTGATAGCCCCAAGGAAAACTATTACACATGTAGGGAATATGACAATCTCAGGTCTAAGGATCATACATCTTCTAGGTATGAGATACACTGATGACACATAAGAATGAAACATTCTCGCAGTGTCCCATAGCGGGTCTATCTAACCCATGTTCTTCAACATGGTCCACAATGTAGAGATGATATCTCCATATCCCATGATCTATGAAGCATGATCATCGATCACTAATTGTGCTGATCTATTCATCGTAGTCCTATACGATGATATCCGATCAGAGATATTTATCGAATTACATCATTAAGTAAAGAGCTTCATAATCAAGTCACATACTTGTTGATCAATACAATGATATACATTCATTGGACCAATAATCATATTATTATTCATAAACATAGTCATGTTACAATCATCTAAATGATTGCCTCAAGGGCATAACACTAACACCATGGCGGGGGTTGCCATTGGTCTTGGTTGAACGAATTGTTTTCCCTCGGGCAAGTGATCGTGCAGTAAAGGGGGTGCTTTCTAGCACATTGGGATGTGGATGTCTTGCCTGAGACAACTTAAGGACTTAATCTTGTGCGCCATTGAACTGGGCCTAACCGTACTACCACATGTCTAGAATGGGATGCAGACCTAGGCGATTAATTTGTAATGTCTAGCCTTGAGTACCGCCAGATTGGTGGTGTGGGTTCCGGATGGACGGGTAGATTCGCAAGGCGCAAGAGGGGCCCTAATGGGCGAAACCTTAGCGGGCGCATCGAGTTTAGACAGATTGCATTGTAAAGGCTTTGTCATGATATCTCCGCGACACACCAAAGGCAAGGTGTTATTATCGATTGCGCAAAGAGATGGTCATGTCTTGTGGGTAAAGTTGTACAACCTCCGCAGAGTGTAAAACTATTCGAATAGCGCGTCATGGTCATGGACAAGCCCGGAATTTCACACGGGTATAGAGTGTTTCATAAAATGTGGAATTGTTGGGATGTGAACGGGGAGTTCACTGTTGTTTTGTTGTCTATCATTGATCTACCAGTTATTTATTTATCTTTTCATAACTATGCTTTCAATCTATTTACTGTATTTCAATTCAAGTTATTGCTTTCTGCAAATGAACTATATAGCCATACTTGTCAAGCCGTGCATAAATATATTGCATCATTTCCCTACGGCTTGCTAAGTACCTTTGTACTCACGGCTTTATGCCCTTGTTGATCAGTTGCTGAAGGAGATAATGAATATCATGAGGAGGAATTCTATGAAGACTACGTGGATTAGGAAGGCGTTCCCCAGACGATTGCCTGTGGCATGTCGAATGGTTCAAGTTATCTTTTCCGCTGCAATAGTATTTGTTTCTTAAGCCCTTAAGGCATAATGGTGTAAACATTAACCATAAGGTCGTTTGCTTTATTTAATAATAATTTGCTTCTTCTTAGTTAATTCGTTGTATGGAATGGTATTTCATCTATGTTTCCACTGTGTGCACTAGCGTGATCCTGGACTAGTGCAGTATACACAGAGGGTTTCGGATTTTCAAATCCGGGTCCCGACACATCTCATCCCATTCGCTTTGATTTTACAAAGAGTCGAAGTAGACATGTCACGCGTCTAGGTCGTAGGAATGAGGGCGATGAGGCTACTCGTGGAACTCGCCGTTTGGATTGATGATCTCATCATGAATGAATCCGGCGATCTGTTCTTGAATTGCTATAATTTTTGTCAGCAATAACTTATTGGTTCTCAGTTTGGAGCGCTGTTTTTGAACAAAAAAGGAAGTTAATTAATGATGATATTTGTTAAATAAAAAAAGGGATCAATGTGTAATTACGTACCATGGCTTCGTTATAGCCGACACTCTCCGTGACAATTGAATGCATATTTGTACATACATAGTATGCACATAAATTGTTTCTGGGGTCCTGCCTCATGCATGGAAAGTCATTTATTATTTCAAAAATTTTCCTGTATGGACGATACCAAACACTTTTCTTGCGATGCAGTCTAAAGCCCCGTGAATGATTTTGAATAGTAATTAAACTTAAATGCAATAGAATAGAATTTTGCTAGAGTAATAACGCAACGATCGAGTTTACACATTCAAAGATGTCCCAAAGGTCTTGGTATAGATTAGTTTGTTTTCTCCTGGAGTCCAAGACAAAATTCCTGCTAGCATCTAACTGGATGGCGAGGAGGAACCAGTGATACCTGCACATATATGTCAACGTAGTCAATTACTCCCACATCGTACGTGTTACGCAAAAATAGTAAAACGATATTAGAAGTAAGGAGATACGTACTTGAAGTTATAGGGTAAAAGTACGAAGGTTTTGTATTGCAGCTTCAAAAAAGTATTAAATAAATAGTCTTCAACGAACTGTGGATTGTCCTTCACAAGCTTCTCGTTGACGAGCCACGGATCTAGGAATGCTAGATTGTCATTATTATTTCTTCTACATGTCTGTATCTCCATTCTACATAAGAAAGAAGTTAGACATGCAATTAAACAGTACAAAAATGCTCAACGATATATGATCAGACTTACAAAGTCCATAGTTTAAGTATATTCACGTCCAGGGCATCTTGCTGATACAACATATACAGCTCCGTGAAAAGAACTCAGTAGATGTTATCCCCATTTTGGAAATCTTGCTCTGTGTATCTGACTGCGAACGCCTCCATACCATCGTTGGACTGCTGCATGTACCACTGATGGACTGCAACATTAGAGTGTGTAAACACTAAAAATCTAAGTACCTAGGTCAAAATTAAGGATTGCATTCAAAATAATGCTAGGTACAAGCTAATAGTCTAGACAAGATTCTAGTGATATTCCAGAATAAGCCCAACATACATACAAAAAAAAGCAGCAAGTACATAAGCAGTAGCAGAGAACTAGGAACAACTGCTCAAACTCCATAAATTATGTTATAAGATGATCTAGCCAAAGAACTATACTTCTATCATATGCTTCAGCCTTCAGTATCAACACTTAATAATGACACAAAAAATTATTCTGGGGATTTAAATCAAACATTACATAAGCATATAATTGCAAATAACAAATAATTGTAAACGATTAGATTTAAAAATCTATGTACCAATTTTGACTATAGTAAAATACATCAACCTTTTTCCGTTATGTAAATATCCATGTAGCAATTTTCTAGTATTGTAAAATGTGAAAATAATTGTAAATAGTTAGGATATATTTGGACTATATTAAAATATATCAATCTTTTTTCATTGCGTCAATATCCATCTTGCAATTTCTTATTTTTTAAAAATTTGGAAAAAATTGTAAATACTTAGGATATACTTTGAGTACATTGAAATACATCAACATTTTTTCATTAGGTAAATATCCATCTAACAAGTTTTTATTATTTCAAAATTTGAAAATACATTAACCTTTTTTCATTATGTAAATATCCATGTGGCAATTTTTTATTATTTACAAAAATAGAGATCAAATTACTAACCTCGAAAAGAAGTACAATATGAATTTTAATAGATTTTTCAGCAGCAAACCGTTGCAATCTACAAATCGAGCAAAGACAGAGCGCCTCTCTGTCTTTGCTCGATCGGTCGGGAGGCAGGGGTCTCAGTTATATAAATGACTTATCACTGCCGGTTCTGCGCAGAACCGGCAGTGATAAGCCCGGACTGCACGGGAAAATCATATTGCGCGGGAAAATAATATCACTGCCGGTTCTAGTCTCAAACCGGCAAGGAAAATCAAAATACCACCGCCGTTAAAGAACGATCCGCAGGTGATATATCTCTGCCGGTTGTTGTCTCAAACCGGCAGTGATATCTTGCTTTTTACTACCGGTTGGTTGCATGAACCGGCAGTGATAAGGTCTCCCCCCAACTTAAGTTTCGAACCGGTAGAGATATGTTATCACTGCCGGCTCGGTCCTAACCGGCAGTGATATGCTAGCAAGGATTGCCTGTTCTGTAGTAGTGTAAGAAACGAGAATATTGTATCCTCGCTCTTGCATCTGTATCTACTATGGGACCGAACTAGGAAATGAGGCTTTGAGGAGAATACACCTTGACTTAGGTGGAGGAGGATGTGAGGAAGAAGAACACCTCGACTTGTATTATTTGATCAAACGTAAGAGCTAAGGAAGAACATAATTCTCACCTTCTTTTACCTTCTTCTCTTTTCTCAATGGCAGCTTATTTGCTCTCTCTCTTTTTTCATATCAAGCGTTTGCTTTGCTTCCCCTCCAAAAGTTCTCTCCCCCAAAAGTCTTTTTGTCTACGGGCTTGTCCTCTATTTATAGAGAAGGATCAAAGGACGGGTTCCTTGAGGGAAGTTGCTGCTGCTAGTCTATTTGCGTGTGTGTGAGACGTGGGCATGCACGTCGGTTTGCATGGCTGTGGTTTAGTTAAGTGCACGATGGCTGAAATTAGTGAATAATGGAGAAAATGATATTTCAACTTCCCTCCTGCATGGATGTGCACGCACGCGTGTGTGGCGGCTCAACTTTCCTTCGAATTGCATGCTTGCATGTGGTTCAACCCCTCCTGCACGTATGTGTTTACATGCATGTGCTGAGATTAGCAAACGGAGAGATTGACTAGTACATGAAAGCCTTATCTATGCATATACCACTCTCTTTGATGCGGAATAGTGGAGACTTTTTTATGTTTTAATGGATTTTAGTCGTCAGTGTATTTCATTATTTTTTTAATGTTATAGTTGTTTACATTATTATTTCTATTTTAAGTTGAGGACAAAATCGTTGTCAACAGATGCCCCCTCGAGGTCTAGATGCGAAAAATATATTTGTTTTCGGATCCAGAGCTCGACATATGAATTCAGATTTATTTTATTGTCAAAATACATATTGCGTATATTTTGTGTCTAGCGTATGTATGTATTTGGTTGTGGACGTGCTCGAGTTGTTGGACTTTATATGAACACGTTTTTGTGAGGTGCATGTACTTGGATTATGCAGCCATGCATGTGTTGAATTTTCTTATTTATTATTATTTGTTCACATTGGTGGAACTAATAGCTTGTTCCAACTATGATATTTTTTTTGTTTTAGACTCTTGAAGCATTGGAGTATAACATTTATGTACACCACGATTTAGACTCGTGAGGATTTGGAGTGTCTTTATTTTTTAATTACTATATATTGTAGTTTAGGCTGGTATGGTTTTGGAGCATTTTTTTTACCTTCATGTACACCATAGTTTAGGCTCGTAAGGAATTGGAGTATCTTTATTTTTTACCTTTACCACAGTTTAGACTCGTAAGAAATTGGAGCATCTTTTTTTATTATTATATATTGTAGTTTAGGCTCGTACGGTTTTGAGCGTTTTTTTACCTTTACCATAGTTTTGGCTCGTAAGGAATTGAAGCATTTTTTTAGCCTTTATGTACACCACAGTTTAGGCTCGTAAGGATTTGGAGCTTCTTTATTCATTTATTTTATATATACCACAGTTTAGGCTCATAAGGTTTGGAAAAACTTTATTTATTATTATTTTGTATATATATACACCACAGTTTTGGCTCATAAGGATTTGAAGCATTTTTTTAACATTTACCACAGTTTAGGCTCGTAAGGAATTGGAGCGTCTTCTTTTTTTTTACCATTATGTATACCACAGTTTAGGCTCATATGATCTGGAGCATCTTTTTTTTTACCTTTATGTATACCACAGTTTAGGTTCATACGGTTCGGAGCTTCTTTTCTTCTTTTTTTATCTTTACCATAGTTTAGGCTCGTAAGGGGTTGGAGCATGTTTTTACCTTTATGTAACCAGTGTTTAGGCTCATAAGGATTTGGAGCTTCTTTATTCATTTATTTTATATATACCACAGTTTAGGCACATAAGGTTTGGAACAGCTTTATTTATTATTATTTTGTATATATATATACACCACAGTTTTGGCTCATAAGGATTTGAAGCATTTTTTTAACATTTACCACAGTTTAGGCTCGTAAGGAATTGGAGCGTATTTTTTTTACCTTTATGTATACCACAGTTTAGGCTCATACGGTCTGGAGCATCTTTTTTTTACATTTATGTATACCACAATTTAGGCTCATACGATTCGGAGCTTCTTTTCTTCTTTTTTTATCTTTACCATAGTTTAGGCTCGTAAGGGATTGGAGCATTTTTTTACCTTTATGTACACTACACTTTAGGCTCGTAAGGATTTGGAGTTTCTTTTTTTTTACTTTATGTATAGCACAGTTTAGGCTCATACGGTTTGGAGCATCTTTTTTTTACCTTTATGTATACCACCGTTTAGGCTTATACGGTTCGGAGCTTCTTTTCTTCTTTTTTTTATCTTTACCATAGTTTAGGCTCGTAAGGGATTGGAGCATCTTTTTTACCTTTATTTACACCACAATTTAGGCTCGTAAGGATTTGGAGCTTCTTTTTTTTTACCTTTATGTATACCACAGTTTAGGCTCATATGGTTTGGAGCATCTTTTTTTATTTATGTATGCCATATTTTAAGCATAATAGCGCTTTAGGAATTTTCCATTTATCGGTGGTGAAGAATATTCACTATCTGGAGAAATAACCTTATATGCGCCATTTGAATAAACTTCTTTTACAATGCAAGGGCCTTCCCATTTAGGCTCAAATTTTTGTTGCATCCTTCGTGTAATATTCATGGGGTGAATGACAGCGATAACTAAATCTCCATCTTTGAATGACCTTCTTTTAAGGCATTTATCAAAAGCTCGAGACATTCTAGCCTGGTACGCTTCTAAATTTTGTAATGCTTGAAGTCGTTTCCCCTCAAGCCTTTCTAACTCTTCAAAGCGTAATTTAACGGCTTCCTCCTTTGAGAGTTTCTCATGCCTAACGACCCTCAAAGAATTAATTTGTAATTCCAATGGTAAAACCGCCTCACCTCCATATACAAGGGAGTAAGGGGTCATTCCTATTGGTGCGCGCGTTGTGGTTCCATACGCTCACAAAGCTTCAAGCAGCTTTTCATGCCACTCTAGTTTGTTCTTTGATACCACCTTTTTTTTAATAATTTGCAAAGGGTTTTATTAAATGCCTCCACTTGTCCATTAGCTAATGCATTATACGCTGAAGAAAAGTGGTGCTTTATCTTGAATTTGGCACATAATCTTTCTATTTGTCTATTTTTAAAAGGTGTCACATTATCAGATATAATTCTAGATGGGATACCAAAGCGATATATAAGATGTGTTCTTATGAAATTTTCTACATTTTTGGCTTTAACTTCTCTCAATGGTATGACTTCCGCCCATTTAGAGAAATAATCAGTTGCTGCAAGAATGAATTTATGCCCTTTGGATGATGGTGGTTGAATTTGTCCGACTACGCCCATTCCCCACATTTCAAATGGCCAAGACATGTTTGTAGGATGTAATGTTTCATGTGGTTGATGGATGAAATCAGCATGTACCTAACATTCATGGCACCTTTTTGCAAATTTCATAGAATCTTCAAACATTGTAGGCCAATAATAACCTAAGTGTTTCAATTGATAGTGCACTTTAGGACCAGATTGGTGTGCACCACAAATTCTAGCGTGTACTTCATTTAATGCTTCTGTTACTTCATTTCCCTCGAGGCAACGCATCAAGGTGCCATCAGATGAACGTCGACAGAGCGCGTCATTTATACATGTGTAATGGATTGACCACTTTCGGATTCTAGACCATCACAAGAATCCAAAGGTAGATATCCATGGAGTAAATAATCAAGAAAGGGAGTTCGCCAATCTCCTATTTCAATTTCACAAATATCTGCTCTCATTGCTACAGAGGTTGTTACTTCTTCATCAGCGAGAACAGGCAGGATTCTTCGCTCCTCCACATGCACATCCATTGTTCCACCAGAATTTAATGACATGCTAGCCGCTAAACCTACCAATGCATCAGCCTTTTCATTTTGGCTTCTGACAACATGCTGAATATTTAAGCTAGCAAACATAGACATAAGCTCTTTTGCTCTAAGGAAATATGGCATTAATTCTTCTTTCTTTACCATGTAAATACCCAAAAGTTGGTTAACACCTAATTGAGAGTCACCATGCACAGATAGCGTGTTTAATCCCATATTTAGAGCCATTTCAAGTCCAATAACAATGACTTCATATTCAGCAGAATTATTTGAAACTGTTGAGGTTAAAGTAAATGAATATGGAATTATCCCCCCACTAGGCGTAACAAAAATGACGCCTACCCCTGATTGTCGGCAAGCACCATCAAAATAAATTTGCCATGTTGAATTAGTGACCGATGTGACCAATACTTCTTCATCTGGTAAATCATCATCGATGGGGAAATCATCAGGAACCGGATGTGCAGCCAGAAAGTCTATCAAGGCTTGTCCTTTCGTGGCTTTTTGTGGCACGAACACAATATCATATTGTGATAGGAACATCGCCCATTTAGCTAACCTTCCTGATAGGACCATTTTATGTAAAATATATCGAAGTGGATTTGCTCTCGAAACAAGGTGTACAATATGTTCTAGCATATAGTGACGAAGTTTTTGTGCTGGAAATACCAGTGATAGACATATTTTTTCCATATCTAGATAATTACGTTCGGCTCCCACAAGGGTGCGACTAAGATAATATAAAGACATTTCTTTCCCTGCATCATTATTTTGTGCCAAAAGAGCACCTAGTGATGTAGGCATGGCCGCTGTGTATAAAATTAGTGGGCATCCTTTAACTGATGCACTCAAGATAGGGGATTTATCAAATATTTCTTTATGTCTAAAAATGCATTTTGTCATGCTTGATCCCATTGAAAAGGGACACCTTTTTCATGAGACAAGAAAAAGGCTTGCATCTTTCGGATAAATTTGAGATAATTTCTAATATATGCTAAATGACCTTGGATACTCTTTAGCTTATGAAGGTTTATTGGTGGTGGCATTTTATAGATTGCCTTAATTTTAGTTGGGTCAATCTCGATACCAAACTTTGTAACTATAAAACCAAGAAATTTTCTGAAAGATACTCCAAAAGCACATTTCATTGGATTCATTTTCAAATTATGTTGTCTAAGGCGTTCAAAATCTATAGCGAGATATTTTAAGTGATCTCTTTCGTGTTTCGATTTCACAATAATGTAATTTATGTAGCATTCAATGATGACATGCAGTAGTCCATCAAGGACAATCGTCATAGCTCTCTGATATGTTGCACCGGTATTTCTAAGTCCAAAAGGCATAACTCTATAACAAAATATGCCTTTAGTTGTTCGAAATGTTGTTAGCTCTTCATCTTCCAGCTCCTTTTTTATTTGGTTATAACCGGAATAACCTTCCATAAAAAAAAATATTTCATGTCCAAGAGTAACATCAATGAGTATTTCAGAGATAGGTATCGGAAAGTCATCTTTAGGACATACCTTATTTAAATCTCTGAAATCTACACACACACGGGTTTGTCTATTTTTCTTTTTAACAGGAACAATATTGGAAAGCCACTTTGGATATTTGACTTCCCTAATAAATCTAGCTACTATGAGTTTATCGACTTTGGCTTCTATTTCTAGGAGTATGTCTGATCGAAACCTGGCACAACTTGCTATACCACGTGAAGGTAGGCCCGAACAATGTTTGCACAAATTATCATAGGAGAAGTGCCCCATTGTGAGCCATGTCTTGGCATGCTACAAGAAAATGAGCTATATTATCATGAGGTGATCCAGTTCCATTAAACTTGCTAAATTGTGGTTGACGGTAATTGCTTGGGAAGGGCACCATGTCAACATCCGGCGGATATGGTTTAACATATCCCAGACGCATCGAGTAATAAGTTTGCATGTATTGAGCATTCAATCCCTCAGCGATCATCTTTTGGATTGCCTGGAGGCTAACTCCAGGCAATGATTGATGGCTATGGCGACTTGCACAAGTGTGTCTCTCATTTTCTCGGCTTGTATTTGCTACTTGGTCGTGTAGAGCAGCCAATTCATCTTCTTTTTGTTGAAGTGCAGCTGTGAGTTGGGCCAGCTTCTCATCGACTGAACATGTTTCGTTTGCTGCAAGAACTTGTTCCATGTGACTTGGTTCAGAGTTACGGGAACGAAGCTTATAAGCATTTACAGCATGTGGAAGATTATTTTCAGGAGACGAAGAGGAATCACTATATAGGGGATTATGAGACCCTGAGTAATTTGAATCATGCTCTTCATTACCCAAATTTGTTTGACTACGAGTTACAGGACGATGGACCGTTACAACATTTTTTCGGGCTTTCTTTCTTTTGAAGTGGGTTGAGGTAGAAGACGCTTCACTGGTGTTGTCCGCCACTTCTTTGATCCCAATCGGCATTGAAAGAAGCACCTCAAACGCATTGTCTGAGGCCCTCTTTCGAGTTGGCCAAGGAGAAATCATCGTTGTCACATTCTTTAGTGTGTTTGTTGGCCTCATCACCACTTGATTCTTGCCACCATGACTTGACGAAGAGGGGTTTAGCCCTTGTATCTTGCTGCAGTTGGAGTTAGCTCGTATTGCCAACTCCCACTGCTTGTATGCTGCTCGCTTTGCACGAACATGGGAAGTTTGGTCGACATACCCTTGTCAACAAGGATTTTGCTTGATGAACCCTTGATATTCTGGCCACCTGGCGAGGTCTGTCGCTTGCCACGTCATATCGCCCTCAACATCATTTGCAGATGAGGACACACCTGGAAGTATCTCCCTCAAAGTTTGGCAGATGCTTCGTGTGATGTATGCATCGAGGGCATCATTCCTTCCTCCTCGAATCCTCGGGCAGTTTTTCCTTGTTCTGTTCCAAATAATGTTTCCCACCTGCTCGCGTTGACGGCTCGCCACGACAGGGTCATTTGTCATGGGAAAATCAACCCATGCACGATGAGCATTGCATTGGCGACGACGATGTTGTGATGGAGAATACGAGCTTTGAAATGAGGACAGTGGAATTGGGGCTGATGATGACAAAGGATCTGAAGCTGTAGCCATTGGATCCTCATGGCCCTTCTTGATGTCACCAGGAGTGAGGTACACTCCCCGCCATATGAGCGTACGCTCACTTCCCGGTTTAGGACACGACCCGCTAGATTGGTAGGCCTGCGAAGGATGAATTCCGGTGCATCAACCCGAAGTTGAGTTTGTGCATGTGATGCTCCTTCTTTGGATGGTGGTAAGTCTCTATGTATATTATTGTACATTTTTGTACTGTTTAATTGCATGTGTAACTTATTTCTTATGTAGAATGGAGGTACAGACATGTAGAAGAAATGGCAATGACAAGTTAGCATTTCTCAATCCGGGGCTTGTCAATGAGAAAATTGTAAAGGACTATCCACAGTAGAATGAAGACTATTTATTTAATACTTTCTTGACGCTACAATACAAAACCTCCGTACTTTTACCTTATAACTTTAAGTATGTATTTCCCTACTTCTAATATCGTTTTACTATTTTTGCGTAACACGATGTGGGACTAGTTGACTACGTTGACATATATGTGCAGGTTTCACTGTGTCCTCCTCATTATCCAGTTAGATGCTAGCAGGATTTTTGTCTTGGACTCGTTGAGAAAACCAACTAATCTATATCAAGGGTTTTTGGACATGCTGAACAGGTAAACTCGATCATTGCGTTATTGCTCTACACTACACTGGAAAAGGTCATCAGTGGCGGTTCATAACTGCCATCAGTGGCGGTTATTGAACCGCCACAGATATAGTGCCACTGATAATCGAGGATTATCAGTGGCGGTTTTCTAACCGCCACAGATAAGTGTTATCTGCGACGGTTCTACACACTAACCGCCACAGATAACAATACTATCTATGGCGGTTCTATCCACCAACCGCCACAGATAACTACACTATCTGTGACGGTTCTTTCCTACAACCGCCACAGATAACAATATTATCTGTGGCGGTTCTATCCACCAACCGCCACAGATATCTATATTATCTGTGGCGGTTCTATCCACCAACCGCCACAGATAGTACCTGACCGAAAAAATAAAATCGCATTTTGGGCTAGCCTCGGTGCTTTGCTAGCCATGCCCTCTCAAACATATAATACATCAATCACAGATTTTGCATATACACGCTACAATGTACAACAATCACAGATTTCGATATACACAACTACAATATAATACATCAATCACAATTGCAATTTTGCATATACACAATTATAATGTACAACAATCACAGATTTTGCATATACACAACTACAATATAATACATCAATCACAATTACATATAATACATCAATCACAATTACAATCACAGATTTTGCATATACACAATTACAATATACACAATTACAATGTACAATTAAAGTGTCTCATGCATGAGGCGCTCGATCATGGTGATGGTGTAGGGCATGCCTCCCACTGACTAGCTCCTTCTCGCCTCACCATCTTTGCATCAATATTTCTCAGAGTATGTAAATGAAGTCATTATATATCATATTATGGAAAGCTAAATAGATCACTTTTGTTGTATCACAAATCTAGCCGATCCATTGCCGTCTTTTTCCATGTGAATGCCGTGGCATCCTCCAGATGTTGTACATGCATTAGCTAGTTTATACTCCCTCTATTTTTGAATATGTGACATTCTATTTTTCAATTTTTATTCCTAAATACATATCATTCTACAATTTTGATCCTACTTTTTACTATTTTTCCTTCTATAATCTCCATTTAGCTATTTTTAATGGCATTTACTATCATACATTAGAGTAAAACACACCATCTAAAAATATAAGGACCATGTAATCAAATCTCTTATGAATGGACGGTAAAGATGCAAAAGGAAACTTCGGCAACTAAATCAAGCAATCAAATAAGCCTGCGAGTCTTCACTGTTGGTAGGGGCCTCAGGAGGTGGCAGATGAGTATGGAAGACTTCATCGTTATTATCTGGGTCATGAAACTCGCCGTTCTTGTTGAGTACTTCCTTCATGAGGAATTAGGCGAGCTGTCCCTGAATGCCTTGGATTTCATTTGGAACCCAGTCCTCCCGTAGGCAACTTCAAACGCTATAGATAGAAAAAGTTTGTCTTAAGAGCTTATATAGAGAATGAGATGTGCAAATCAATGTGTGATGTTAGCGTGACAAACCTCTATGTCATTGTTTACTATTGTAGAGCCTAAGATTTCGCGCATGTATTGGCACACGAAGTACCCACATAAATTTGTTCCTGGCGGCTGCTTGTGGCACTGCAAAAAATTGAATAAACTTATACGACATTGAAGGAGTTATTGACTACGAGGTGCGATATAGGAAAATTGTTTTTGTGCGTACCGGAAATTTAGTACGGATTGTTAGTGATTTATGGAAAGGACGGTGTCTCGAGCACTTTTTACAATATGCTTTGAAGGCCCTATTCACTAGACTTGTCATATCTTTGTAGTCTTTTGGATCTTTGTCCCGCGGGTTCAAGATCAGCATCTTGCTTTTATCTGGAGTAATTACTACGAGAATCCAGTGGAAACTACATACACATGTATGATGCTGTAGTCATTAGTCCTAACCTGAGCAAAGAACGAGATCAACAAGTAGTTGAACTAGCTAGTGAACCACTTACTTGAAATTGTATGGTAAAAGTATGAACTCCTTATCTTGGAGTTTGATGAGAGCGTTATATACGTAGTCCTCGACCTCCTTTGGTACTCTTTTGATTTCGGTGCAAACCGCTCCGGATCGAGGAACGCCATCGCCCTTTGGTTCTTTTAGTTCGATCAACTCGTATCTACATAACAAATGATTTAGACATCACATTTATCGGTATTACATGAATGTAGACTATGATTTTTATATTGGACACTTACAATGACCAGCATCTCATAAGAGACACGTCGAGGGCATCTTGATAGTACATGTTGTGCAACTCGCTGAATTCTATCATGAAGCAGCCAGTCCCCTCATGGTGGAAATGTTCCTCTCTGAAAATGGCAGTGATCACCTTCGGGAGTACATGTTGGTTCGATCGCTCCATATACCATTCATGTAATCGCCTTAGCTGCACTGTTAGACTATCAAGCTTCGAAGGGGTGACAAACGGCTTCCCCAATTCGTATTTCAGTCTTTCTTCAGCAGCTTGTCCTTTGGAGACCGCTTTACCCTTACTTTTCTCGCACACAACATTATACTGCTCGCTTCCGCCGACTACCGATATGGCTTGTCTATTCTGCCATGCCTTCAGAGGAGGGTTTTTAAGTCGGTCAACTGAAGTTGTCGCACTAACTTTTGTACGCTGATGTGTTGGTGACGACTGCGCGAGGTTCATCGCAGACAGTGCCGCAGTTCACCGCAGAGAGGCCGCAGGTCACCTCGGGGGTGGCGAGTTCACCTCAGGAGGAACAGGCACTTCATGATGGTCCAAGGTGATGTCACGTTTGCGCCACTGGATGAATGAGTGGACGGCACTTCCTAGAGTTGTAACCTCGTCGTTCGGGGGCATTTCTAACCCGAGGTTGGCAAACTGGGGATTAACCGTGTTCACCTGGACCTTTGCATATCCCGGCGCTATCGCAGAGTTGTGCAATACACCTCCTTCTTGGCATGGGTACGCTATGCCCGTATCACCGAATGAATATGTTCATGACGGGCAAAGTGAGCCGCACGGTGTGGGGTCATGTATGTCGTCCACGTGATAATGACCCATGTCCCGTTCTACAAGTGGGGCGGATGCGCAACTGCTGCGACGATTCGGAGGGCTGGTCGTAACAATGTTCTCGGCTTGCGACTGGCTCATGGCTTGTTGTACTTCTCGTTGTACTTGTTGTTCTATTGTGCCTTGTAATTCTTGAAGCATCTTTTCCTTCATCATTTCTATTTCGGCAAACGCTTCTCTAGCTCTCTTCGACTCTTGTAAGTGTGAAGGTGCTCTGGGAATCCGTCTTCCACGGAACCTTAACCCCGACACCTCGTGTCCGTCCGTGATGCTCCTTGTTTCCCGTGGCACGTGTTAGTTCGTTGTTCTCCTATCTGGTTGGAATGTTCCTTGGGAAGACTCGACGTCTAGCTCCTGGACCCTTTGCGACATTGCTTCGTCATCGCTATTTCTGAAGGATAAGCCCCCACCAGATGTGACACTTGCCCTCGCTAGCACATAGTGCTTGACTCGGTCCGTAGTCCTACCAATTGACTTGTACCGATCGATCGTAGTGATTCTCGCTTCCTCGCTCTCCCATTGAGGATTTTACCAAATGTACCCACCCGTACCAAGTCTGTGTGGATGGATGTTCCTTCTTCTGATGTTTATGTGGTCCTCGCTGGACTTCTTTGCTGCTTCACTTTGCTACATCGACACGAAATCATCCCAATATGGTTCTAAGTTTGGGTAGTCCCCGATGGCTGATCGGTTTTTCTTCACATAAGTAGTATTCAGCCTGGCCTTGAAGTTCCTCCATGCCGCATCCATGGTCATCAACGCATCCTGATGCACGCGGTGTTCAACTTCTTCGGGGAATTCGAAGGTTTGTTTGAGCTCCGTCCATAGATCCGTTTTGATGGTATCATGCACTTTGTGCCAATCCAAAAAGGTGATTGGCACTCTCTCCCTTGCGATATACCCGCAGGTTGTTCTGTACTTTGCTACGAACTTTGGCGGTGCAATAGGGGCCCCAGCTTCTGAGACCTCCGAGATGGTATACCGGCCTTCGGGCTTCTTATTTCTTCCTCGGCCACGAGGTCTTGCCACGGGTATGTCATCATCGGCGGCAACACCGGTAGTTGGGTGGAGGTTGAGGAACCTGCTAGGGCTAGGGCTCGGGGGTGGATTGCTCCTCCATATCAGCCTTGGATGTGCGAACTGAAAGAGGTAAAGTATGGAACCATTAGAATTTGGCGGTCATTTGGGTTAAGTGCGGAAGTTTAACTCTGAAAACTAGAAATGAAGTTTGCATCATTCCATCGTTCATCCGTGTGCTAGAGTCTAGAATATATCTCCTAGTTTGTTTTCTTTTTCTTCCTTGTAAAGAAATATTCCCAAATTTTTAGTTTTGTTTGCAGGATGGAAATGGGAGGAGATTGTTTGCCACGTGTGCGTAAAATTAAGCGGGACTTCACCGCTACATCCTGTATATACAAACTGGTAACATGTTTTAAATCAACCAATTGTTTCCTGCATATCCATCTTATATGCATTTTGTGATGAACACAATGTGTACTACTATGTACGCCAGGACTATTGATCAAAGTATCAGAAAATTTGTAAGTGTGACCGCAACAATTGTGTGATGCTTTCCTTTTGTTCACAAAATGCAAGAAATATGCAAAGCTTAGTTGAGAGGTACCAGAGCAATGCAGAAGAAAGGCAAATGGCAAACAAAGCTCTACAAAACCAGGTCTGCCTATGTACCTTGCAAAGCTTGAAAACGTTGGAACTGCTCGAAGGGATGTATCTAATCAAAACTCATCTGTGGTTGCCAACATACTAACTCTCCAAATGAGCCATCAGATGAGGCTCAGAGTTCGATCACATTTAGATGGAATTGAGGAGAACATGAGTGCTTCAAATATTTTAAGCATTTATAGATTCCACTAATACCTGTTCAACTTCATGTTTTAACGATCTTGCTTCAAATATTTGTAGAGCTCAACTAAGTTAGAATCTACTATATACTTGAAGTTAGATATGCTTTGGTTCGTTTCTTAGCTCACATGTCCTCTAATACTTAGACTGATGCCAATGGAGACACATGTGATTGCTTTGATCTCTAATTAGTTAATGCAAGCTCAAATACCACTTTTTGTACTTCGCAATTTTGTAGAGATTTATGTTTTGTTTACAGAGTAAAGAAAATATGTGCATATATATTCTCATTGTCCTTCTCCTTCATGCCCTGCAGCTAACCTTTTTTGCCTACTGTTCCATTTTGTTGCTTCCAGGGATACTTTGAGTGACGCAATATTTAGCATTCGTTTGTTTCTCTGAAGCATCATATATCATTCCTTTTTCCCTGCAATATCTCACCTCTTCGACCTACTGGTATGCTTATTATGGGTTCCTGTGTTATTAATGTGCATGATTAAGTAACTTAAAAGGTGTCTCTGGGGTGATTATCTAATAGAACCATTTTTGCTATAGAAAACATCAATGATTATACTAGATATTATCCAAAAGTTTGGCCCTAGATACAAGAACAACCTAAAAAGCATATGTAGAACATGTAGAACAGAGCTCACGTGGCGTCGGGGCAGCGTCAGCGGCGTCGGGGCGGCGTCGAGGCGCGTCGGTCGAGGGCACAGGCGTCGGCGGCGGCGACGGGCGCTGGCTGACGGGCGGCGTCGGGACGGCGTCGTCGGGAGGGCGGCATCGTCGAGGTGGCGTCGGCGCGGCGCGGCGTCGTCGTCGAGGGACGCGCTGTCGGGGAGGGCGGCGTCGTCGAAGCGGCGCGGGCTCGGCGCGGGCGGTGACCGTGGCGCGGCGTGGGGTTTAGGGGTTTATGCGCGTCAGAAGCGGCGGGAGTTTAAAGGTTTAGGGCACTCAGAAGAAGTGTATCCATTTTACATATATATGGAGCATATTATCAGCGGCGGTTCTTTATACGAACCGCCAACGATAACTTTATCAGTGGCGGTTCTTCACAAGAACCGCCACTGATAAAGTTATCTGTGGCGGTTCGTATAAAGAACCGCCACAGATAATTTTTATCAGTGGCGATTTTCACAAGAACCGCCACTGATACACTTATCTGTGGCGGTTCGTATAAAGAACCGCCACAGATAATTTGTATTAGTGGCGGTTATTTATACGAACCACCACAGATAAGTGTATCAGTGGCGGTTCTTGTGAAGAACCGCCACTGATATAATTATCCTAATATATTAATCCATACATAATCCTAATATAGTAATATACCCTATATAATACTAATATATTAATAACCCTATATAATCCTAATATAGTAATGACCTTACATAATCCTAATAAATATTATATACCCTATATAATCCTAATATAGTAATTACCATTTATAATCCTAATATAGTAATATACCCTATATAATCCTAATATATTAATGACCTTTTATAATCCTAATATATTAATGACCCTATAATCCTAATACAGTAATGACCATATATAATTCTAATATAGTACTATACCCTATGTAATCCAAATATATTAATGACCCACATTTCCATTACTCCACACAAATGCATAACACCATATTTCCATTGCTCCATACAAATGCATATTGTTTACATCACATTGCCATTACTCGTATATAGCTAATTATTTTCTTTCACAATTTGCCCTTCTTCATGATCGTCGCGATGATAGGTAGCTTCCTGAGTGGTTTCTTCCTCGAGCCTGATGTTGCCATCTACGAAAGGAGTTAACTCGTTAAACTGGTTGTACTCATCCTCATCCACGACATTCTCAACTCCGACGATCCTTCTTTTTCCCTGAAGAACTACATGGCGCTTCTTATCTGTCGGGTCGATTACATAGAAGACTTGTGCTACTTGCTTCGCAAGTACGAATGGTTCGCCTCAGATCGACATGTTCGATGTCCAAAGTAGTGAAGCCGCATTTGTCCACCTTGACACCCTTTGGGAGTTGTACCCAACGACACCAAACATCGGATCTTAAAAATACAATAGTCAAGCTCCCAAATCTCTTCTATGAACCCATAGAAGCTAGTCTTCTTCTCGCTGTGTTGTCATAGGCATCTATGCGACACCACTATTTTGGTAAGTGCTTTTGCTATCCCGAGATCTCGTGTAAAAGGTATATCCATTTATGTCGATCCTTGCCATGTCAAGATTGTACTGATGGCCCTTTGCCAACCACCTCAACATAACACTCGTTTCTTTCCCTCATATGCTCTTTGAACCAATGATTGAACAAACGGTTATGCTCTTTTGTTACCCAAGCCTCGATCGTCCACGATTTTCCTCTCGTAGCTTATCCTTGTGCATGTCCATATACGAGGACACCTCAACCGATCAAGGTAAGATCGTGAAATGAGCTTTTCAACAATCCATGATCGTAAGAATTTGTTGATTTCCTTTCAATCGTCCCTTTCCCAGCTAGCCTACCCTCATGGCGAGATACGAGCACTCCTACCGGTTCCACCCTCCATGTAATCCACGCAAAACTCGATAACCTCCTCGGTTGCATAACCTTCCACAATGCAGCCTCCTACGAGATCGATTATGTACATACTTCTTCAGATACCCATGTACCTTTCGAACGGGTACATCTGATGCAGGAATACGGGGCCACATACATTTATCTCATTCACAACGTGAACAATGAGATGAACCATTATATCGAAAAATGATGGAGGGAAATACATCTCTAGCTGGCATAGTGTCTTCACCACATCATTCTGCAGTTCAGAAAGTCCGATGGGATCGATGACCTTCTGTGAAATCGTGTTGAAAAAGAAACACAACCTCATGATTGCCTCTCGGACCTTTTCAGGCAATTGATCTAAAGTGAGTGTTGATTAGTGTTTTATGCGAAGTGTTGCGAGTGCTGGAAATTAATTGGAAGTATGGGATTGTGTCCTGATAATGCTAGTATTAATCCCGACTGAGAAGGTCTCGAATCTTTTGTAGATGAATTTATTATAGCGAGGTGTTGATGTAAAGTACCAGAGTATAATGGTGTAAAGACATGAGGGTTGTTGGTCCATGTTTCTCATGAGTCGATAGTATTTTGGGTAAAGAAAATGACTTAATCGATGTGTAATCAAAGAATAGGGATAAGGAATGATTGTATGAAAGGTTGAGCTTGTCCTTGACAAATGTCATGCAGGATCCAGATTTATGAAATATGGCTAGTGGAGATCGTATAGTGTGGTTAGGATTAATTATTGGTGGAATGAACTGGGATATTGAGTATGTGAATTGGGGATTGTACGAAAGGTAATTGTTGTGTACGTGAAATAAGTGTTGAAAAAGATATGTATTAAGCTTGGAATAAACCATTGTATGAATGATGGTTCGTCATGGTTAGTAGATCAAAAGAAAATGATGACGCATGTCCTATGTTGAATTAATCTGTAAGTTATTGGTGTTGAAGAAATAAGGAAGTGGTTCTCCTTGTTAATTGTCATGAGATAGACTTGGTTAGGGTTTGATGATAATATGACTGGTGGTGGTTATATGAATAGGAGAAGGAAATTAAAAGAAGATTGGGTTTTGTAACTTTTGTTCAAACCTGTTGGACTTTTCAGGATTTTGTGAATATGAAATCTTTAGTGGCTAAAGTATTGGAATACTAGAAATGGTGGGATTCGAGTTGGATCTTCTTTTATGGGTTTACGAGGTCAAGTGATTTCTGCTGATGAAATGGTTTCGGTTGGGAATAAGTTTCCCATCCTCTTGAAAGAAAAATGTGCAGGTTTGGTGCTTAGATGTTTGGCTTGAGAATCGGTTTCCTCTTCCAAAACGTTGATTTTAGTTAAACGTGAGAGGTTCTGCTTTGGTGAAAGTGAACAGATTTGTTCCTAGTTTTTTTTAGGGCTTCTGTCGAAGATTTGTGTGGAGTCTCTCTTTTACTTTGAGTTTCTCCTCAGTGTGAATTTTATCACATTGATTCAAAGATGATAAAAGTGGTTATTGTGATGTAAAAGAATTGAATTTTTTTTCCTTTGCGTTTTGACTTGGGAAAAGAAAATGAGAGATCGTTGGGTTTTGTCGAGTTCTCTCCAAGATGAATTTTAGTGTGTTGGGATCAAGGTGATGTATGTGGTTCACTTGGTTCAAGAGAATTGTAATTCTTTTGCTCTCTAGCTGGAGTTAAGAATATGAGTGTTTATGGTCTAGAGTTGAGTATATTAAAGGATTATACTTTCGGACTTGGTTTTTGAGTGAAAGAATGTGAGGGCGAGATCCTCTTAGGAAAGGAACCGTTTGTGGTTTGGTAATGATCTCTGGTCCTAGCATGAGCTAGACGTTGGTCGTTAGTGGTTTATTGGTGCGATATGACGGAGGCTTGTCGGTTCAAATCTTTTGGAAGTAGCGTTGGTTGTTAAGGTGATGTCAATTGAAGTGAAATGTTCTTGTGAACATTTGTTTTAACTATTTGTTACTACGTGTGGTATATGCAGGAGAGGTTAGAATAAAAGAATTTTATATCGTGGTTTACAATCAAGGGAAATTTATGCCAAGGTGGGCTATTTCCTTGATGGCCTTGGTTGGTTATGGCCCTTTTGTTGGAAGAGATGGGACTATGTGTATTTGATTCTTTGGGGTTGAGGTTGGAACCCTAAGATTTAAATGAATGTAAGAGTAATTAGTTGATATTTGGTTTAGAGGCGTGTCGAATGAAAAGCCTCGATCGTTCTAGCTGTCATGAATAAGATGAATTGTGGCAAAGAGGGTGAGAAAGGAGATTTAAGTTTTATGATTTACGCTGAAAAGAAAATTGGAGTTGAGTTAGAGGTTAGTACGCTATCCTTTTGAGAAGGATCATCGGTTAAAAGGGTATAATGTCTTTGTAGTACCAAGGAAAGTTTTACGAGTACATCGTAGTATTTCACGATAGTGGTATGTTATGTTCGATATGGGGATTTGGCATATCAATTAATTTGATCGAGTACTTAGTGGGTGAATTTGAGGATGAAGATTGAGATAATTCTGCTGAGATTCCTTGTTCAGAAGTTCGTTGAATCTAAAATGCTAGGAGTTTTGTCCTTGCAAATTTAAGTAGAAATTGTAGTGAATACATAGTCTTGATAAGAGAAAGCTTGGTTTGAGGTGAGTCAACTCACTTTCGTTAATAGTTGGACTTGGAAATTTGATTTGTCGTTTGGACTCATTTGAATTCTTGCGTGGTTGTTTTGAGTTGCAAGCCCTTGTGAACTTTGTTTTGTTGTAGTTGATGTTCTTCAATTGGGGTGAATTCCATTAAGGGGAGAGAATGTAATATCAGTTCTGCAATTAAACATTTATTTGATGTCCTTGGTTTATTTAGGAAATTTTCATTTTCTTAACTACTTAAGAGTATTATCTTAAGTCGAATTCTTGATTCGGGTGTTGGTGGACCCACTGTGATCTCAAAAGATGGAAAAAATGCGACGCAAAGCGAATACCCTGATTTTTCTTTTTCCTCCTTTCTTTTCCCCCACCTACCCCTTTCCTTCTCCCGTCTCCTTTTCTTTTCCTCTTCCCTGGCTCTCCCTCCAGCACCTCTTCTCCTGGTCCTCCTCCTCCTAGCAGCGCCTCCTCTCCCTCTCCTCCTCTTGGTCAGCAATGGCAGCAGCAACAAGGGCAGCAAGCTCAAGCAGCAGTCCCCCCCCCCTTTTCTTTCTCCCTTTGGGGTGAGTGGATTCGACTTTTTGTTGTTCCTTGCTGTGCTAATGGAGGTCCTAGCAGGTGGGGATGGTTCTAGGGTTCTTGGATTTGGGGATTTTTGAAGGGAAAAATGGATCTAGGGTTAGAGGGAACTCTGCTCAGTTTTCGAGCTGTGCACAGACCAATCTTGCGACTGTGTTTTGGGCAAGAACGAATTATTTCCTGAGAAGTTGGCTGTAGATAAAGTTGTAGCTCATGTTCTTAGGTTTCAGTAGAGTTCAAGAACACAAAATGCCATTCAGCCAATTAAAAGTTATGACCTTTTTAGTGCGGGCTGCCCTGATTTAGTTCATGTTGGTATCTGAGATTTTGAACTGCTGTTTAGGGCTATTTCCATGTCGAATTAGAATCTTTGGTTGCCTGGACAAAGTTAGAACTTTTCCTGTAGATCAAGAAAATGTCCTTGTTTGCTTGATTTGGGTTCAGAAATCAAAAGTTATGCTATTTTGAAGTTGCTACCCTAAAACTGCAATCTGCTGAAAAATTCAGAATCTGAACTGAAACTAAAAATGCAAGTTGAGGACTTTAGGCTCAGTTTCTGAATAAATGGATAGGGGGTAATTGTAGGTTATCCTCTTTTGGTCATTTAGAGCCCAAGAATTTAATTTTTAACTTAGCCAATTAAAAGTTATGCCCATTTTAGTATAGACTGTCCTAAGTTAGGTTTAAAATGTATAGTCTCTGTTCATCTGTAATCTGGGAATTTTGGCACATCTTCTGAATGAATGAATATGGGAAATGGTAGGTTATCCTTTTATGGTCAATTAGAGCACAAGAATACTCACTTTGGTTAAACCAATCAAAAGATATGTTTGTTTTAGTAACTGCTGTCCAGAACTAGTGTAGTTGCATGTAATCTCTGTTCCTTGCTGTTCTGAGAAATATTGAATCATTTCCTGACTGTCTGGCTGTAGAAGAAGTTGAAGATTATCCTCTTGTGGTTAATTAGAGCTCAAGAACTGAATTTTGGATCATCCATTTAAAAGTTATAGTTGTTTTAGTGTTTGCTGTCCAGGGTGGTAACAGATTTGGTTTCAGTATTAGGTGTGAAAGGTTAACAGGTCTTTTGAGAAAGTTTAAAAGTGGGGTTAAGGAAGGAGCAAAGATGATATTTATTTTTTGTCGCTTGAACCGTGATTGCATTGTTTTGTTATGAATGCAATTAAATGTTTATTACAGGAAGTGTGATCTCGGAGTAGCCTCAACCTCATGTCACTCCCTTCCTCGTGGGTAAAGAGGCAAGTGTATCAACTAGAAGGATATTATAATGTTGATTGGTTGCTTGTGCATATGAATATGATATGATGTGCTACCATTCATATTTCTTGAATTTGCTTAGATTAGTAAGAACGGTAATTCATGGATGGATGAATTGACTAATGTTTATGAAATTGGGCATGACTATGCAAGTGGTGAAAATGAATGAAGTTGCACATGTATTCATGTTAATTGCATATGTGCATTCATAATGGAAGAGGCGACCCATTCTGATGAGGGCCTCTGTGTTCACACGTAGTGAACACGAAAGTCCTACCTCGTGGTCCCATTTATCGAAGTGAATGGGAGCGAGACAGTAAGAGTAGGCACCTTCCACGGGATGGAAGGGACGTGAGGGTGCACACCGACGGGTGTGCACTCGGCAGTACCGGTACGTGCAAAGAAAAGAGCATTCATGAGCATGCATGTCGCATTGCATCCTAACGATGATTTTGAGTTCAATAGAAATGTGTAGAGTTGGGATCGAGTCGTGGACTCATCCAAAGAGATTTAAAGAGGTACATGTAGGAAGTAAGTAATGAAGTGAAAAGAGGTAAATGTTGTTGATATTATTGTTTTATAAATTCATGGATTTGGATAAGAAGTATTCTCTTATTATTGATTTAATTGTGTAAATTGATTTGTGATGCACTTTGCTGAGTCTTGAACTCATGCTTGTTTGTTTAATGTTTTTTTAGGTACCCTGAGAGCGACTTGCCGGGATGGGACTTAGCTACACCTCCACTCACGCTCATGACATGTTAAAAGATGAGTTGGGTTAATCAGTTCACTCTGAAAAATAGTTAAATTCATTATGTAATCGTGTTGTAGTTAAGTTTAATTGATGATTGATGATATTATGTTTAGTTGTGTGCTTAGTTGGTCATGATGATTGATTGATTCAATGTCATGTTGTAGATGATATTAGAATGATTATTGTCTTTTGTCTGCTGAGTGGATGTCCAAGTTTTAGGGAAGGTGCTGCCGAAATTTTTAGTAGATTTCGGAGTACTATTAGAGTTGATCTTCCTTACCTAGTTTTATTTCCTGTTTTGGTGACACTCAGGGCACTGTAGGTGCCGGGGTGTTACAGTTGGTATCAGAGCGGGCTTTAGGTCCGTGGCATGTGAATTTAGCAAATTACTCTAGAGTAAACTAAAAATTTTGCTGTGTGAAATTAGAAAGATGGCATAGGTTTCCACTCTTGTTAAAAATTTGGTCTTAGGGTAACAACCTTAAAATATGAAGTAGAGTGGTTAATTAATTTAAAACTTGACACACTCTGATGCACAGTAGGAAAAGGTATGGGTATCATTGCTTTACGCTTAAATGTTGTATTTGAGCTTTGATGTTGAGTGCTACATTTGATAATGTATGTTGCTATGTTTATGAAAGGAATGAATTGAGCTGTTCTTGTTATTGAGATTAAGTGAGTTGTGCTACCAAAGGGTTTGGTCACCTTCTTACATTGTGGAGTGGCCATGGTAGTGGCCATGGTGGTGGTTGTGGCTGGGTAAAGCCACAACCGAAAGTTTGGAGCCTCTCGTAGGTAAGAGTCATCGTCTTTTGCGGCAAGGTTTAGAGAGTGGATGGAGTTTGTTGGTTCCTTTTAGCTTGATTGGTTGGAGTCTAATAGAATGTTTGGTGGTGGATCCTTTAGATTTCTTCTACCGCTCACGATCGGTTTGGTTGATTTATTTTGGTCTTTCTTGGTTGGAAACAAAGGAAAGGTGTTTGGTAACGAGTATCCGCGATTGTTCTTTCGACGGTTTTGGTTTTGCCTTCTTTGGTTGAAGACAAAGAAGAAGAGTTTAGTGTGACGCCTCTTTTGGTTGCCATTCCACTTTGACGCCGGTTTTGTTGGATTGCTTTACAAAAAAAGTTATCGATTTATTCTTGTGTTGTTATTCTCCGAGTTTAAAATAAATTATTGAAGTCTTGACGTAAAACTTAAGTCTTACGGATTCTTGGTGTTAAGGTTTTATCAGAAAGGATGTGGTTGATCGTTTGGTTTTCCCCCTTGCATTTATCTTCCCTTGTGGAAGTTGTAACTTTGAGATTTGATGAAGATCTTTTGCATGCCAGAGTTTGGGTATTTGAGAGTTGCTCTCTCTTGCAATTTCTGTTTGGGCTTTTTCTGGAAAGAAGAAACTGTTTATCGATGTTCATTCATGCTTAAGAGCTGTGTTTTCCTTAAAGGTTGGGTATGTGACCCATGAGGATGTTCAAGACGTTAAGTGTATGATTAGTAGTTAGAACTTTGAGATGATGTGGGTGACTGATTATATTAAAGTGAATTTGTAGGTTGTTTAAAAAACAACCTAATTTATTGTGTGGTAGAGAAAGATTAATTGAGATGGCAATTGATCTAAAGTGAGTGTTGATTAGTGTTTTATGCGAAGTGTTGCGAGTCCTGGAAATTAATTGGAAGTATGGGATTGTGTCCTGATAATGCTAGTATTAATCCCGACTGAGAAGGTCTCGAATCTTTTGTAGATGAATTTATTATAGCGAGGTGTTGATGTAAAGTACCAGAGTATAATGGTGTAAAGACATGAGGGTTGTTGGTCCATGTTTCTCATGAGTCGATAGTATTTTGGGTAAAGAAAATGACTTAATCGATGTGTAATCAAAGAATAGGGATAAGGAATGATTGTATGAAAGGTTGAGCTTGTCCTTGACAAATGTCTGTCTGGGATCTGTATTTATGAAATATGGCTAGTGGAGATCGTATAGTGTGGTTAGGATTAATTATTGGTGGAATGAACTGGGGATATTGAGTATGTGAATTGGGGATTGTACGAAAGGTAATTGTTGTGTACGCCGAAATAAGTGTTGAAAAAAGATATGTATTAAGCTTGGAATAAACCATTGTATGAATGATGGTTCGTCATGGTTAGTAGATCAAAAGAAAATGATGACGCATGTCCTATGTTGAATTAACTGTAAGTTATTGGTGTTGAAGAAATAAGGAAGTGGTTCTCCTTGTTAATTGTCATGAGATAGACTTGGTTAGGGTTTGATGATAATATGACCGTGGTGGTTATATGAATAGGAGAAGGAAATTAAAAGAAGATTGGGTTTTGTAACTTTTGTTCAAACTGTTGGACTTTTCGAGATTTTGTGAATATGAAATCTTTAGTGGCTAAAGTATTGGAATACTAGAAATGGTGGGATTCGAGTTGGATCTTCTTTTATGGGTTTACGAGGTCAAGTGATTTCTGCGATGAAATGGTTTGGTTGGGAATAAGTTTCCCATCCTCTTGAAAGAAAAATGTGCAGGTTTGGTGCTTAGATGTTTGGCTTGAGAATCGGTTTCCTCTTCCAAAACGTTGATTTTAGTTAAGCGTGAGAGGTTACGCTTTGGTGAAAGTGAACAGATTTGTTCCTAGTTTTTTTAGGGCTTCTGTCGAAGATTTGTGTGGAGTCTCTCTTTTACTTTGAGTTTCTCCTCAGTGTGAATTTTATCACATTGATTCAAAGATGATAAAAGTGGTTATTGTGATGTAAAAGAATTGAATTTTTTTTCCTTTGCGTTTTGACTTGGGAAAAGAAAATGAGAGATCGTTGGGTTTTGTCGAGTTCTCTCCAAGATGAATTTTAGTGTGTTGGGATCAAGGTGATGTATGTGGTTCACTTGGTTCAAGAGAATTGTAATTCTTTTGCTCTCTAGCTGGAGTTAAGAATATGAGTGTTTATGGTCTAGAGTTGAGTATATTAAAGGATTATACTTTGGACTTGGTTTTTGAGTGAAAGAATGTGAGGCGAGATCCTCTTAGGAAAGGAACCGTTTGTGGTTTGGTAATGATCTCTGGTCCTAGCATGAGCTAGACGTTGACTATTAGTGGTTTATTGGTGCGATATGACGGAGGCTTGTCGGTTCAAATCTTTTGGAAGTAGCGTTGGTTGTTAAGGTGATGTCAAATTGAAGTGAAATGTTCTGCATTGTGAACATTTGTTTTAACTATTTGTTACTACGTGTGGTATATGCAGGAGAGGTTAGAATAAAAGAATTTTATATCGTGGTTTACAATCAAGGGAAATTTATGCCAAGGTGGGCTATTTCCTTGATGGCCTTGGTTGGTTATGGCCCTTTTGTTGGAAGAGATGGGACTATGTGTATTTGATTCTTTGGGGTTGAGGTTGGAACCCGGAAGATTTAAATGAATGTAAGAGTAATTAGTTGATATTTGGTTTAGAGGCGTGTCAGAATGAAAAGCCTCGTATCGTTCTAGCTGTCATGAATAAGATGAATTGTGGCAAAGAGGGTGAGAAAGGAGATTTAAGTTTTATGATTTACGCTGAAAAGAAAATTGGAGTTGAGTTAGAGGTTAGTACGCTATCCTTTTGAGAAGGATCATCGGTTAAAAGGGTATAATGTCTTTGTAGTACCAAGGAAAGTTTTCTGAGTACATCAGAGTATTTCACGATAGTGGTATGTTATGTTCGATATGGGGATTTGGCATATCAATTAATTTGATCGAGTACTTAGTGGGTGAATTTGAGGATGAAGATTGAGATAATTCTGCTGAGATTCCTTGTTCAGGAAGTTCGTTGGAATCTAAAATGCTAGGGAGTTTTGTCCCTTGCAAATTTAAGTAGAAATTGTAGTGAATACATAGTCTTGATAAGAGAAAGCTTGGTTTGAGGTGAGTCAACTCACTTTCGTTAATAGTTGGACTTGGAAATTTGATTTGTCGTTTGGACTCATTTGAATTCTTGCGTGGTTGTTTTGAGTTGCAAGCCCTTGTGAACTTTGTTTTGTTGTAGTTGATGTTCTTCGAATTCGGGGTCGAATTCCATTAAGGGGGAGAGAATGTAATATCAGTTCTGCAATTAAACATTTATTTGATGTCCTTGGTTTATTTAGGAAATTTTCATTTTCTTAACTACTTAAGAGTATTATCTTAAGTCGGAATTCTTGATTCGGGGTGTTGGTGGACCCACAGTGATCGAAAAGATGGAAAAAAAATGCAGACGTGTGCGAATACCCTGATTTTTCTTTTTTCCTCCTTTCTTTTCCCCCCACCTACCCCTTTCCTTCTCCCCTCTCCTTTTTCTTTTCCTCTTCCCTGGCTCTCCCTCCAGCACCTCTTCTCCTGGTCCTCCTCCCTCCTAGCAGCGCCTCCCTCTCCCTCTCCTCCCTCTTGGTCAGCAATGGCAGCAGCAACAAGGGCAGCAAGCTCAAGCAGCAGTCCCCCCCCTTTCTTTCTCCCTTTGGGGTGAGTGGATTCGACTTTTTGTTGTTCCTTGCTGTGCTAATGGAGGTCCTAGCAGGTGGGGATGGTTCTAGGGTTCTTGGATTTGGGGATTTTTGGAGGGAAAATGGATCTAGGGTTAGAGGGAACTCTGCTCAGTTTTCGAGCTGTGCACAGACCAATCTTGCGACTGTGTTTTGGGCAAGAACGAATTATTTCCTGAGAAGTTGGCTGTAGATAAAGTTGTAGCTCATGTTCTTAGGTTTCAGTAGAGTTCAAGAACACAAAATTCCATTCAGCCAATTAAAAGTTATGACCTTTTTAGTGCGGGCTGCCCTGATTTAGTTCATGTTGGTATCTGAGATTTTGAACTGCTGTTTAGGGCTATTTCCATGTCGAATTAGAATCTTTGGTTGCCTGGACAAAGTTAGAACTTTTCCTGTAGATCAAGAAAATGTCCTTGTTTGCTTGATTTGGGTTCAGAAATCAAAAGTTATGCTATTTTGAAGTTGCTACCCTAAAACTGCAATCTGCTGAAAAATTCAGAATCTGAACTGAAACTAAAAATGCAAGTTGAGGACTTTAGGCTCAGTTTCTGAATAAATGGATAGGGGGTAATTGTAGGTTATCCTCTTTTGGTCATTTAGAGCCCAAGAATTTAATTTTTAACTTAGCCAATTAAAAGTTATGCCCATTTTAGTATAGACTGTCCTAAGTTAGGTTTAAAATGTATAGTCTCTGTTCATCTGTAATCTGGGAATTTTTGGCACATCTTCTGAATGAATGGATATGGGGAAATGGTAGGTTATCCTTTTATGGTCAATTAGAGCACAAGAATACTCACTTTGGTTAAACCAATCAAAAGATATGTTTGTTTTAGTAACTGCTGTCCAGAACTAGTGTAGTTGCATGTAATCTCTGTTCCTTGCTGTTCTGAGAAATATTGAATCATTTCCTGACTGTCTGGCTGTAGAAGAAGTTGAAGATTATCCTCTTGTGGTTAATTAGAGCTCAAGAACTGAATTTTTGGATCATCCATTTAAAAGTTATAGTTGTTTTAGTGTTTGCTGTCCAGGGTGGTAACAGATTTGGTTTCAGTATTAGGTGTGAAAGGTTAACAGGTCTTTTTGAGAAAGTTTAAAAGTGGGGTTAAGGAAGGAGCAAAGATGATATTTATTTTTTTGTCGCTTGAACCGTGATTGCATTGTTTTGTTATGAATGCAATTAAATGTTTATTACAGGAAGTGTGATCTCGGGAGTAGCCTCAACCTCATGTCACTCCCTTCCTCGTGGGTAAAGAGGCAAGTGTATCAACTAGAAGGATATTATAATGTTGATTGGTTGCTTGTGCATATGAATATGATATGATGTGCTACCATTCATATTTCTTGAATTTGCTTAGATTAGTAAGAACGGTAATTCATGGATGGATGAATTGACTAATGTTTATGAAATTGGGCATGACTATGCAAGTGGTGAAAATGAATGAAGTTGCACATGTATTCATGTTAATTGCATATGTGCATTCATAATGGAAGAGGCGACCCATTCTGATGAGGGCCTCTGTGTTCACACGTAGTGAACACGAAAGTCCTACCTCGTGGTCCCATTTATCGAAGTGAATGGGAGCGAGACAGTAAGAGTAGGCACCTTCCACGGGATGGAAGGGCGTGAGGGTGCACACCGACGGTGTGCACTCGGCGATCTGATGCGACGCAAAGAAAAGAGCATTCATGAGCATGCATGTCGCATTGCATCCTAACGATGATTTTGAGTTCAATAGAAATGTGTAGAGTTGGGATCGAGTCGTGGACTCATCCAAAGAGATTTAAAGAGGTACATGTAGGAAGTAAGTAATGAAGTGAAAAGAGGTAAATGTTGTTGATATTATTGTTTTATAAATTCATGGATTTGGATAAGAAGTATTCTCTTATTATTGATTTAATTGTGTAAATTGATTTGTGATGCACTTTCTTTGAGTCTTGAACTCATGCTTGTTTGTTTAATGTTTTTTTAGGTACCCTGAGAGCGACTTGCCGGGATGGGACTTAGCTACACCTCCACTCACGCTCATGACATGTTAAAAGATGAGTTGGGTTAATCAGTTCACTCTGAAAAATAGTTAAATTCATTATGTAATCGTGTTGTAGTTAAGTTTAATTGATGATTGATGATATTATGTTTAGTTGTGTGCTTAGTTGGTCATGATGATTGATTGATTCAATGTCATGTTGTAGATGATATTAGAATGATTATTGTCTTTTGTCTGCTGAGTGGATGTCCAAGTTTTAGGAAGGTCTTTAAAAATTTTAGTAGATTTGAAGTACTATTAGAGTTGATCTTCCTTATCTAGTTTTATTTCTGTTTTGGTTACACTCGAGGCAATTGTAGAGGTGCCGGGTTATTCTGATTAGTATCGAGCGGGCTTTAGGTCCGTGGCATGTGAATTTAGCAAATTACTCTAGAGTAAACTAAAAATTTTCTTGTGTGAAATTAGAAAGATGGCATAGGTTTCCACTCTTGTTAAAAATTTGGTCTTAGGGTAACAACCTTAAAATATGAAGTAGAGTGGTTAATTAATTTAAAACTTGACACACTCTGATGCACAGTAGGAAAAGGTATGGGTATCATTGCTTTACGCTTAAATGTTGTATTTGAGCTTTGATGTTGAGTGCTACATTTGATAATGTATGTTGCTATGTTTATGAAAGGAATGAATTGAGCTGTTCTTGTTATTGAGATTAAGTGAGTTGTGCTACCAAAGGGTTTCGGTCACCTTCTTCTGTTGTGGAGTGGCCATGGTAGTGGCCATGGTGGTGGTTGTGGCTGGGTAAAGCCACAACCGAAAGTTTGGAGCCTCTCGTAGGTAAGAGTCATCGTCTTTTGCGGCAAGGTTTAGAGAGTGGATGGAGTTTGTTGGTTCCTTTTAGCTTGATTGGTTGGAGTCTAATAGAATGTTTGGTGGTGGATCCTTTAGGATTTCTTCTACCGTTCTGTCGATCGGTTTGGTTGATTTATTTTGGTCTTTACTGGTTGGAAACAAAGGAAAGGTGTTTGGTAACGAGTATCCGCTGATTGTTCTTTCGACGGTTTTTGGTTTTGCCTTCTTTGGTTGAAGACAAAGAAGAAGAGTTTAGTGTGACGCCTCTTTTGGTTGCCATTCCAGCTTTGACGCCCGGTTTTGTTGGATTGCTTTACAAAAAAAAAGTTATCGATTTATTCTTGTGTTGTTATTCTCCGAGTTTAAAAGAAATTATTGAAGTCTTGACGTAAAACTTAAGTCTTATGGATTCTTGGTGTTAAGGTTTTATCAGAAAGGATGTGGTTGATCGTTTGGTTTTCCCCCTTGCATTTATCTTCCCTTGTGGAAGTTGTAACTTTGAGATTTGATGAAGATCTTTTGCATGCCAGAGTTTGGGTATTTGAGAGTTGCTCTCTCTTGCAATTTCTGTTTGGGCTTTTTCTGGAAAGAAGAAACTGTTTATCGATGTTCATTCATGCTTAAGAGCTGTGTTTTCCTTAAAGGTTGGGTATGTGACCCATGAGGATGTTCAAGGCGTTAAGTGTATGATTAGTAGTTAGAACTTTGAGATGATGTGGGTGGTGATTATATTAAAGTGAATTTGTAGGTTGTTTAAAAAAACAACCTAATTTATTGTGTGGTAGAGAAAGATTAATTGAGATGGCAATTGATCTAAAGTGAGTGTTGATTAGTGTTTTATGCGAAGTGTTGCGAGTCTTTGGAAATTAATTGGAAGTATGGGATTGTGTCTGATAATGCTAGTATTAATCCCGTGAGAAGGTCTCGAATCTTTTGTAGATGAATTTATTATAGCGAGGTGTTGATGTAAAGTACGAGTATAATGGTGTAAAGACATGAGGTTGTTGGTCCATGTTTCTCATGAGTCGATAGTATTTTGGGTAAAGAAAATGACTTAATCGATGTGTAATCAAAGAATAGGGATAAGGAATGATTGTATGAAAGGTTGAGCTTGTCCTTGACAAATGTCCATGCAGGATCTGTATTTATGAAATATGGCTAGTGGAGATCGTATAGTGTGGTTAGGATTAATTATTGGTGGAATGAACTGGGGATATTGAGTATGTGAATTGGGGATTGTACGAAAGGTAATTGTTGTGTACGCCGAAATAAGTGTTGAAAAAAGATATGTATTAAGCTTGGAATAAACCATTGTATGAATGATGGTTCGTCATGGTTAGTAGATCAAAAGAAAATGATGACGCATGTCCTATGTTGAATTAACTGTAAGTTATTGGTGTTGAAGAAATAAGGAAGTGGTTCTCCTTGTTAATCGTTGTGAAGTTTATACTGATCACAAGAGTTTGAAGTATATTTTTACCCAAGCTGACCTCAATATGAGACAAAGAAGATGGTTGGAATTGATCAAGGACTATGACATTGGGATTCATTATCATCCAGGCAAGGCCAATGTCGTAGCCGATGCTTTGAGTAGAAAGAGCTACTGCCATACTCTGATGATTAAGGAAAGTCAGCCAGCCCTCTATAAGGAATTTCAGAAGCTTAGTTTGGAATTGATTCAGGAGGGGTATTTAGCTACTTTGGAAGTACACCCTACGTTGGAAGATCAGATTCGAGAAGCACAGGTAGATGATGCCGACATTAAGGAGATTAAGAGCAATATGAAGAAAGGAAAAGCCTCAGGTTTCTCTGAAGATGAACAAGGTACTATTTGGTATGAGAAGCGTATTTGCGTACCAGATCAGAAAGAGCTTAAGGAGTTGATTCTCAAGGAAGCGCATGAGACTTTATACTCCATTCATCCTGGAAGTACCAAGATGTATCAAGACCTCAAGGAAAGGTATTGGTGGCCTAGTATGAAGCGTGAGATTGCAGAATATGTTGCACTTTGTGATGTCTGCCAGAAGGTCAAGGCGAGCATCGAGGCCAACAGGATTGCTGCAACCATTGAAGATTCAGTGGAAGTGGGAAGAAATTGGTATGGATTTCATTAC
Source organism: Otatea glauca (assembly GCA_036346275.1). Classification (NCBI taxonomy): domain Eukaryota; kingdom Viridiplantae; phylum Streptophyta; class Magnoliopsida; order Poales; family Poaceae; genus Otatea; species Otatea glauca. Next base: position 26,511,100 of record CM070730.1, on the reverse strand, counting down.
GGATTTCCTAAAACCCAAGCGTGTTATGACTCGATCCGGGTAATAGTGGATCGATTGACTAAGGTAGCTCACTTCATTCCGATTAAGACTACCTATGCAGGAGATAAATTAGCAGAGTTATATATGTCAAGGATCGTCAGTCTTCACGGAGTGCCTAAGAAGATAGTGTCTGATAGAGGAACCCAGTTTACCTCTCGTTTTTGGCAGAGTCTGCACGAAGCCATGGGAACTCATCTCGATTGATCGCCTAACACCCTCAAACCGATGGACAGACTGAGGCGTGTGAATCAGATTCTTGAGGATATGTTAAGAGCTTGTGCCTTAACTTATGGTGTCAAGTGGGACAAGTGTTTGCCCTACGCCGAGTTTTCGTACAACAATAGTTATCAAGCCAGTCTGCAAATGTCGCCTTTTGAAGCCTTATATGGAAGGAAGTGCGAACCCTCTCAAGCTGGAAGGAGTCGGAGAAAGACAATTGTTTGGTCTGCCATCTTGCAAGAAGCCAAGAGCAAGTTCAACTAATTCGAGACCGCTTGAAGATAGCTCAAAGCGCATGTAAGAGTTATGCGATAATCGTCGCAGAGATTTGAGTTTGAGCCCAATGATTATGTTTACCTCAGAGTTACCCCTCTCAAAGGAGTTAAGAGATTTCAAGTAAAAGGAAAGCTTGCCCCTAGATATGTGGGACCGTTCAAAATCTTGGAACGAAGAGGCGAGGTTGCCTACAAGTTAGAATTGCCTCGATCTTTTCTTTGGAATCCATGATGTGTTCCATGTATCGCAGTTGAAGAAATGCCTGCGTGTGCGAGAAGAACAGATGCCATTGGAAGCCATTGATTTGCAAGAGGATCTTACCTACAAGGAGCAACCAGTGAGAATTTTGGATATAGCAGAGCGTATCACGAGAAGCAAGATCATCCGTTTTGCAAGGTCGATGGAGCCATCATTGAAGAGGAAGCAACTTGGGAGCGAGAAGAGGATCTCAAGTCCGAGTTTCCCACCTATTCCTAGCTGACCCGAATCTCGGGTCGAGATTCCATTTAAGGGGGGGAGGTTTGTAACATCCCAAAATTTGAAGTTTTGGAATGTTTGAATTCAAAAATAATCAATTTGCATTCTCTTGAATTAACTCCAGCTTAATTTGAATTTCTAAATAATAAAAGGATTTAATTTGACTAAACTATTCATCAAATTAAAGAATTTCAGTTTTTGTGGGATTCCTTGTGCTCCAAGGAATTTTTCTGTATTTTAGGGATTTTTCTGAATTTATTTGATATTTATTTGAATTTATTTGAAATTCGGATTTTTCTTAAATCGGAAAATGTTTTCTATTTTCAAAAGCCTCTTGGGCGAATCCTCTGCGGCCGTTCCCCTTCCTTCGCCCCAGACCCGCTCACTCGGCCCACCTCTCATGTGACCCTTTCGGCTGCCTCGCCCGGACCAGGCGCGTCGGCCGTCCGATCGGCGCCACGTGTCTTGGTGGGATCGCGCCCATGAAACCCTAGCCGCCGACTCGAGTCCCGCCGCCGCCGCCGCCGCCGTCTCGAGTCCGCGTCCGCTGCGCGTTCCCGAGGCTATAAAAGCCGTGCCGCCGCGCTGCCGAGGTTCCCCTCCTCGCGCCGCTTCTTTTGCCCGCTTCGCCGCCGAGACGTCGCCGATCCTTCGCGTGAGCTCGCCGAGTCCGCCGCCCTTGCCGAGATCTTCCACCGCTTTTCTTCGTCGCGGTGCCGTTTCGCCGTCCGCTTGCATCTCCGAGTTGCGCGTCGTCCCTCCCGGTTCGCCTTGCCCGCGCCGTCCGGCTCTTCTCGCCCGCCGCCTCGTCTTCTTCCGTCTCGGTAAAACCTCGCCGCCGTTCTTCTTCGCCCAACCACAGCCATCCGATCGCTTTGTGCGCGTCTCGGATCGCGCCACGTCTCTGTCGGCCGAGCTCTTGCGTCCCGCCGTCCGATCGCCCGATCGGCGCGCCGGATCGTGCGCGTCACCTCCGGCCGCTGCGCCACTCCTCTGCCGTCGGATCTTGCGTCGCGTCGGATGCGCGCCGCGTGGCGCTATCGCTTCTGCGTCGGCCGGCCGCTGCGTCGTGGCCAATACGTCGCAGGTGCACCGGTGCACGGTGAACGGCAGCGCCGTGGACCCGATCCATCGTGAACCCGATGACGTCGGCGTTGCGCAATAAATTCCTTTTCAAGACAAAAATAAATCCAAAAAATTCGATTTTCGATTTTCTGTATTTTCTCTGAATTTAATCTTTGGAGGCCTGTTCTCGCTCATACGAACTCCGATTGAGGCGATTCAAGTTTCTAAAATTTTCTAAAATCAAGATCTATCTTCCAGAGCCATTTATTTTCAGTTTTGAGCTTGTTTGAGTCTCTGTTTTGTATTTATTTGGTTTCATCGCTTTCTTTTCCGGTGACGCTAATTCGAGGAGCAAGCGAAGACTTGAAGACCAAGATTCACACTAGATCAGCAAGGCAAGTCGTAACCTTTGATCATATTGATCCTATGTTTGCAAAGTAATTTATTTTATACACTTGCATGCTATTTACGTATCAATGTTTATTTAATGGGAGTAGATGTATGCCTAGTTGACATTATGCCACTTTGATTCGTTGTATGCCATGTATCCATTGTTAAACCTAGGTTGGGACATTACTAGTTGGACATAATCATAATACCAACATTGGGTTATCTTAGCTATGCTTAGACATGCTTACATATCGTTGGGATTCATGTCACATGTTGAATAATGTTAATCTTGACATAATGAGATATTGAATCGTGGCCGTTAGCCATTTGTTGTAAAATTTGTTGTACCATGGCGGGTTTGCCATTGGTCTTGGTTGAACAATTGTTTTCCCTCGGGCAAGTGATCGTGCGATAAAGGGGTGCTCTCTTGCACGTTGGGATGTGGATGTCTTGCTGAGACAACAAGGACTTAATCTTGTGCGCCATTGAACTGGGTCTAATCGTACTACCACATGTGCGGAATGGGACAGACCTAGGCGATTAATTTGTAATGTCTAGTCTTGAGTATCGCCAATGGTGGTGTGGGTTCGGGATGGACGGGTAGATTCGCAAAGCGCAAGAGGGGCCCTAATGGCGAAACCTTAGCGGCGAGACGAGTTTAGACAATGCATTGTAAAGGCTCACATGATATCTCTGCGACACACCAAAGGAAGTGTGTTAGTAACGTTTGCACAAAGAGATGTTCATGTCTTGTGGGTAAAGTTGTACAACCTCTGCAGAGTGTAAAACTATTCGGATAGCGCGTCATGGTCATGGACAAAGCAGGGAATTTCACACGGGTATAGAGTGTTTCATGAAATGTGGAATTGTTGGGATGTGAGCGGGAGTTCACCGTTGTTTTGTTGTCTATCATCGATCTATCGATTATTTATTTATGTTTTCATAAATATGCTTTCAATCTATTTATTGTATTTCCATTCAAGTTATTGCTTTACGCAAAATAAACTATATAGCCATCCTTGTCAAGCCGTGCATAAATATATTGCATCAATTCCCTACGACTTCTTGAGTACCTTTGTACTCACGACTTTATGCCCTTGTTGATCGATTCTTTGAAGGAGATAATGAATCTCATGAAGAGGAATTCTATGAAGACTACGTGGATTAGGAAGGCGTTCCCAGACGATTACTGTGGCATGTCGAATGGTTCAAGTTATCTTTTCATTGCAATAGTATTTGTTTCTTAAGCCCTTAAGGCACAATGGTGTAAACATTGACCATAAGGTCGTTTGCTTTATTTAATAATAATTTGCTTCTTCTTAGTTAATTCGTTGTATGGAATGATATTACATCTGTGTTTCCACTGTGTGCACTAGCGTGATCCTGGACTAGTGCAGTATACACAGAGGGTTTCGGATTTGTAAATCCGGGTCCCGACAGAGATGGTATCAGAGCCATATCGACTGTAGGTCGCTATCCTAGTTAGCATGGTCTTCAAAATTATTTTCTAAATCAAACCAACAAAATTGGTACTTAATAGTTTTCGTCTCCTCTCAACTTATTCTTAGGTTCTTATTCCTTTCCTTTGCTGAAACATGGTTTCGAAATTTAAATTGATCTTATCCTATGAAACTTCTCAAAGCCTCGAGTCGTCTGCAAGGAATCAAATCAAGGAAGATGATGATCAAGCCATCAAAGACATATCCGAGAAGCCTACCATATAAGATAGGTTTTTGGTGCTCAGCGGTGTTTGAGCATGTCTTTTCCTTTCAGTTTAGTTACGTTTAGTCCGCGTATACTAAGATTTTCTTTGCTGGAGTGTCTGGTATGTTGTACACTTGCCCCAAGCACGGTGTTACAACCATACCTTTAATTGAAAAAAAAAACTTTATTTGCCTCCTTAATTTGAAGCCTTTCGGTTGTATCCTTTTGTCCCTGGGTATTACCTTCTCCCCTAGATGATCTTACCACGCATCTACTGCTTTTCCCTCTTACCTATCAAACCCTTGTGCTGCACCTCAGATGGTTGACACTCGTTCTGGAGCCGGTCGTGGATCGCCAGTGGATGCCAGTGCCAGTGCCAACACCAACTCCAACCCCAATGCACCACCACCACCAGCTGTGACAGACCAGAACATGGGACATTTTCTGGCAGCTCAGACTCAGCTTATGAACACCATGATGCAGAACATGAACAACATGATGAATCAGCAGAACCAGACGGCAGTTGCCCTAGCAAACCTGTTGAACCAGCAGAACCAAGCTGCCGCTGCACCTCCTCAAGCTCGTCTCCAGTCCAAGCTAGCAGAATTCATGAGGACTCGTCCGCCAACTTTCTCTAACTCTTCAGAACCATTGGACGCTGATGATTGGATCCGCTCCATTGAGAAGAAGCTTGAAATTGCCCAGTGTACCAATCGTGAGAAGGTTCTCTATGCCGCTCACCAACTGGAAGGCACCGCCGCTGAATGGTGGGAGAACTACAGTGCCGCCCATGATGACCCTCAGACTATCACTTGGGCAGAGTTTTCCACTGCTTTTCGCCACGCTCATATCCCTGATGGCAAAGTTGAAATGAAGAAGAATGAGTTCCGAGACCTCAAGCAAGAAGGGATGTCAGTGAGTGAATACCTTAATAAATTCACTCAACTCGCTCGCTACGCTCCAGAGGATGTAGCCACAGATGATGCTCGCCAAAAGAAGTTCAAGCGTGGGCTCAATCCTGGTTTAAAGGTGCAAGTCATTGGCAATGACTATGCAGATTTCCAGCACCTGGTAGACAAAGCTATGCTTATTGAGGAATCTCGTCGGGAATTGGAAGAATCCCGTAAGAGAAAGATGATGCAGCATGGAGCCCATCAGAGTCACCAGCAGAGAGTCAGAACAAATGCTCAACAGCCTGCTCACTTCACTCCTCCGAATACATTCAGACCCTGCACGACAAAGACTCGCCTCCTCCTTCAGCAATCGCAACCCTAGCGCCAACAAAGAATCCACCTCGAGAAACGATAATCCACCGCAGAGTCACATGTTTCAACCGTCATGAACTTGGTCACTATGCCAACAAGCGTCCAAGGAAGCAAGCTGTGACGCCGGTTCGTTTCAACTTGGGATCTACGCCACCAAGACCCCGCACGGTGATCGGGGCGTGGAGTGCCCCAAACTCCTAATCAAGCCACGAGACTCCGCCGCTTTCGGAAGAGGCGCGTGAATCACGTCACCACCGAGGATGCCCGATCGCACTGGCGTCATACTAGGTAAGCTCCTAGTCAACTCGGCATCCGCCATGGTTTTGTTTGATTCGAGCTACGCATTCGTTTGTTTCTGAGTTTTGCCGCAAATCATCAATTAAAGACAATGCCTCTTAAGATCGCTTTATTAGTGCAATCTCACGGTTACGATTTGAGTACGAACCAAGGCTGCCCCGAAGTTAAGATATTAATTGGAGGGGTAGAATTTCTAGCCAACCTTATTGTCCTAGACACCAAGTCCCTAGATGTGATCCTAGGAATGGATTGGCTCTCCAAGAACCAAGCAGTTTTGGATTGTGGGAATAGAGAGATCACCTTAACCAGTCCAGATGGAGCCAAGTTAAAAGTTCAAGCCGCATTAGATCAGTCCGAAGGGATTAAAGTTTGTAATGCCAAAGGAATAAGTTTGGAAGATGTGCCAGTCGCCAGCGAATTTCCTGATGTGTTTCCGGATGAGTTGCCTGGGATGCCACCGGATCGAGATATAGAGTTCTTGATAGAACTAGTTCCTAGAACGCCACCCATTTCCAAGAGACCTTATAGGATGCCTGCTAATGAGTTAGCCGAAGTAAAGAGACAGATTAAAGAGCTGCAAGATCAAGGATTTGTTCGACCAAGTTCTTCGCCATGGGGAGCACCAGTTCTTCTAGTTGAAAAGAAAGATGGAACCCAGAGAATGTGTGTAGATTATCGCTCACTCAATGAGGTCACCATCAAAAATAAGTACCCTCTGCCAAGAATCGATGATTTATTTGACCAACTTCAAGGAGCCGGAGTGTTCTCGAAGATTGACTTAAGATCAGGATACCACCAGTTGAAGATTCGTCAAGAGGATATACCCAAAACAGCTTTTGTTACTCGGTATGGGCAGTATGAGTATACCGTGATGTCCTTTGGATTGACCAATGCCCCTGCCTACTTCATGACCTTGATGAATAAGGTATTCATGGAGTATTTGGATAAGTTTGTTGTTGTTTTCATTGACGACATTCGATCTACTCCAAAAGTGAGGAAGAACATGAGGATCACTTGCGCCAAATCCTAACGAAGCTAAGAGAGAATCAGCTTTATGCAAAGTTTAGTAAATGTGAGTTCGGATGAAAGAAGTTGCTTTCCTAGGACATGTCATATCGGAGAAGGAGTCATTGACCACGGAAAGGTACGAGATGTGCTAAGTTGGGAGTCACCCAAGACGGTACCCCAAATCAAGTTTTCTTGGAATGGCGGGATATTATCGCCGTTTCATATAAGGGTTTTCTAGAAAAGCTAGACCGCTCACTCAACTTTTAAAGAAGGAAAAGAAATTTGTTTGGACATCGGAGTGTGAGCAAAGTTTTCAAGAATTAAAGAAGTGTTTGACAACCGCCCGAAAGGCTTATTCGCGGATAATAGGAAGGATTTTGAGATATTCGTGATGCATCCCGACAAGGACTCGGTTGTGTGCTAATGCAAGATAAGAAGGTTGTAGCGTATGCTTCATGACAACTGAGGCCACATGAAGTTAACTATCCTACCCATGATTTGGAATTAGCAGCCGTAGTGCATGCTTTAAAGATTTGGCGTCACTATCTCATTGGTAATCGTTGTGAAGTTTATACACGATCACAAGAGTTTGAAGTATATTTTACCCAAGTGACCTCAATATGAGACAAAGAAGATGGTTGGAATTGATCAAGGACTATGACATTGGGATTCATTATCATCCAGGCAAGGCCAATGTCGTAGCCGATGCTTTGAGTAGAAAGAGCTACTGCCATACTCTGATGATTAAGGAAAGTCACCACCCTCTATAAGGAATTTGAAGCTTAGTTTGGAATTGATTCAGAGGGTATTTAGCTACTTTGGAAGTACGCCCTACGTTGGAAGATCAGATTCGAGAAGCACAGGTAGATGATGCCGACATTAAGGAGATTAAGAGCAATATGAAGAAAGGAAAAGCCTCGTGTTTCTCTCAAGATGAACAAGGTACTATTTGGTATGAGAAGCGATTTGCGTGCGGATCGTAAAGAGCTTAAGGAGTTGATTCTCAAGGAAGCGCACGAGACTTTATACTCCATTCATCCCGAAGTACCAAGATGTATCAAGACCTCAAGGAAAGGTATTGGTGGCCTAGTATGAAGCGTGAGATTGCGAATATGTTGCACTTTGTGATGTCCGCGGAAGGTCAAGGCAGAGCATCGAGGCCAGCAGGATTGCTGCGACCATTGAAGATTCAGTGGAAGTGGGAAGAAATTGGTATGGATTTCATTACGGATTTCCTAAAACCCAAGCGTGTTATGACTCGATCCGGGTAATAGTGGATCGATTGACTAAGGTAGCTCACTTCATTCCATTAAGACTACCTATGCGGGAGATAAATTAGCGAGTTATATATGTCAAGGATCGTCGGTCTTCACGGAGTGCCTAAGAAGATAGTGTCCGATAGAGGAACCCGTTTACCTCTCGCTTTTGGCGAGTCCGCGAAGCCATGGGAACTCATCTCGATTCAAGATCGCCTAACACCCTCAAACCGATGGATGACCGAGGCGTGTGAATCGATTCTTGAGGATATGTTAAGAGCTTGTGCCTTAACTTATGGTGTCAAGTGGGACAAGTGTTTGCCCTACGCCGAGTTTTCGTACAACAATAGTTATCAAGCCACCGCAAATGTCGCCTTTTGAAGCCTTATATGGAAGGAAGTGCGAACCCTCTCAACCGGAAGGAGTTAGGAGAAAGACAATTGTTTGGTCTGCCATATCGCAAGAAGCCAAGAGCAAGTTCACTAATTCGAGACCGCTTGAAGATAGCTCAAAGCGACAGTAAGAGTTATGCGATAATCGTCGCAGAGATTTGAGTTTGAGCCCAATGATTATGTTTACCTCGAGTTACCCTCTCAAAGGAGTTAAGAGATTTCAAGTAAAAGGAAAGCTTGCCCTAGATATGTGGGACCGCTCAAAATCTTGGAACGAAGAGGCGAGGTTGCCTACAAGTTAGAATTGCCTCAGTCTTTTGCTGGAATCCATGATGTGTTCCATGTATCGCAGTTGAAGAAATGCCTGCGTGTGCCAGAAGAACAGATGCCATTGGAAGCCATTGATTTGCAAGAGGATCTTACCTACAAGGAGCAACCAGTGAGAATTTTGGATATAGCAGAGCGTATCACGAGAAACAAGATCATCCGTTTTTGCAAGGTCCAGTGGAGCCATCATTCAGAAGAGGAAGCAACTAGGGAGCGAGAAGAGGATCTGAAGTCCGAGTTTCCCCACCTATTCCCTAGCCAGCCAGAATCTCGGGGTCGAGATTCCATTTAAGGGGGGGAGGTTTGTAACATCCCAAAATTTGAAGTTTTGGAATGTTTGAATTCAAAAATAATCAATTTGCATTCTCTTGAATTAACTCCAGCTTAATTTGAATTTCTAAATAATAAAAGGATTTAATTTGACTAAACTATTCATCAAATTAAAGAATTTCAGTTTTTGTGGGATTCCTTGTGCTCCAAGGAATTTTTCTGTATTTTTGGGGATTTTTCTGAATTTATTTGATATTTATTTGAATTTATTTGAAATTCTGGATTTTTCTTAAATCGGAAAATGTTTTCTATTTTCAAAAGCCTCTTGGGCGAATCCTCTGCGGCCCGTTCCCGCCCGCTTCTTGACCCGCTCGCTCGGCCCACCTCTCGCCTGCAGCGCTCGGCTCGCTCTCGCCCGCCAATTGCGCGTCGGCCGTCCGTCGACGCCACGTGTCTTGGCCGATCGCGCCCATGAAACCCTAGCCGCCCGACTCGAGTCCCGCCGCCGCCGCCGCCGTCTCGAGTCCGCGTCCGTTGCGCGTTCCCGAGGCTATAAAGCCGTGCCGCACGCTGCCGAGGTTCCTCCTCGCGCCGCTTCTTTTGCCCCGCTTCGCCGCCGAGACGTCGCCGATCCTTCGCGTGAGCTCGCCGAGTCCGCCGCCTTGCCGAGATCTTCCACCGCTTTTTCTTCGTCGCGGTGCTTTCGCCGTCCCGCTTGCATCTCCGAGTTGCCGCGTCGTCCCCTCCCGGTTCGCCTTGCCCGCGCCCGATCCGCTCTCCTCCGCCGCCGCCTCGTCTTCTTCCCGTCTCGGTAAAACCTCGCCGCCGTTCTTCTTCGCCCAACCACGCCATCCGATCGCTGTATGCGTCTCGGATCGCGCCACGTCTCTGTCGGCCGAGCTCTTGCGTCCCCGCCGTCCGACGCCCGATCGGCGACCGGATCGTGCGCGTCACCTCCGGCCGCTGCGCCACTCCTCTGCCGTCGGATCTTGCGTCGCGTCGGATGCGCGCCCGTGGCCGCTGCGTCATCTTCTGCGTCGGCCGAGCATTGCGTCGTGGCGGCGTCCGCAGGTGCACGGGTGCACGGTGAACAAGCGCAGCGCCGTGGACCCGATCCACCGTGAACCCGATGACGTCGGCGTTGCGCAATAAATTCCTTTTCAAGACAAAATAAATCCAAAAATTCGATTTTCGATTTTCTGTATTTTCTCTGAATTTAATCTTTGGAGGCCTGTTCTCGCCATACGAACTCCGATTGAGGCGATTCAAGTTTCTAAAATTTTCTAAAATCAAGATCTATCTTCCAGAGCCATTTATTTTCAGTTTTGAGCTTGTTTGAGTCTCTGTTTTGTATTTATTTGGTTTCATCGCTTTCTTTTCCTAGAGCGCTAATTCCGAGGGAGCAAACGAAGACTTCGAAGACCAAGATTCAGCACTAGATCAGCAAGGCAAGTCGTAACCTTTGATCATATTGATCCTATGTTTGCAAAGTAATTTATTTTATACACTTGCATGCTATTTACGTATCAATGTTTATTTAATGGGAGTAGATGTATGCCTAGTTGACATTATGCCACTTTGATTCGTTGTATGCCATGTATCCATTGTTAAACCTAGGTTGGGACATTACTAGTTGGACATAATCATAATACCAACATTGGGTTATCTTAGCTATGCTTAGACATGCTTACATATACGTTGGGATTCATGTCACATGTTGAATAATGTTAATCTTGACATAATGAGATATTGAATCGTGGCCGTTAGCCACTGTTGTAAAATTTGTTGTACCATGGCGGGGTTTGCCATTGGTCTTGGTTGAACGAATTGTTTTCCCTCGGGCAAGTGATCGTGCAGTAAAGGGGGTGCTCTCTTGCACGTTGGGATGTGGATGTCTTGCCTGAGACAACTTAAGGACTTAATCTTGTGCGCCATTGAACTGGGTCTAATCGTACTACCACATGTCTGGAATGGGACAGACCTAGCTGATTAATTTGTAATGTCTAGTCTTGAGTACTGCCAATGGTGGTGTGGGTTCCGGGATGGACGGGTAGATTCGCAAGGCGCAAGAGGGGGCCCTAATGGGCGAAACCTTAGCGGGCGTCTGAGTTTAGACAATGCATTGTAAAGGCTCACATGATATCTCTGCGACACACCAAAGGAAGTGTGTTAGTAACGTTTGCACAAAGAGATGTTCATGTCTTGTGGGTAAAGTTGTACAACCTCTGCAGAGTGTAAAACTATTCGGATAGCCGCGTCCTCGGTCATGGACAAAGCCCGGGAATTTCACACGGGTATAGAGTGTTTCATGAAATGTGGAATTGTTGGGATGTGAACGGAGAGTTCATCGTTGTTTTGTTGTCTATCATCGATCTATCGCTTATTTATTTATGTTTTCATAAATATGCTTTCAATCTATTTATTGTATTTCCATTCAAGTTATTGCTTTACGCAAAATAAACTATATAGCCATCCTTGTCAAGCCGTGCATAAATATATTGCATCAATTCCCTACGACTTCTTGAGTACCTTTGTACTCACGGCTTTATGCCCTTGTTGATCGATTCTTTCAAGGAGATAATGAATCTCATGAAGAGGAATTCTATGAAGACTACGTGGATTAGGAAGGCGTTCCCAGACGATTGCTGTGGCATGTCGAATGGTTCAAGTTATCTTTTCATTTGCAATAGTATTTGTTTCTTAAGCCCTTAAGGCACAATGGTGTAAACATTGACCATAAGGTCGTTTGCTTTATTTAATAATAATTTGCTTCTTCTTAGTTAATTCGTTGTATGGAATGATATTACATCTGTGTTTCCACTGTGTGCACTAGCGTGATCCTGGACTAGTGCAGTATACACAGAGGGTTTCGGATTTGTAAATCCGGGTCCCGACATATTCATGTTAATTGCATATGTGCATTCATAATGGAAGAGGCGACCCATTCTGATGAGGGCCTCTGTGTTCACACGTAGTGAACACGAAAGTCCTACCTCGTGGTCCCATTTATCGAAGTGAATGGGAGCGAGACGATAAGAGGCACCTTCCACGGGATGGAAGGGGCGTGAGGGTGCACACCGACGGGTGTGCACTCGGCAGCACCGTGCGATGCAAAGAAAAGAGCATTCATGAGCATGCATGTCGCATTGCATCCTAACGATGATTTTGAGTTCAATAGAAATGTGTAGAGTTGGGATCGAGTCGTGGACTCATCCAAAGAGATTTAAAGAGGTACATGTAGGAAGTAAGTAATGAAGTGAAAAGAGGTAAATGTTGTTGATATTATTGTTTTATAAATTCATGGATTTGGATAAGAAGTATTCTCTTATTATTGATTTAATTGTGTAAATTGATTTGTGATGCACTTTCTTTGAGTCTTGAACTCATGCTTGTTTGTTTAATGTTTTTAGGTACCACGAGAGCGACTTGCCGGGATGGGACTTAGCTACACCTCCACTCACGCTCATGACATGTTAAAAGATTAGTTGGGTTAATCGGTTCACTCAAAAATAGTTAAATTCATTATGTAATCGTGTTGTAGTTAAGTTTAATTGATGATTGATGATATTATGTTTAGTTGTGTGCTTAGTTGGTCATGATGATTGATTGATTCAATGTCATGTTGTAGATGATATTAGAATGATTATTGTCTTTTGTCTGCTGAGTGGATTTCCAAGTTTTAGGAAGGTCTTTGCAAAATTTTTAGTAGATTTCGGAGTACTATTAGAGTTGATCTTCCTTATCTAGTTTTATTTCCTGTTTTGGTGACACTCAGGGCACTGTAGGTGCCGGGGTGTTACACTTCATGCCAGTTAACTTCAAATATTTCATCGACACCAGTTTCTTGATGCTTGCGGAGTAACCGGATGGAACTTTCACACCATGCAAGCATTTGCAGAGTCATTCTCTCTTTCTTGGATAGAGTGTAGCAAGTGGGGAAGGTAAAGTCGGCCTTTCCGTTGTCTCGAGGATGTAGCTCACTCGATTTTCATATCTTCTAGGTCCTTTCGTGCCTTCATCAGTCCTTAGTTTTGCTAGGAATATTCAAAGAAAATACCAATCAAGTCATCACATACATTTTCTCTACATGCATGACGTCTATGCAAAGGTCGAACTTCTAAGTCCTTCCAATAGGGCAAGTTCCAAAATATCGATCTCTTCTTCCACGTGATCTTCTCAGTACGAGACCTCGATTTATTATTACTCTCTGCCTTTCCATGTACAACATTAATATCCTTAACCATATCATATACCTCTTCCCCACGAGAAGGCCTTGGAGCTATACCATCCTCTTTTGTCCTGTCAAATTGTTTCTTCATATTGCGGTAGGGGTGATTCCTCCGAAGGAACCTGCGGTGATGCATGTACACAGTTTTCCTCGAGTTATTGAGCCACACACTTGCGGTTTCATCCATGCAATGGGGGCATGCTTTGGCCCCTTTACGAGACGACCGGATAGGTTACCAAGGGCAGGGAAATCATTGATGGTACAAAACAACAATGCGCGTAGGGTGAAGTACTCTCGCTTGTACTCATCCCATACCTGAACACCTTCGTTCCACAGTATCACAAGATCTTCCACCAATGGTTGTAGGTATACATCAATATCATTGCCAGGTTGTCTCGAGCCTTGGATAAGCAGCGACATCATAATGTACTTTCGTTTCATACACAACCAAGGAGGAAGGTTGTAGATACAGAGAGTCACGGGCCAAGTGCTATGAATACTACTCATGTTACCGAAAGGATTCATTCCATCCGTACTCAATCCAAACCTTATATTCCTCGGTTCATTCCCGAAGTCCTTCCTAAAGAGCCTATCGATGGTTCTCCACTGGACAAAATCAGCAGGGTGTCTCAGCTTTCCATCCCTTTTACGCTCTTCTGAGTGCTATCGCATCAATTGGGCATGCTTTTTGTTTCCAAATAAACGCTTCAACCGAGGTATTATCGGTAAATACCACACCACTTTAGCGGGAGCTCCTTTCTTCACCACGGTGCCCTCGCTATCATGGCCTTTACGCTTGTATCGCGATGATTTGCACACCGGACATACATGCATGTCTGTATACTCTTTGCGATAGAGTATACTATCGTTTGGACATGCATGTATTCTTTCTACTTCCAATCCCAATGGACATACAACCTTCTTAGCTAAATAAGTGGTTATCGGCAATACGTTTCCATCTGGAAGCATGTCCACTAAGAGATGTAATAGCGCCGTGAAACTTTTATCGGACCAACCATTGCTTGCCTTCAATTTTAGAAGTGAAAGCACGGTGTGCAACTTTGTGTATTCCTCCTTGCAACCTGGGAACAAAGGTGTGTCCAAGTCGTCCAACAAACCCTTAAATTGATTAAACTCTCTCTGACTAGTGTAGTTCCCTTCTGCATCGCGCAACATCTGAGCAAGATTATTATCGTCATCAATATCCAACCTATCCTCATCAGATCCATAACTGATGTCAGCTGCCATAATGCCTTCTCTATCATCCAATACGTTATCACCTTCATGTATGTTTTCCTCTTCACCGTGACTTGTCCAACGTGTATAGCCAAGTACAAAACCCCTTCGAATCAAGTGCAAGTGAATGTGCTCTTTGTCTGAAAACATTTTCTCATTCTTGCAATCAATGCATGGACAATGTATGTACTCCGTCTTCTTATGCAACTTATTCTCCTCAGCGGCTCTTAGAAAAGCAGATACCCCGTCGATGTAATCTCTGCATAGCAGTTCGCATTGTACATCCATCTCCTATCCATCTAAAATTAATTAACATATAAAAATTGATTAAAACTAATCTAATTACTTATCATCTAAATGAGCTAGATAATAAATTCATCATCTAAAAATGATGAGCATCCACCTACCAAATTAGCTAAAATTTCATGTATATTAATATCCAATAATCTTAATTAAATAAATTTAATATATGTCCACACTAATGGAACCAAATTAATAGTAATTAAAAAACTAATCTGAATACTTTTCTTGTAAAGAAGCTAGATAATAAATTCATCATCTAAAAATGATGAGCACCCACCTACCAAATTAACTAAAATTTCATTTATATTAATACCCAATAATCTTAATTAAATAAATTTATTATATGCAAGATGTATATGTCCGTACACTAATGGAACCAAATTAATAGTAATTAAAAAACTAATCTAATTACTTATCATCTAAAGGAGCTAGATAATAAATTCATATATATGCAAGATGTATATGTCCGTACACTAATGGAACCCAATTAATAATAATTAAAAAACCAATCTAATTACTTATCATCTAAAGGAGCTAGATAATAAATTCATCATGTATCAAATTAACTTAAAATGCAATTAATATTAAATATATGCTTAATCATAATTCATCATCTATAAAAGGAACACAACATCATCTAATGAACCTAGCTAGGAAATAAATTCATCAACTACAAAATGGTAGCTAAATAAAAATAAACAAAATCTAAACTTTTCATTTCATCTACATATAAACCCTAATTAAACTTGGTTTAAAAATTAAATTGCAACAAGATTAACAGAAATCAAGAGAGGAGAAAAAATAACTCACCAAGGAACAACTAGAGGAAGTACAAGCACAAGAATTGGAGAAAACGAAATCAAATTTAGAAGTTTTGGTTTGCTCTCGGAGGAAGAAGACCAAGGTCTTTGCTCGACCACCTATTTATAGGCAATATTATCGATGGCGGTTTTAATTAGAACCGCCATCGATAACATTATCTGTGGCGGTTCTATCCTCGAACCGCCATCGATAATCATTATCGATGGCGGTTCGACGATAGAACCGCCACGGATAATCCAATAGAATCAGTGGCGGTTGGAGGATAGCACCGCCACTGATAATGTATTGTTATCGATGGCGGTTCTATCCTCGAACCGCCATCGATAATCGATATCGATGGCGGTTCGAGGATAGAACCGCCACTGATATTTTTCTCGCCATTTTTAAAATAGAACCGCCACTGATAATTATTTTTGTGGCGGTTCGAAAAAACTCACCACAAATAGACCGTCACCTATTGCAGGTTTTGGCGTAGTGCTAGTAACATTCCATTCTATTGCATTTAAGTTTAATTACTATTTAAAATCATTCACAGGGCATTCGCACAATATTGCAATAAAAGTGTTCGGTATCGTCCCTACATGAAAGATTTTGAAATAATAACCGACTTTCCATGCATGAGGCAGGACTATGGAAACAATTTATGTGCATACTATGTATGTACAAATATACATTTAATTGTCACGGAGTATCGGCTATAACGAAGCCATGGTATATAATTACAAATTGATGCCTACTTTTCTTTCATTTAACATATATCATCATTAATTAACTTTCTCATTTCTTCAATAACAGTGCTCCAAGCTGAGAACCAATAAGTTATTATTGACAGAAATTATATCAATTCAAGAACAGATCATCAGATTCATTCATGATGAGGTCATCAATCCAAACGGTGAGTTCCGCGAGCAGCCTCATTGCCTCATTCCTTCGATCTCGACCCGTGACATGCCTACTTCGGCATCTTCTACTGGAGTTGGTGCAAAATCAAAGTGAATGAGATGTAGTTAAACTATATTTGTAAACAAACTATTGTAAAAACCAAATATTGTGATGGTTTAATATATTTGAATTATGATTTAACGATGTTTTACATACTATATTAATACATAGTAAAAAATATTGTATAAAAATATATAATGAAGGAAAAATATGCAATAAAAATATTTGGTGCACAGCTTATCACTGCCAGTTCTGTCCAAGAGCTGGCAGTGATATATATATCACTGCCGATTCTTAGTTTGAACCGACAGTGATATGGAACTATCGCTGTCGAATTTTTTTGAATCGGTAGTGATAGTCTAGTATCACGGCCAACTATCACTGCCGGTTGTAGGCCAAACCGGCAGTGATAGCACTTATCACTGCCGGTTCTTTAGCCAGCAGTGATAATCCCTAGTATCATTGCCGACCAATCACTGCTGACTTCATTAACCGGCAGTGATGGCGTTTTGGAGTCGGTAGTGATGTACTGTTCTGTAGTAGTGTTACAGGGTTTCTGAAATACCGTACATTAAGAAACAAAGGTGCATAGTGTATCCCCTAAAAGAACAAGAATTAAAGAAAGAATGAAAGAAAGAAAGAAGTTGTATATATGGTTTTGATCATGTAAAGTTTAAAGAAATGTAATACCTTTGTTTTCTGTAATGCGCAACTCAAAATTTTTAAGCACTAGAAAGTTGTGTTTAATTGGTGAAGAACTGTAGCCATGTTGTAACCGGCGGCAAACTCTAGCACGATAGAACAAATACACAAGAGACACAAGGATTTATTACGGATGTTCGGCAAAGCCTATGTCCTCAGGAGCTAAATCGCGATGGTTCTATCAGTATGAGGTGTTTTTTTCTCACGAGTAGGGTTTCAAGAGATAGGTATAATATATTTATATCCCGGTTACGTGCTCTTTTTCTTTCACCTTGTCATATATTAGCCATACACAATAAGCCACTCCTTAAATATAAACAGATGCATCAACTGAGGAGATTAACATGTTAAAAAAAGGAAATTACATCTTAAAATAAAGAAAAGTATCACAACTGCCCATTTTTCAAAAAGATAGCAAAAGAGTGTCAATTCATTTCACTTATAGACTTACATGGCTGACCCAATCAAAATATTAAGAAAAGATCAAAGTGTGGCAGAGAGCCATTACAAGGATTCTATTAGCTAACCATGAATATGTACAGTACTAGTTTGTAAGACATTACAAGGATCATGATCTTCGTGTGAAGACTTTTCCCCTGTGATCTGATCAAGTTGATTTTGACGGTTGTTTCACCTTCATATAACACACTCCCAAGTGCATTCCTACATTTCTTAGTAAAACATGTGCCCCATTGAACTCGGTCTAAAGCAACATTTCAATTATACTATACTGTCATGTTTTGGTGGATTACCTTCCCATTGCTTACATTAATTTGTGCTTGCTTAATTCTCCGTCGTATCGCAACGAAACTATCTTTGTGCGATATTATTGCATAATTTGACTGTGTATGTTTTTCAATCTTCAGGTACATATAACATTCTATCCTATTTGGAGGAGGGGGATTTGCTTGGGGTTAATCTAGTCCAAATTTAAACTGAATCCTAGCCAAATCCTCCACATGCATCCATATAAACACGCCTGCAAAACTAAAAAATAGCCATAACAATACATACCAGAAATGAACTTATAGCTAATTTGCATCACAAATATACGTACATACATACACGAACATTTCCAAAATGCTTCATGTATGCACCATTGGAAACAAATTAAGCAAACCTTACCTAGAAACTAAGCAGGGACAATGCACGCATCATGATGAAACTGCATGATGATAGCTACTAGAAGCAGTACTACATACGTACCTTCTCTGGTGGAAGGTTTAGCATATTTACCTACTACTTGGTTTCAAAAAATATACGCCTACTACTACTGCTGCTGCTGCATTACTAATTAAGCCTTTTTCCTAATTAAACAATGTCTTTTAATTACCACAAACCAATTAACACAGAAGAGAGGCAGAGGAAATAAAGAAGCTGAGGGACACTACTAGCTGCCTATATGCAACTAAGAAGGTAGCTAGCATTATTAGATCAATTTCTCTTCTCTGTCTTTCCCCCTCTTCTCTTCTCTTGTGCTAAGTGATGCATGCATATGCCTCTTGTCTGCTGTTGATCATCTAGGATGAGCGGAGGAGACTGCGGATGATGTCGGCCTGGGGGCTGTTGCTGTCCATTGTCGACATGAGCTCCGACAGCCGGTCGCTGAGGTCGTCGACTTCCCGGTGCAGGCTCTTGATGTAGATGCACGTCTCCTTCAGCAGCTTCGACGCCGAAGACTGCAACAAAAACATTATTCATCAATTGCCATTTCGTACATGATTTATTTCTTTCTGCATTGACCAAATATTGCAAGCAACCAGCGTTCGTCATTCCATGCTTTGGCGACCCCAACCGTATGAGTGTTTCATATCATTGTGGGTTTATAGTACGTACCCGACCGGCGGCACGGCGGCGGGATGACGCCGGGAGGAGGGACTCGAGCTTGGAGATGAGCTCGTTGATCTCATCGTCGGTGATCCTGCCGGCTCGGCGCCCAGACATCTCCGGTACTGATCGATCGCTTGCTCGCGAGGTCGCGATCTCCTAGCTAATATAACCTTGATCTATGGATCTCAAGCTCTTTTCTTTGTTGAGTAGTGTGAGCTTAAACTCAAAAGGGACGAGAGGAGATTGGAGGGAAGAAAAGGTGAAAAGGACTCCAAAAAGGAGAGGATTAAGACCTAGAGAGAAAAGAAGAGAAAGAAGAGAAGTTTGTAGAGTATGTGGCGAGTAATTGGGTGGTGGTTAATTTGGACAGGCATGGTGTGGAAGATGTGTATTAATAGGAGATGGGGCGGTGGGCCTACTTGTCCCCCCTGTTCGGCCCGGCTCCTGCCAGTGGGCCCGGGCTGCCCTGCCCTGGCCTGTGGGCCCCTGCCCACTTGTCCAACAATTATACATGTGAGATTGTCAATGGTGTATCAAGCTGAAGGCAGCTCAAGATTGGTTTGAAGTTACGACTTGCTAGTACTATTACCGTTTTTCAGTACAATCTACCCCTGAAACTCCTCTAGTGTATATATAGTTTATGTGGTTTGATTTGATCTTTGATATACTTTAATTAGGGTTCAACATTCCACAGTGCAGCCGATAAGATATTGCTCTTTTTTATAGGGGAACTCGATCATCAGGGCCTTTCTAAGAACGCATCTGGGGTGCGTGCACAATAGTGCACGCACACACTTCGGTCCTTAATTTCAAACAAGCCGGTATTTACAGCTGAGACAAATGACATGTGAGCCACATGTGTGGAGTATCTGCAGAAGTCACCATCCAATCTGTTTCCCAATTTTTCAATTCGGACTTGATCGACGATCGATCGGGTCGACATACCAATTTAAGTTCATGTGTGGAGTAATTAATTAAGAAACATTAGCTAGTACCTAAAACTTCAGCACGACATAGTGTTACTAGGCGAGGCCGCGGGGTAATATGTCTGAAGCTGAAATGGTTTTTTATCCTACGAATAAAACTGTAAACAGTGCAAACTAGTTCGAAAGAGACTGTACTTGAAAGAATTATTCACTCAATTTTGGCCGATTGCAAGCGGGAACTCTAGCCATGCATCTGGTAAGGCATCAATCTCTTCTTTCCCCCTAAAGAACAGACAAAAGCCTTGCATGTAATTTCGAGAACATGCAAAAGTTTTGGATGTCATTTCAAAAACACACATGCCTTATACTAGGGTGTTTATCACCCCCTTAAGGCCTTAATTCTTCGATGAAGATCGAACCCGGATCGAGGACGGGAGTTTCCTTGCACTCATCTTTCAGAACTAGATAACTCCGATACGCTAAACAGACAATGTTTGGCCAAATGTCAAGCTTGGTTAATGAAGACAAGGTATATTTTCACTCGGGTACATGCCAAATATTGATCCCTAGGTTTTCAGCGTGTCCTGACAAATTAAATTAACGGCAAGTGCAGCTCTGGGAATCATTTGGGAGACATCCACATGACAAGGCATGGCACCAGCGAGGTGGCACAGGTGGGTCCCACATTGTCAGGAAAGGGTCCAATGCTGGACCATGTCCATACTGTAAATGGGGGAGAGGAGAGGACTCAGGTGTCCAGGAGCAATGAGCTAATTGGGAGGTGGTTTAATGGCTGTGCCGCTGGGGCCCAGGGGAACGGTCCATCGCTGTCACCCTGCCCAGTGGGTCCCACGGAGCTTTGTTCTAGATGGTGGCTAGCTTCCGGCCCCACATGTCGGTCCTAAGGATAATATGATCCTATCACCTCACTGGTCTATTATAGAAACAAAGTGACTGAGATGTGTGTGAGGTTACATGAGATGTGTCTGCGGCCAACCATGCATGAGGGGATGCATGTTTTGTTTAGCTGCAAATTGGCAGCCCAAAAGGGTTGTTTGCAAGGTTGCATTATTTTGACACTTCGCATATAGTCTTAAGTGAGAACAAAGTTCTTAATAACCTGTTGACATGCATGCCATGCATTAACACTGACATGTGAGGGGAGCAACCAGGAGATGATCCGTCAAGATCGACAAATTGATAGGAGTATGCCACATGGCGATTGATATGCAGAGTAGTTGCGTGTCTACATTGGTTATATGGCTTCTAGGCAGGCAGGCATAGTTTAATTAGCAAGTATGCATGGATGAATCAAGTCGGCTAGCAGACTAAGACTAATCCTCCTTGCCATTTCCTTTCCTGGTCTTCATCACATCATTAGATGCATGGAGTGGAACCCAAGAGGCAGCATAAGTCCATAAACGTCCCATATATTTTCTAATTGGGGACTCCCTTTGTCATTGCATATAGATCATTCGGCAAAATTGGCTACATGACACCAAACTTTTATAGCATTTGCTTTAAGACATTGGTTTTATATGCCTTTGGTGAAACATATGTACTAAATTTTGACGACTCTTTGTTGTTGAACAGCGGACACTACTACAGAACAGCACATCACTCACTACTAGACAACCCATTATCACAGACGGTTTTTCGAACCGTCATCACACACGGTTTTTCGAACCGTCTGTAGCAAAGTGTCAGTGATGAGAAAGAGTCATCACAGACAGTTCCAAAGTAGCACCGTCTATGACGGTACTACATAAGTGGAACCGTCTGTCATGAGGGAATCATCACAGACCCGTCTGTGATTGTCAGGACCCGATTCTGAGAATCTGGACCCTTTGTGTATTCTGTGCTAGTCCAGGATCTTGCTAGCACACACAGTCTTTACAGGGTTGAACATCACAGACATTCACAACGATACCATATTAAATAGTGCAATCATTTATATAAACTGAATTGTACGACCTTATGGTCTCCTTACCAAAGATCAGCCATGCAGGGCTTACATTATAAGAGTAATAAAAGATAACATCGGAAAGCAAATAAACTTCGTGGAGTCCCATCAACTTGCCACAGGCAACCGACTGGGCTTACCCCCTAATTGTCCGGCTCTTCGATATACTCCCATGCTGGTGTAGACTCTTCCACTGATGTTAGGTTGATAGGCAAGGAGGGGTGAGTACTCAAGGCACTCAACAAGTAATGCACAGAATGCAGTGCTATTACTATATGCAAGATTTAATTGTAACATCCCGAAAAATGCAATAATATAAAAATTCATATTTTGAATTTGCATATCCTTGTTTCTGATTTTTCCTGACATGATTGGAATTTATTTGGATTTCTTTGGATTTTTGTATTGAATGGAAAATCAAACAAAAAGAATTAAGGATTGGATAATAGTAACAAGATAAAATGGTAAAAGTAAAAATTTGGAAAAATTACCATAGAAACCTAACCATGCTGGTAAGTCAGTAAAATCAACATGTAAAAATTTTATGCACAGAAAAGTGGGTAAATAAATGAATGACACCTCTTTTGGACTAAAAACAGTGCAAGCCAGAATTAATGAAAAATATTCTAAGTTTATCCTGAGCTGGAAAAATTACCACAACACCCTCATGGTAGATTTTATCTCTGGTAAAAATATCAGGATTTGATCATGTTGGGAAAGCCCTCTAATAATTCAAAAACAGAAACAATTAAAAACTAGAAATCTTAATGTCAGAATTTCTATAACATATTCACTTGAGGGTTTGACCTAAAATTTTTACTGGAGATTAGAAACTATAAGAGAATGTCGGTAAAAAAGTTTAGCAATTATTCAACTTGATCTGATGTCCGTTTTAATGCTCACATGGAGCTTGTCTCGGTCAGACTTATCCTCTGACTCACCTTCACTCACTCACATGTGGGGCCAACCTCTTTTCCAGTAGCGGTTCTTTGGCGGCAGCGGAAAAGCGTCGCTCACAACGCCTGTGGCCCCGGGACCCACTCGTCGGCCACAGCTTCACCGCCTCTTCCTTTTCCCTCTCGCCCGAGACGAACTCGAAGACTCCGAGCCTCGCGCTGCCTCGCCGATCCAGATTACACCGCACCGCACTGCCGCCCGAGCTAGCAATCGCAGCCATGCCTTGCCGTCCTCTCTGTCTCCGCGCCATGCCTCGCCTTGTCCGGACGCCGAGCTCGCGCCACCTTGTCCAAACCGAGCCGCCAGATCATCTCGAGTTCAAACCCTGTGGACGATCCTTTCTCCGGCTATAAATACCATATGAGTGTCGCATTGAACCTCCCTTCCTCTTCATTTACTCCCAGAACCGAGAAATCAAGCTGAAACTCAGGATTTTCGCCATTTCTGCCAGGAAGCCAAAGTTGGGGAAGAATCGCGATTTCACCAAAATAGTGAGCCTCCTCTCAAATTAATCGTTTCTGGAGCTTACTAGAGCCGCACTGAACTCATCCCATTCACCCTTTTCTGTTCTTCTTGCCCGCAGCTCCGCCGCACCATGTGCCCTTCTTCTCCAACTCCGGCGCACGGTGGTAGAGCTCCTCGGCTAAGCTCCGGCCCGGCCGACCGCAAAAACGGGACCCCAGTGACCCACTAAGCCTCCCAGTGCTACCGATTCAACCGGAGCTAGCTCCCATTTCTTCTCCGGCGAGCCGCCTCCTCTTTCGCCGCAGGTCGCCGTCGGCAGCTTGCTCCGGCCGTCCCGCCGGTGATCGATACCACCCCCGAGTGCGCCAAGATCCCCTGGAGCCTGCCGTGCCACCCATTCGGCCGGAGACTCACCGGAGAGCCGTCGCCGTTGACCCCTAGCCACCTCCTCTGCTTCCTGTCGCTGACCCGCGGCCCGCCTTGTCAGCCGGTCGAAGCATTTTCAGTGCAGAGGTGAAATACGCCTTCCAGTTCCGAAAACGTATTTCCATTCTTTTCAATTATTTTCAATACCGAATTAATTCAAACGTTTATAACTTTTGCATTATAACTCCGAATTGAGTGAAATAAAATTTTAAATTCATCTAAAATCTAGTTCTTTCATAATATAAAATAATATTTTGAAAATGTTCACTGGATAAATTTGAAATTCAAATTTAAAGAAGAGGCTTAAATAAGTGCTACATATTAAAAAGTTGTAAACAAACTTAAAAATGAATGGAACCAATTTTATTGAAATAGTCATGTTTCCAGGAGTTCAAATATATAAAAATATTTAAATTTCACTATTGTTTGAAATACGTTTTATTAAAGATAGTATTCAATGCATTGGAAATTCAAAAATACATAATTTGAGTAAAAAGAAATATGGAATAAGTAAAATTGATTTCTAAATAATATTATGGCAGTAGGATACCTTAGTTTGCCAAAATATTTAATAAATGAACTTGATTTGAATTAACTTGAAAAGAATGATATAGCTTAAATATAAAATGTGTATATGTATATGGATAGAAAGTTGAACATGTTAGAATATGGGTCAAATGAATTCAAATGATCGCCAAACCAGTTTTATTATACCTCTGGCAGTATAAGGTTTCCAGATATAAAATAATATTTAAAGTTTACTACATAAAACAGTAAATGATTAATAGTCAAAATATAAATACTTGCATAATTGGAATAGTTGTAACTTTCGTAAATAAACTCTGAATTTGATGAAACCAAATCCCATGACCTCGAAAAATAGTACCCTTTCTGTTTATACAAGAATATCTTATGTTTGTTCTAGGTTGAAATAAAATAATGTTAGACCCTAATGATCCTTTATAGGAAAAACATCGCGGATAAAAGCCAATTGTCGCGAAACCAACTTTAAATCACTTCTAGTATCATACCCTGTTAATACTTGAAAAATGAGTAGATTATCCTAGGCGGTGAAGTCGCAAACTTGTATCAAAAACTGAACTCTTATCGAGTAAAAAATGAACTATCAAGCTTTTTCGTCAATCCGTAGAACCTCTCGTCTAAATGCAAAAACTATGGAAATTGGTTTAGAAATGATATTTAGGATAGGGTCTACCATATTATAGAAAAATATTTTATTTACAACTTACTCTTCAATTAAATCTTACTAGCTGAATACGCCTAAAAAGTATGTTTGTCATAACCCTTAATGTCACATAAGCGTTTTCAGTTTTGAAAAGAATATCTCGTCTAAATGCTAAAATATATGAAATCAGCCTAGATTTGTTCACCAAAGTATATGCTATCCAATTCCGAAGAAATAATCTTATTTCGTCATGTTTTGGCATATAAACTTTAATAGTCAAATAACCCTTAGTTTTATGCTTTATGAACTTCATAATAAGGTAAGTGAACCTTGTAATAAGGAATGTTGTAGTTAATATATTTGTATCACCAGAACCTTCTTAAAAACTATAAATAAATCTATTTAGCTAACTTATCAATCATAACTTATTTAAAACCTTTCTTATGCAAATCACTTAAGGAATTAAGTATGTTTTGCATAACCCCCTTTGATTAGTGTTTCAATTCTTTTAATCCAAGTAATTTTAGCATCTATAATTCGAAATCATAAATACTAAAATTCATAATTTTAGCCTCTTGAATTCGTAATTCAAGATTTGATAATCTATAAAAGAACCCTGTTTTGTTTGTCATAAAGCCATCAAGTTTCAGAATAATGTAATTACTTAAATAATCCAAACCCTAAGTGTTCCTGTTTTCTACAATGAATCTTTATTTGATTTTCTGTCTGGCTTCTTTTCGCCCTTATTGAAGTTTATTATTTGCTTTATTTTTCCAATCGATCGACATGTAGGATTCGACGTCCCTTCCTCCATCGTTGCCTCCGTCAGCTGCGATCGCGTCTTCGTCGTAAACGATATATAAGCAAGGCAAGCACCCCCTTTGACCATTTTGATCCCAGAATTTAATTTGCATTGTTTATTAAAATGTTTCATGCATACGTTTACTTTCTGTAAATTGCTATTTTGTGGTACTGGTAGTTATGCCTGTTATCTCATGAAACTTCCTTGATAAGTATGAATATGTGAACCTTGATAACCATAGATTAAGTTTAGACAATTACTAAATGTCGCCATGGGTATATGCGATTACTTTAACCCATGCTTAGCCATGCTTTTAGATCAAATGATGATGATGATGATGATCAGATCAAAATGTGTTCCTTGAGAAATGGAAAATGTCAGAATTGTAGTTGTTGGTTATGGGTATTTTGATTAAAACCCAAAATAAAACTATGGTTTTGATGCGGCGATTATTGGCAATAGCCGGAGGTGCAGAGGATTTGCACGTAGTGTAGGGTGGAGTATCGCCGTGTCAATTTAAGGACCGAACTCAGTGTTGTATGATCCGAGATAATTTGTGCAAACCACAAGTGTTGTTATGGGGCTTCCTTAAACCAATTAAGTTATCTAGTTTAACTTTGCACATTGGTAGGCTGAAGTAGTACGGGCTTTCCTTTCGGGTTTGTTTCACGGGTGCCCACACCGAGGTGCTGGGAACAACACTTACCAATATAACGGTGTGCGCCACGCCTATGGGGAGTTCCAACATTCCTATGCTCGAGTTCTCCCAGCTATAGCGTGGGTTTTATCGTCCCGGTGCTTTGGTGCAAAGTTAGATTAGATAATGTAAAGGTTTTCGTCATGAACATTCTGGCCACACGCTTAAAGTGCGTGAAACTTGCGGCAAAAAGAAAAGGTCATGACTTGTGGGTAAAGTTGTACGCCTCTGCAGAGTAAAAATCTAATCGATTAGCCGTCCCCTCGGTCATGGGAAACTTGGTGAACTTGCACTAGTTAAATGTTTAATTTTCTAAAATGGGTTGTGGTTTGGAACTTGTTTAGCAGCTTTTGTTTTCATGTCAAAGGATCGACATTGATGGATTCCATTTCTGGATTATTCGATATTCACGATGGGTTGTGAATATATTACTTATGCTTTACTTATTTCATATCAGTCAATTATGCTTTTATAAATTCCGTTTGCAAATAACTTGTTTTACAATGTCAATTCTGCCTTATGCAAATTAACTGTAGTAGCCTCCTTTGAAATGGCCTGCATATATTATAGGCTTTGCTCAAGTCTTGCGGAGTACGAATGTACTCACCCTTGCTTATATGTGGTTTTTAGGTGGTTAAGTTGTCGAAGCTTCGAGGTTTCTTCCATCGCAGGTTGCGGGTTTTCCTTCGTCGAATCTTTCTAGGGATTATGCCTTGTCGGTTGCCTGCGGGTTTTGGATGGGCACACTACAAGACCTTGCTTCTTTTGCTGCTTTATCTCTGATTTGTAAGAGTTTCTTTATGTAATAGCTTCCGCTTAATTAATATTTGTTGTATGGTTGTGATTCCAATTGGTGTATGTGCGTACTAGCTACTGATCATGGGACTAGTACGGAAATGCACATTAGATTTCCATTTTTGCAAGTTTGTAAAAATGGGGGTCGTTACAGTTGGTATCAGAGCTATGCTGACTGTAGGATAACCCTAGATAGAATGGTCGCTAGTTTAGAATAATCAAATTCAAAATCTTATGTTCAAAAGTTACCATACTTGCAAAATGTAGATTTTTCTAATCTTCTCTTTATCTTAAGATTCTCCTCTTACCACTACTTTCATTTTGTTTTATAAACAAATTCTTCTTTCCTTAAATTAATCCTCGACAATTGGAAGCTCCGGTGTCTACGTCAACAATCTTAAGGAAGAGAAGTGTCGCTCCATGAAGACTGGTGTTGATAGGTCGAATAGGAATATAATAGGCTAAGATATTTTAGAACCCTTGTAAGATGACTATTTTGTGAGTTTTGTTGAAATCTTTTCTCTTGTATTGCTTACGGGTTACTCTCGCAAAGACTAAACCATTTGGTTGAAATTTACGATGTGCCAACCCTTATGTAACAAGAAAATTTAATTAAAGATTTTAAGGAACGAAAAGTTGCCTAGTAACCTAACTGAATATCGCCTAAATATTA
The DNA here is from genome assembly GCA_036346275.1 of Otatea glauca. Taxonomy (NCBI): domain Eukaryota; kingdom Viridiplantae; phylum Streptophyta; class Magnoliopsida; order Poales; family Poaceae; genus Otatea; species Otatea glauca. The sequence continues at coordinate 26,483,162 of CM070730.1, read as the reverse complement.
ATCTCTTCTTGACTGCAGAATGCCTAAAACAAGATCCTTAAGGAAATTATTGGAGTGTGAGACCGCTCAAAATTTCCGACCCACAAGAGCCAACATTCCAACTCCAGTCTAGTCTAGTCCGCGATATCCAACTGCTAGATCATCTCGACGCAATGTTCGTCGTGAATCACCTCCACTTCCCCAAGACCCAAGTGAAGTTATTCCTGAAGAACAATCTCCTGAACCTCAAGCTATGGCTCAAGTCTTGGCAATGCTTGAACAAGAGCATCAAGTTGATACAGTTCAACTCCAACAAGTGATGCAAAATACTTCCCAACTTAGCGAAGCTAGGGATGGAAATGGTGGTACGCCGCATTACTCCAAGTTGGGAGAGTTTCTGAAGACCCGACCCCCGACCTTCTCCTCATCAGTGGAACCTCTTGATGCTGATGATTGGCTCCACTCCATTGAGAGCAAGCTAGTCATTGCGCAATGTAGTGACTATGAAAAGGTTCTCTATGCTTCTCATCAACTGCATGGAACTGCAGCAGTCTGGTGGGAAAACCATCAGGCGATGCTCCCTGAAGGTCAATTCATATCTTGGGTAGCATTTAAAGAAGCATTTTGTAGGACTCACATTCCTACAAGCATCATTGAGATCAAGAAGCGAGAATTTATGGAGTTGAAGCAAGAAAACTTATCAGTAATGGAATATCTACATCGCTTCAATCATCTATCTCGCTATGCTGTTTCTGAAGTGTCAGATGAGGCTCGAAGAATTGAGCATTTCAGAGAACATCTGAATGAAGAAATCAAGTGGATGCTAGTCGCCCATGATATTTATGATTTCCAAACCTTAGTTGATAAGGCTATTCGAGTGGAGTTTGGCATGAGAACAGTGATGGAAAGCCGAAAGCGCAAATGGATAGCTCGTCAATCAGTAAATGATTATTTTCCAAAGCAGCGTTTATTGCAGCCATTCAATGTTCAGCCACATGTTTCTCAAGTCCAGCAATGCCAAGGGCGAACTCTTCACCCTCGTGACCTACGCTTCATTCATCGCGGCAAGCAAGATTATCTTCTAGCACTCAAGGGTGCGGGAGGTTTGTGCTTGTCCTAAGAAGAATTCGAACATCTTTGTCCGCACCAAAGAACCCTCAAGTAGAGATCGGATAATTGGAAATTTGAAAATCTCTAAGTCACCCTGTACTTCAAAACAAGTTACTATTCCTGGTCGTCTGCACCATGTGACAGCTGAAGAAGCTCATAATGCACCTGATGTGGTACTAGGGACATTCCTTGTTCACTCTATACCTACATTGGTGTTATTTGATTCTGGTGCATCACATTCCTTCGTATCCAACAAGTTTATTAAGCAGCATGAACTTCAAGCTGATTTGCTTCCCACAAAGATGATAATCTATTCGCCAGGAGCAACTATGAAAACCTCAAAACTTTGTTCTGAGGTATGCATCGAGATTAGCAGAGTGTCTTTCTATGCTAACCTTATTGCTATTGAGACACCGGGACTAGATGTAATTCTCGGTATGGATTGGTTATCTAAGCACAAAGGCTATATTGATTGTGCTAACCGATCTATATCTCTTCTCAGTCCAGACAGAATTCAAGTACAGTTTTCTTCAATCAGTAGCACTCCAGCTCAACAGCCATTCCTTGGTTCTACTCTAGTTACGGAATTGAGTCAAGAACTAGTGGTATGTGAATATTCTGATGTATTTCCAGATGAACTGTCAGGAATGCCTCCAGACCGCGACATGGAATTTGTTATTAATCTTGTTCCTGGAACAGCACCTATCTCTAAGCGACCTTATCGCTTACCTCCGGATGAGTTGGCTGAATTGAAGAAGCAACTCAATGATCAATTGGATAAAGGATTTATTCGCCCTAGTTCATCTCCATGGGGCAGTCCAGTGCTATTTGTTCCTAAGAAAGACGGTGGTCTATGCATGTGCATAGATTATCGTGCTTTGAATGAAGTCACTATCAAGAACAGATATCCACTTCCTCGTATTGATGATCTTTTTGATCAATTGAATGGTGCTCATGTATTTTCAAAGATTGATTTGAGACATGGATATTATCAGTTGAAAATGAAGCCCGAGGACATTCCAAAAACTGCTTTCACCACTCGTTACGGGTTGTATGAATACACCGTAATGTCGTTCGGACTTACAAATGCTCCAGCCAGTTTTATGTGCCTTATGAATAAGGTCTTTATGGAATATTTGGACAAGTTCGTGGTGGTGTTCATTGATGACATTCTCATTTACTCCAAAACTGAAGAAGACCATGTGCAACACTTGAGTATGGTGCTAGGAAAGCTTCGTGAACATAAGCTCTATGCCAAATTCGAGAAGTGTGGATTCTGGTTAAAGGAAGTCGCATTTCTTGGGCATGTTCTTTCAGAAGGTGGAATTGCAGTTGACCCAAGAAAGATCCAAGCCATTACAGAATGGGAACCACCTCAGTCTGTTCCTAAGGTCCGAAGTTTTCTCGGTTTAGCGGGATACTATCGCCGCTTTATCGAAAACTTCTCCAAGATTGCTCGTCCTATGACTCAGTTGCTGAAAAAGGAAAAGAAATTTGAATGGACCCCAGAATGTGAAACAAGTTTCCAAGAGCTTAAGAAAAGATTAACCACAGCTCCAATTCTTATTGTTCCTGATGTTCATAAGAGCTTCGATGTATATTGCGATGCATCACGACACGGCCTTGGATGTGTTTTGATGCAAGAAGGAAAAGTTATCGCATATGCTTCGCGTCAACTTCGGCCACATGAGCAAAATTACCCTACTCATGATTTGGAATTAGCAGCCGTTGTCCATGCTCTGAAGATTTGGAGACACTATCTTATTGGCAATCGCTAGAAATCTATACGGATCACAAAAGTCTGAAATATTTCTTCACCCAGCCAGATTTAAATCTCAGGCAAAGGAGATGGCTAGAGTTGATCAAAGACTATAACCTTGGCATTCATTACCATCCTGGTAAGGCTAATGTTGTAGCCGATGCTCTCAGTCGAAAGCTTCATTGTCTTTTCATCTCCGATCAATTTGAGTTGCAAAATGAATTCCAAAAGCTCAATTTGGATATGGTTGAAGAAGGCTATGTTGCTACTCTTGAATTACAACCAACCCTCAGAACTCATATAAAAGCCACACAACTAAAAGATGAAGCCATTTGCAAGATTAGAAAACAGTTGAGAGAGGGTACTGAATCCGAATTCTCTGAAAGTTCAGATGAAATAATTATGCGAGGAAACCGTACATATGTCCCCGATGATTCTGAACTCAAGAGACTAATTTTGAAGGAAGCTCATGAATCTCCTCTTTCTATCCACCCTGGGAGTACAAAAATGTACCAAGACCTAAAACAAGAATATTGGTGGCCCGGCATGAAAAAGGAAATTGCTGCCTATGTTGCCAAGTGTGACGTATGTCAGCGAGTTAAAGCCGAGCATCAACGCCCTGCTGGACTCCTTCAACCCCTGCAAATCCCCATGTGGAAATGGGAAGACATTAGTATGGATTTTATTACCGGTCTACCCAGGACTCGGAAAGGAAATGATTCTATATGGGTCATTATTGATCGGTTGACAAAAGTAGCTCACTTCATTCCAGTTAAGACCAAGTATCAAGGAGACAAGCTTGCAGAATTATACATGGAGAATATCATGCGTCTGCACGGTGTTCCAAGAACTATTGTTTCCGATCGAGGCTCCCAATTTACTTCCCGTTTTTGGGAAAGTTTGCACAGTCTGTTAGGAACTAAGCTAAACTTCAGTACAGCTTATCATCCTCAAACAGATGGGCAGACTGAAAGGGTAAATCAGTCTTAGAAGATATGCTCGAGCCTGTGCTTTCATACAACTAATTGGGAGAAGAGTCTTGCATTTGCTGAATTCTCCTATAACAACAGCTTTCAAGCCAGTCTTCAAATGTCGCCATTTGAAGCATTATATGGGAGAAAATGCAGAACTCCTCTTTTCTGGTCTGAGGTTGGAGAAAGAAAATTTTTCGGTCCAGATCTTATCCAAGAAGCCCAAGAGCATGTGGATGTAATCAGAAGCAGATTGAAAGAAGCTCAGTCGCGTCAAAAGTGTTACGCCGATAATCGTCGGCGTGAACTCAGCTTTGAAGTTGGTGATCATGTTTACCTAAAAGTCTCACCGCTACGTGGAGTTCGTCGTTTCCAGATCCGTGGAAAGCTAGCTCCCCGGTACATTGGACCATATCAAATTCTCGAGAAAATGGGTGAGTTGGCATACAAGTTGGAATTGCCACCTCAATTATCCGAAGTTCACAATGTCTTTCATGTTTCGCAACTTAAGAAGTGCCTACGTGTACCCACTGAATTCACCAATTTAGAAGACATCGATATCCAACTAGACTTGTCTTATCGAGAACGTCCGGTTCGCATTCCCGAAGAAGCAGAACGCCACACAAGAAACAAATCCCACAAAATGCTGAAGGTTCAATGGAGCAACCACACGGAAGACGAAGCAACCTAGGAATGTGAAGATCATCTGCGAAAGGAATTCCCAGATTTCTTTTAGTCCTTGCAAATCTCGAGGACGAGATTTCTGTAAGGGGGGTAGATTTGTAACATCCCGAAAAATGCAATAATATAAAAATTCATATTTTGAATTTGCATATCCTTGTTTCTGATTTTTCCTGACATGATTGGAACTTATTTGGATTTCTTTGGATTTTTGTATTGAATGGAAAATCAAACAAAAAGAATTAAGGATTGGATAATAGTAACAAGATAAGATGGTAAAAGTAAAAATTTGGAAAAATTACCATAGAAACCTAACCATGCTGGTAAGTTAGTAAAATCAACATGTAAAAATTTTATGCACGGAAAAGTGGGTAAATAAATGAATGACACCTCTTTTTGACTAAAAACAGTGCAAGCCAGAATTAATGAAAAATATTCGAAGTTTATCCTGAGCTGGAAACATTACCACAACACCCTCATGGTAGATTTTATCTCTGGTAAAAATATCAGGATTTGATCATGTCGGGAAAGCCCTCTAATAATTCAAAAACAGAAACAATTAAAAACAAGAAATCTTAATGTCAGAATTTCTATAAAATATTCACTTGAGGTTTTGACTTGACATTTTTATGGAGATATCCTTAAGACAAAATGAATCCCTATAAAAAGTTTGGAAAATAGTTAATATGATTTACATCCCAAAATAAATAGAATACCGAAATTCAAGTCCTGTACAAGTCCACAGTGTCAGAATTTCTAAAATTCAACCGTGCGTTATTTTAACCTAAAATTTTTACTGGAGATTAGAAACTACCAGAGAATGTCGGTCAAAAAGTTTAGCAATTATTTAACTTGATCTGATGTCCGTTTTAATGCTCACATGGAGCTTGTCTCGGTCAGACTTATCCTCTTACTCACCTTCACTCACTGACATGTGGGGCCAACCTCTTTTCCGTAACGGTTGCTGGCGGCAACGGAAAAGCGTTGCTCTCACTGCCCTGTGGCCCCGGGACCCACCCGTCAGCCCTGGCTTCACTGCCCCTCTTCCTTTTCCCCTCTCGCCCGAGACGAACTCGAAGACTCCCGAGCCTCGCGCCTGCCTCGCCGATCCAGTGCACCGCACCGCACCGCGTCGCCCGAGCTAGCAACTGCAGCCATGCCTTGCCGTCCTCTCTGTCTCCCGCGCCATGCCCTGCCTTGTCCGGACGCCAGAGCTCGCGCCACCTTGTCCAAACCGAGCCGCCAGATCATCTCGAGTTCAAACCCTGTGGACGATCCTTTCTCCGGCTATAAATACCATATGAGTGTCGCATTGAACCTCCCTTCCTCTTCATTCACTCCCAGAACCGAGAAATCAAGCTGAAACTCAGGATTTTCACCATTTCTGCCAGGAACCCGAAGTTGGGGAAGAATCGCGATTTCGCCAAAATAGTGAGCCTCCTCTCAAATTAATCGTTTCTGGAGCTTACTAGAGCCGCACTGAACTCATCCCATTCACCCTTTTCTGTTCTTCTTGCCCGCAGCTCCGCCGCACCATGTGCCCTTCTTCTCCAACTCCGGCGCACGGTGGTAGAGCTCCTCGGCTAAGCTCCGGCCCGGCCGACCGCAAAAACGGGACCCCAGTGACCCACTGAGCCTCCCAGTGCTACCGATTCAACCGGAGCTAGCTCCCATTTCTTCTCCGGCGAGCCGCCTCCTCTTTCACCGCAGGTCGCCGTCGGCAGCTTGCTCCGGCCGTCCCCGCCGGTGATCGATACCACCCCCGAGTGCGCCAAGATCCCCTGGAGCCTGCCGTGCCACCCATTTGGCCGGAGACTCACCGGAGAGCCGTCGCCGTTGACCCCTAGCCACCTCCTCTGCTTCCTGTCGCTGACCCGCGGGCCCGCCTTGTCAGCCGGTCGAAGCATTTTCAGTGCAGAGGTGAAATACGCCTTCCAGTTCCGAAAACGTATTTCCATTCTTTTCAATTATTTTCAATACCGAATTAATTCAAACGTTTATAACTTTTGCATTATAACTCCGAATTGAGTGAAATAAAATTTTAAATTCATCTAAAATATATTTCTTTCAGAATATAAATAATATTTTGAAAATGTTCACTGGATAATTTTGAAATTCAAATTTAAAGAAGAGGCTTAAAAAAGTGCTACGTATTAAAAAGTTGTAAACAAACTTAAAAATGAATGGAACCGATTTTATTGAAATAGTAATGTTTCCAGGAGTTCAAATATATAAAAATATTTTAATTTCACTATTGTTTGAAATACTTTTTATTAAAGATAGTATTCAATGCATTGGAAATTCAAAAATACATAATTTGAGTAAAAAGAAATATGGAATAAGTAAAATTGATTTCTAAATAATATTATGGCAGTAGGATACCTTAGTTTGCCAAAATATTTAATAAATGAACTTGATTTGAATTAACTTGAAAAGAATGATATAGCTTAAATATAAAATGTGTATATGTATATGGATAGAAAGTTGAACATGTTAGAATATGGGTCAAATGAATTCAAATGATCACCAAACCAGTTTTATTATACCTCTGGCAGTATAAGGTATCCAGATATAAAATAATATTTAAAGTTTACTACATAAAACAGTAAATGATTAATAGTCAAAATATAAATACTTGCATAATTGGAATAGTTGTAACTTTCGTAATTAAACTCTGAATTTGATGAAACCAAATCCCATGACCTCGAAAAATAGTACCCTTTCTGTTTATACAAGAATATCTTATGTTTGTGCTAGGTTGAAATAAAATAATGTTAGACCCTAATGATCGTTTATAGGAAAAACATCGCGGATAAAAGCCAATTGTTGCGAAACCAACTTTAAATCACTTCTAGTATCATACCCTGTTAATACCTGAAAAATGAGTAGATTATCCTAGGTGGTGTAGTCGCAAACTTGTATCAAAAACTGAACTCTTATCGAGTAAAAATTGAACTATCTAGCTTTTTCGTCAATCCGTAGAACCTCTCGTCTAAATGCAAAAACTATGGAAATTGGTATAGAAATGATATTTAGGATAGGGTCTACCATATTCTAGAAAAATATTTTATTTACAACTTACGCTTCAATTAAATCTTACTAGCTGAATACCCCTAAAAAGTATGTTTGTCATAACCCTTAATGTCACATAAACGTTTTCAGTTTTGAAAAGAATAACTCGTCTAAAAGCTAAAATATATAAAATCAGCCTAGATTTGTTCACCAAAGTATATGCTATCCAATTCCGAAGAAATAATCTTATTTCGTCATGTTTTGGCATATAAACTTTAATAGTCAAATAACCCTTAGTTTTATGCTTTATGAACTTCATAATAAGGTAAGTGAACCTTGTAATAAGGAATGTTGTAGTTAATATATTTGTATCGCCAGAACCTTCTTAAAAACTATAAATAAATCTATTTAGCTAACTTATCAATCATAACTTATTTAAAACCTTTCTTATGCAAATCACTTAAGGAATTAAGTATGTTTTGCATAACCCCCTTTGATTAGTGTTTCAATTCTTTTAATCCAAGTAATTTTAGCATCTATAATTCGAAATCATAAATACTAAAATTCATAATTTTAGCCTCTTGAATTCGTAATTCAAGATTTGATAATCTATAAAAGAACCCTGTTTTGTTTGTCATAAAGCCATCAAGTTTCAGAATAATGTAATTACTTAAATAATCCAAACCCTAAGTGTTCCTGTTTTCTACAATGAATCTTTATTTGATTTTCTGTCTGTCTTCTTTTCGCCCTTATTGAAGTTTATTATTTGCTTTATTTTTCCGATCGATCGACGTAGGATTCGACGTCCCTTCCTCCATCGTTGCCTCCGTCACCGCGATCGCGTCTTCGTCGTAAACGATATATAAGCAAGGCAAGCACCCCTTTGACCATTTTGATCCTGAATTTAATTTGCATTGTTTATTAAAATGTTTCATGCATACGCTTACTTTCGAATTGCTATTTTGTGGTACTGTAGTTATGCTCATTATCTCATGAAACTTCCTTGATAAGTATGAATATGTGAACCTTGATAACCATAGATTAAGTTTAGACAATTACTAAATGTCGCCATGGGTATATGCGATTACTTTAACCCATGCTTAGCCATGCTTTTAGATCAAATGATGATGATGATGATGATCGATCAAAATGTGTTCCTTGAGAAATGGAAAATGTTGTAATTGTAGTTGTTGGTTATGGGTATTTTGATTAAAACCCAAAATAAAACTATGGTTTTGATGCGGCGATTATTGGCAATAGCCGAGGTGCGAGAGGATTTGCACGTAGTGTAGGGTGGAGTATCGCCGTGTCAATTTAAGGACCGAACTCGGTGTTGTATGATCCGAGATAATTTGTGCAAACCACAAGTGTTGTTATGGTGCTTCCTTAAACCAATTAAGTTATCTAGTTTAACTTTGCACATTGGTAGGTCAAGTAGTACGGGCTTTCCTTTCGGGTTTGTTTCACGGGTGCCCACACCGAGGTGCCGGGGAACAACACTTACCAATATAACGGTGTGCGCCACGCCTATGGGGAGTTCCAACATTCCTATGCTCGAGTTCTCCCAGCTATAGCGTGGGTTTTATCGTCCCTGTCTTTGGTGCAAAGTTAGATTAGATAATGTAAAGGTTTTCGTCATGAACATTCGCCACACGCTTAAAGTGCGTGAAACTTGCAAAAAGAAAAGGTCATGACTTGTGGGTAAAGTTGTACGCCTCTGCAGAGTAAAAATCTAATCGATTAGCCGTCCCTCGGTCATGGGAAACTTGGTGAACTTGCACTAGTTAAATGTTTAATTTTCTAAAATGGGTTGTGGTTTGGAACTTGTTTAGCAGCTTTTGTTTTCATGTCAAAGGATCGACATTGATGGATTCCATTTCTGGATTATTCGATATTCACGATGGGTTGTGAATATATTACTTATGCTTTACTTATTTCATATCACCAATTATGCTTTTATAAATTCCGTTTGCAAATAACTTGTTTTACAATGTCAATTCGGCCTTATGCAAATTAACTGTAGTAGCCTCCTTTGAAATGGCCTGCATATATTATAGGCTTTGCTCAAGTCTTGCGGAGTACGAATGTACTCACCCTTGCTTATATGTGGTTTTTAGGTGGTTAAGTTGTCGAAGCTTCGAGGTTTCTTCCATCGCAGGTTGCGGGTTTTCCTTCGTCGAATCTTTCTAGGGATTATGCCTTGTCGGTTGCCTGCGGGTTTTGGATGGGCACACTACAAGACCTTGCTTCTTTTGCTGCTTTATCTCTGATTTGTAAGAGTTTCTTTATGTAATAGCTTCCGCTTAATTAATATTTGTTGTATGGTTGTGATTCCAATTGGTGTATGTGCGTACTAGCTACTGATCATGGGACTAGTACGGAAATGCACATTAGATTTCCATTTTTGCAAGTTTGTAAAAATGGGGGTCGTTACATTAATCTAAAGAATTGGCTTACTTGGTTCATTTGCATCAAACAGCATTTTAAAACCATATCATACTTAGATTAAAAGCGGTGAAACAGTTACTAATAGTACTAAGTGTTTTAAACAGTTTTTCTTCGTAAACTTGGCACACAGCCTTAATCAATTCATTTTCACACTGGCTCACTGCCACCCTGTCCACATTTTTTCTTGAAGATCTAACCCTTGACTGTAATCCCCGAGCGATGTCCAATACCGCGGACACGGTTATTCGAATAGATTTGATACTCTGCAGAGGTTGTACACTTTACCCACAAGATACAGCCGCTCACCACACAGGTGATTGCCCATAACAAAGCCTTTTAGGAACCTCTACCTTAACCAATGAACCTCTCCGGTCCTTCACTATCACTCCCCTCACACAGAGCCGATGTATAGGACAGGCCAACACCGTTGGATGGGCACCAAGCCGTAGCACAGGTACGTTCCCCCACACAGATACACCCCCGTGTACTGTCACCCCGAGGTTTCAGAGGAAAGATATCAGAACCCTAATCAACTAGGTCTGTCCTATGACAGACATGTGGTTGTACGTGTGACTCAGTTCAAAGACTTGCAAGGTGAAGTCCTTAGCTGACCAAGGCAAGACTTTCATCACTCAACAGTGGCACACAGCCCATTGTGGCACACAGACTCCCATCAACCCTTTGCCACACAGGCCCATCTGGCACAAAAGCCTCTTGCCTCTTGCCCCAGTCTAAATCATTTCCCACCCGGTTGATTATTGTGCAACACATGCCAACAATAACTCAACAGCGGTACAGAACCACACAGGTCTCCGTACCTCAGTCTCATCACGTGGCATCACCACACCATTTTCAAACACATTCCATATGTCATTAATCGGCATTGTTGCATTTTCCAGAAAATCTTCGATGACTCGTTGGAAGGCTAAGCATCTATTCACGATCTAGCCTCCCGTATTGGCAAAGGGAGCATCTGTGTCATAAGGGAGCATCTGTGTCATAAGCACATGGCAATCATGGGACTTCATGCCAGTTAAAATCAAATCTTGCATCGAAACAAGTCTCTTCAAGTTGGACGAGTAACCAGACGGAACTTTCACACCATGCAAGCACTGGCACAGTTCAGTTCTCTTGGCCTTGGACAAAGTATAACAAGCAGGTTCACAGTATGTTCGCCCTTTATCGGTCTCCTTCGGTGCTAGCTCAGGTCTGATGCCCATATCAACCAAGTTAAGCCGTGCGTTGATACTGTCCTTTGTTTTGACCTTAATATTCAGCAAGAGACCAATAAAGCTATCACAGACATTCTTCTCTACGTGCATCACGTCAATGCAGTGCCGAACTTCTAGGTGCTCCCAATAAGGTAGGTCCCAAATTACTGATCTCTTCTTCCACATGGTCTTATCACAGGTCCTTGATTTACTTCCCTTTCCAAACGCAACATCTAAGTTCTTAACTATATCATGAATGTATGTCCCGCTTAAAGGCGTTGGAGCTAAACCATCTTCGGTCGTACCGTCGAATTGTTTCTTCATCTTGCGGTATGGGTGATTCCTCCGAAGGAACCTACAGTGACGCATGTACTCGGTTTTGCGCGAGTGATTAAGCCACACACTCTCAGTATCATCCAAGCAGTGAGTACATGCTTTGGCTCCTTTTGTACTCTGCCCCGATAGGTTAGCAAGGGCAGGATAATCATTTATAGTGCAGAACAACAGGCAGCGCAAAGTGAAATACTCCTGTTTGTGAGCATTCCATACCTGCACCCTAGGAGCCCACAACATGTTCAGATCTTCCACCAATGGTGCTAGGTACACATCAATATCGTTTCCAGGTTGCTTCGGGCCTTGAATGAGTATAGATATCCATATGTACTACCGCTTCATACACAACCGAGGAGGAAGGTTGTACACACAAAGATTCACTGGCCAAGTGGTATGACAGCTACTCATGTTGCCGAAAGGATTCATTCCATCCATGCTCAATCCCAACCTGATGTTCCTCGGATCTGCTACGAATTCTACAAACCTCCTATCGATGTTTCTTCACTGTGTGGAATCAGCAGGGTGCCTAATCATTCCATCATTCTTATGCTCATCCGAGTGACACCGAAGCAATTTTGCCTCTTTTGGGTTCGCAAACAAACGCTTCAACCGGGGAATTATAGGTAGGTACCACGCCACCTTAGCAGGAGGTCCTTTCTTCGACTCTATGCCCTCGTCGTTGTCATTCGATCTATCTTTACGCTTGTACCGGGATGCGTTGCACACCGGACATACATGCAGGCTTGCGTACTCTTTGCGATAGAGGATACAGTCATTCGGACAGGCATGTATTCTTTCTACTTCCATTCCCAAGGGACAGAGAACCTTTTTGGCTTTGTAGGTTGTTGTCGCCAACTCGTTTTCCTTCGGAAGCATATTCGCTAATAGACCTAACAGTGTCATGAAACTCCTGTCGGACCAACCGTTGCTTGCCTTTAATTTCAGCAACTCCAGCACGGATGACAACCTTGTATATTTTAACTTGCAACCCGGGAACAAATGTTTCTCCGAGTCATCCATCAAGCCTCCGAATTTTATGTACTCCCGCTCATCATGGCTCCCTTCTGCATCCCGTAGCATCTGATCCAGATTGTCATCGTGAAACCTATCCTCATCCAAAGCACAGTCGATATCATCCGGAGTATCATTGACGTCGTTGACAATATCCAGAGTATCATTGGCTTCATCGACGATGGTAGTACTACTTGGTCCCTGTGTAATCTGCTCTTCACCGTGACTGGTCCAACATGTATACCCGTTTTTGAAGCCCCTCAGAATCAAGTGTGCTTCGATCTGTGCTTGGTTTCAAAACATCCTCAGATTCTCGCAATCAATGCATGGACAAGGCATAAATTCCACCCCCTTGTTCAACATATCTTCCTCTGCAGCTCTTCTAAAAGCGGAGACACCATTAATGTACTCGGCGCTCACACGGTTCTCAGTGTACATCTAGCTTCGGTCCATCTGAAAGAACGAATGGATATGTAAACATATGCATGTAAGCTACATCTTCAGTGTAATGCAATTAGAACAAATTACTAATTTAGATCAAAAAGAAGGATCTACACAAAGCTATAGCAAATGTATGTATTTCACATCACAGAGAACAAATGTATCTACAACAAGCTAGATCTAGAAATTTACCAACTTCATTTCCCTCTTTACCAAGCTACATCTTAAATATAACGCAAATTTGAACCAAATTCTACTTTACATCATAGAGAATAGATATATCTACACCAAGCTAGATCTACAAATTAACCAGCTTCATTTCCCTCTTTACCAAGCTACATCTTAAATATAACGCAAATTTGAACAAATTTCTACTTTACATCACAGAGAGCAGATGTATCTACACCAAGCTAGATCTACAAATTAACCAGCTTCATTTCCCCATTTGCCAAGGTAGATCTAATATAATGCAATTATGAAGCAATTACAGAGAACAGATGTATCTACACCTCCAAATCTAGGGTCTCTTTGACCAAAACACCTCTCAATCCCAGCCACACCGAAAATATCCAGGATACCCTAAAAAAATAGAGGAGGTCGGCTCTCTGTTAATTCGTATATATAATGTAGTACATCACAAACGGTTTGTGGATAAAACCGTCTGCGATTACGTCATCTCAGACGGTTTTATCCACAAACCGTCTGTGTTTCGCAGACGGTTTTTGGATAAAACCTTCTGCGATTACGTCATCTCAGACGGTTTTATCGACAATCGTCTGTGATGTTCCTTCCCAAGACAGCTTCGTCTTCCCAAGGAGTTCATATCGCTTCGTCTTCCAAGAAAGCTATGAAGTGTTTCGAGTTGATCGGTTTGTCTTCCGAAGAATTAAATTAACCATCTGTTCCAAGACAGGCGCGCATTGTTTCGAGTTGACGCTTCGTCTTTCGAAGATCATTAAACCATCTGATCAAATTCCACTTTGAAGACCATCTTCCCGTAGCGCTGGAGTCCAATGTACGTATAAGTACTCGATCATCAATCACATTCCGCAGAGATCATCGCCACCATGAGCACCTCATCAAACTCTGACACCCCACCGCCTGCGCCTTCATCGCCATCGTCAACTTCCGCTCCGCCTTCACCGCCACCGTCGACTTCCCCTCCACCGTCACTGCCACCGTCAACTTCGCCTCCTCGTCCTCTGCGGCATCTGTGGGAATGGCTACGGTGCAACCGTGGTGCCATATCCTCAAATCCACCGACCACGGCTTATCGTGGATGATCCCCTTCGACGGCCACCTCGGGCACCGCTCGGTCCGCCTCAACCGTCGGAAAAAAGCGTCCGGCGTCGCCAATAGTGATCTCCTCCGACGACGACGATAGCTACGACTCTCCGGAGGGCTACTGTGATGGCTAGGAGCTGGAGGATCACCCAGACAGAGCTGGGTCGAGTGAGGACCCTGACGGTCACAGCGACGACTCCAACTCTGATGATGACACCGATGACGACGAGGACTAGATGTAGCGACTAAGTAGTATTTTGCAGTGGAATTTTGGTGGGAAACTTTTGTACATAGCACTCTCTTTATGCTTATGCTTATATATATAGCATGATGTTTTCAATGTTTTCTCTGAACGATTCATAGACGGTTTGTGGATAAAAACGTCTATGATATGGTGATAATCACACACGGTTTCATCCACAAACCGTCTGTGAAGTTCTTGCTTTCATCATAGACGGTTTGTGGTTGAAACCGTCTGAGATGTATGGTACATCGCAGATGGTTTCAACCACAAACCGTCTGTGATGAAAGCAATACCTCACAGGCGGTTTGTGGATGAAACCGTCTGTAATGATCCAATATAGCAGACGGTTTCATCCACAAACCGTCTGGGATGTGCCCGAAACACATCAGAGACGGTTTTCGTAAAAAATAGTTAGTGATGACGTGTCTAATATAACAACTTTTGTAGTAGTGACTGCCGGGTCCACAACGACATCAATGCCGGTTACCGGGGTAGGCAGTGATACTAGGGTCTATCACTGCAAGGTCATGAACTGGTAGTGATGAGTATTATCACTGCTGGTGCTACCTACAACCGGCAGTAATATCGAACTATCATTGCCAGGTCAAACCAAAATCCGGTAGTGATGAGCATTATCACTACCGGTTATACATAAAACCGGCAGTGATATTGAACTATCACTGCCGGGTTATACCACAATCCGGCAGTGATATGCACATATCAGTGCTGGTTTTGTCCAAGAACCGGCGGTGACAAGCCGTTCACTAAATATTTTTATTGCATATTTTTTGTGCAATATATATATTTTTATACAATTGTTTATACAATGTCCATATATAGTATATAAAGCATCATTCAAATCATAATTCAAATATATCCATATATTATAAAGCATCGTTAAAATCATAATTCAAATATATTAAAGAAACACAATATTTGGTTTTTACAATGATTTATTTACAAATATAGTTTGACTAGATCTCATCTCATCTCATTCACTTTGATTTCGCACCGACTACAGTAGAAAGAGTTGAAGTAGGCATGTCATAGGTCTAGATCGAAGGAATGAGGGCGATGAGGCTACTCGTGGAACTCGCCGTTTGGATTGATGACCTCATCATGAATGAATTCGGTGATTTGTTCTTGAATTGCTATAATTTCTGTCAGTAATAACATATTGGTCATCAGTTTGGAGTGTTGTTATTGAAGAAAAGAGAAAGTTAATTAATGATGATATATGTTAAATGAAAAAAAGTAGACATCAATGTGTAATTATGTACCATGGCTTCGTTATAACCCATAGTCTACGTGACAATTGAACGTATATTTGTACATACATAGTATGCACATAAATTGTTTCCTGGGTCCTTCCTCATGCATGGAAAGTCGGTTATTATTTCAAAATGTTTCCTATAGGGACGATACTGACCATTTTTCTTGCAGTATCTTGCGAATGCACTGTGAATGATTTTGAATAGTAAGTAAACTTAAATGCAATAGAATGGAATATTGCTAGAGCAATAACACAACGATTGAGTTTACCTGTTCAGCATGTCCCAAAAGTCTTGATATAGATTAGTTGGTTTTCTCCTAGAGTCCAAGACAAAAATCCTGCTAGCATCTAACTGGATGATGAGGAGGACCCAGTGAAACCTACACATATATGTCAACGTAGTCAATTACTCCCAAATCGTACGTGTTACGCAAAAATAGTAAAACGATATTAGAAGTAGGGAAATACATACTTAAAGTTATAGAGTAAAAGTATGGAGGTTTTGTATTGCAGCTTCAAGAAAGTATTAAATAAATAGTCCTCATTATACTGTGGATTGTCCTTCACAAGCTTCTCGTTGATAAGCTCCAGATCTATGAATGCTAGATTGTCATTGCCATTTCTTCTACATGTCTGTATCTCCATTCTACATAAGAAAGAAGTCAGACTTGCAATTAAATAGTACAAGAATGCACAATAATATACATAGAGACTTACAAAGTCCACAGTCTAAGTATATTCACGTCCAGGGCATCTTACTGGTACACATATACAACTCCTCAAAACCCACCTAGAAGATGCTATCCCTATTGTGAAAATCTTGCTCCGTGTATCTGACTGCGAACGCCTCCATACCATCGTTGGACTGCTACATGTACCACTGATGGACGCGCCGCAGTTGTGCTGTTAGGTGGTCAAAATGAGCTGGTTCAACCAGCGGTTTCCCCATAAATAACTTCCACCTTAGACCTTGCTCCTGAGCATCTCGTTGAGCAGCATCTGCTTGAGCATCCAACCTCAACGCGTCGTCACTAGCCACCTTCAAGTATTGCTTTCTGGATATGCGCTCGTAGTCCGACATTTTGCAAGGTTCAGAAGCCTACCCCGTCTTTTGCATACTCAAGAAAAACTTTTGCGCATTAACATCAATTTTAGTCTTGTCAGGTGATGGCACCTTTTTAAAGTGAGATGTTACGCTAGCGCTGACATGCTTTTTCCGTTCTTCTTCAGTCATCTCAGCTTGTAATTTCTTCTGGGATTGTCCTGGCTTCACAGATGATTGAGATTTCTTTGAGGACAGTGCTGACTTCCGAGATGGTGCTGGTATTCGATTCTTTTTAGATTTTGGCGGAGGAGTCGAACTTTTTCTGGTTGGTGCCGACGGAGGAGTTGGACTTTATCTGTGTGGTGGCGACAAGGGCGGGAGGTCTCTGTGTGGAGAGTGCGGCTGATCATCATCTTCGTCGCCCTCATCGTCCGAGCCAAACTTAATCAAGCTCTTACACCACGCGAGGAAGCCATGCACGTTTTCTCCTAATTTTTTGTTTCTGTCCTCGCTAGGGATCTCTACCTCCATTTTACGGTATTGGTGGACTACACTGTCCACTTCGACCTTGGCGAATCCCTACGGCATCGGGCGATAGTGCAAAACCTTTGACTCCTGGCATGGCCAAGCCCTGCCCTCAGCCACCTTGATGGTAATGCCATGTGCGGACAAATGTAGCTTGCACGGTGTCGCTTCTTTGATGTCATCCACAGGAAAATGGATTCCATGTTCTTCGGGAATCCCTGTGGACGCGCAGCTGCTCTTACGAGCACTAGGACTGATGAGCTCAGGGCTTTCACTGGGTGGCGATCGTGAGCTGAGAGCTTTCTGTACTGCTTGCTCCACAGCCTTATCTAGTTCCGCTCTCTATTCCTCTAATGCTCTCGCCACAACATCTTTTATTTGACGGTCCAGTTGATCTTCTCTTAATCTCTTTGGACGCCTATACAACCATGCGTCAGCTGAGAAGGCTTCTTTCCACGACACCAAACCAACTCCTCGGGTGCGACCTGGATGCTCCTTGTTACCCAGGGCTACAGTTAGCTCGTGATTCTCCCTTTGTGGCCTAAAAGATCCTTGGGAAGTCTACACGTGAGCATCTGTGATTCTACGTGACACTTCCTGCTCTCTATCGCTTCTGAAGCTTAAGCTGCCATCATCCGAGATAGAAGCACCCCTCCCAAGCAACCAGTGCTTCGATCGTTCGCTCAAGGTGGTCGTCACAGGAATGACACCCTTGTGGGTTAGTTCTGCCTCGAACCGATCCCATGCTGGTATTTTCTTCACATACCCTCCTATGCCTCATGTGTGAGGGTAAATATTCTTATCCGCGTTTGCCTTGTTCCTTTGACTTACTATCTGCGCTTCTTCAGGCCTCTTGTATGCCACAAAGTCCTCCCAAAACTCCCTTAACTTTGGATACGTGTCAAAATTTGGCGTTTCATTCTTCTTCACATAGTTCTTATTTAGTGCCGTCTTCCAATTCATCCACGCTGTGCACATGATGCATAGTGCACGTTTCTTTTCAACCAACTCTGTCCCTTGGGGGAATTGGAACACTTGTTTTAGCTTGTCCCACAACGAGTTCTTCAGGTCATTGGGAACCACCCATGGGTCACCTCGGTGGCCAATCCATGATCTGTAGCTGATGGGCACATCATCCCTAGCAAGAACCACGTAGGCTGTCCTGTACGGCCCCAACGATGACTCGGGTATAGCAGGTTCCCCGACTACCGAGAGCTCCACTATATTAAAAAGTCCCTTAGGCATCTTGTTCGGACCACGACTTGCGCGCTGCCTCCGTTCAACAAACGTCTGAGCCTGTAAATTGATCTTCTTATTAGTCATCTGGCCCTACAATGTTTTCAGAACCACAATATACTAATACTTTACCTTGCCTATGTTAGTGACATCGGGTTGGTCCATGGCTGTGGTGCCATATTGCTCCATGTTAGGATCTTGTATGCTCAGGTAGGACATTGGGCTATGGTTCGGGCTACCTGTTCCTCCTTCATCCATATTTGAGGGCCCAACTCCCTCCAGCATTTGTCCCTGGTCAGAGGCCATTCCTACCAAGTTTATCAGAAATTTCAAATTAACAAGGTCATTTTTGAAAGACATGTACAAATGAAGATAGACATAACGAATGAACATAGATATAAAAACATATGAGCCTACGTATAGCCGTGTTGCTGGCTATACTATTCTTCTACTCATGATGTCAAACTTATCAATTCAAATAAATAAAATTAATACACATATTTGAAAGGCACAAACACTAAGGTTTGGATTGATAAGAGGAAAACATTCATGGGAGAAATTTAGGGTGTTTGCGTTAATAGATTTTATATGATAAGCAAGTTGTAATTTGGATATTTTTCTATAATTTGGTTGTCCATATACTAAAGTGTGTTTCTGAACTAACTTCCTCAAAATTTAAGTTTAGACGAGTTGTTTTACGAGCCGCCGAAAAGGCTTAAGTGATATCAAATCTGTGCAGTTTGTGAACATTTAGGGTTTTTATTGTGATTGGATTCTGTCGGAACCCGAATTTGCAAATCCGGACCCTCTGTGTATACCGCACTAGTCCAGGATCACGCTAGTGCACACAGGCTCAACATAGATGCTATCATAGTCACACACAGCGAAATATAGCATAAACTTCATTAATTAATAATAACTGTTGTCTTACATGAATAATGCCTCACAGGGCTTAAAAAGAGTATCAATGAGAAGCAATGAAATAGAATAAACGCATGGCGCTCGATTCGCCACGAGCAACCGACGAGGCTCGGACCTAAGCATTCGCATCCAAGTAATCCTCCTCCATGAATGGTATAGATTCCTCTTCTTCCGAAGTTGTTGTTGTTGGGGTGAGTACATAAAGCACTCAACAAGTTGTGCACAACAATGCAAGTCTAATATTCTATATGCTTGGCTTAATCCAAAGGAATGGCTAGTAAGGGTATTTTGCAATAAAGCGACATTTAACAAGAATACAATAAATAGATTGGAAAGCAATAAAACAAATACAAGAATTAATAAATTCAGATTTCAAATACACCAAGTTTCCAATCCTAAATTAATTTTCCACTTTCCATGGCACCTTGCCATCCCAACAAGTTTTTGTTTAACAAAAGTCTAACCCTTAACTGTAATTCCGAGCATTGCCCAATACCGTGAGCACGGCTATTCGAATAGATTGTACACTCTGCAGAGGTTATGCACTTTACCCACACGATACAACCAAACACCACCAAGGCGAGTGATCATAACAAAGCCTTTACAATGCTACACCTAGACCCAAGATCTTGCTCGCTAAGGTTTCAACATCAAGGGTTAAACCACCACAACAGGGCCCCCTATTGCGCCATGTGATTTAAACCGTAACCGGGACTCACTATTCACCACGACAAGATCAAATCTAGGTTTCACAAATTATTCAACTAGGTCTGTCCCATTCCGCACATGTGGTTGCAAGAGAGACTCGAGTCAAAGGCTTGCAAGGTTAAGTCCTTAAAGTGATTAAGGCAAGACTTCCACATACCCCGCCAAACTGGCCCACCTTGGCACACCGCCTTGCCACTTGCCTCAATCTAAAATCATTACCACCCAGCTTGATTACCAAGCACCACATGCCATCAACATTTCAATCCCGATGTGTGACCTCCTCGCCACGACAACTTGATATCATTGTGTGACAACACATGACACACCAATTCATAAACATTGTTCCATATTCCATTAGTCAAGATTAAGTATCGACATTCGGACACATGTGATGACGTGGAATGGCTAAGCAATCTATGACGATCTAACTAGCCCATGTTGATTATCAACTATAATTCCACATCCTAGGGTGACAAATAGATCATGGCATATAATTGACAAGGTATGGTTTAATTCAAATAGGCATATTATCTAATTCCCAGATTAATTGAAATCATTTATACACATAAAATATCATGCATAAAGTTTAAAAGACAAAATAGCGATTTGGTGAAAATTAGGTGCAACATGATCAAAGCACAACTTGCCTTGGAGTAGGTGCTGGTCTTGATCTGAGTTTGGGTCTTGGGCGACGAATCTTCCTCCGGATCACCGAAAGCGCTCAACGTCTCACGCTAAACGATGCCAAAATAGCAAATAAACACCAAACCAGAGAGCAAAAACTCCAAAAATAAAATAAAATTCACCAATAAATAGATATTGATTTTACAATTTTTAGAAATTTGAATCACTCAAATCCGAGTTAAAATGCAAAAGATATAGCCTTTTGAAGTTTGAATAAATCGAAAATACGTAAAATAGAATTTCGATTTTTCTAAATTATTTTTCTATTGGAAAAGATCTTTATTGCGCAACGCCGACGTCAGCCGACTCGGACCAATCAGTGCCGACACGTCGCTCGTCCATGGACTCGGTCCACGGAACCGCCTCGTCCACCGTGGGCGCGCCCACGGCGCCTCGCACCACGCGCCGACACGCACGCGGCGCGCATCGATTGGTCGCGACGCCGCCCGTGCGATGCTCGACACGCGGCGCGCATCTGCGCGACGATCCGACGGCCACCGATCTACCCCTACGTGGCTCAATCCGATCGTCTATTCGGATTTAATGGTTAGAAATTTACCCGAGCGAAACATCGATGAAGAAGCGACGTGGCTTGATCTCGACGGTTCGGCGAAGATCCAACGGATGCGCCCAAGCTCCGAGACACGGCGGCGGGCTTGCACCGAGCGGAGGAAGACGACCACCGAACGGCCTTCGACGCGACTCGGCGAGAAGAAGGGGACTCGACGCGACACGACGCGAGGAACTTCGGATCTGGAACCGATTCGGCGGGAGGATGCTCGACGGCGGCGAATGGCGCAAAACTTCGCGGCAGACCGCAAAGAACTACGGCGAGCTCTGAGCGATGACGGCAATGAAACAAAGCGAAGAGGCTAGAGCTACTAGTCGCAAGGGAACGAGGAACATCGGAGCGGGTGCGACTTTTATAGCCTCGGCATGCGCGCGTGGAAGGAAACCTAAATCACGCGGCGGCGACGGTAGCGGCGGCGGATTCGAAACCGAATCGAGACGACGATCGAGACCGTCCGATCCAAGATGAGCGGCCAAGATTAGATCCGAAGCGATACGATCCGATCCGCTCTTTCCAAATCCAACGGACGAGATCTAAACTTACCAAAACAACGCGAAGCGATCCCGACCACTTGATCTCGATCCAACGGCTCGCAGCACTAGGGTTTCGCGAAAGGAGGCAGCCATTTGATCTTCATCCAACGGTCACACGCGACGCGCGGCGAAGCGGTGACGGGCCGCCGAAAGAATGGGTCGCAAGACGCACAATGCCTTTGGGCTTGGCCCATCTTCGTTCACTCGATTTTCAAAAGCTTTTTGATTTAAAATAATTCCCGAAATTAGATTAATCTATTTTAAGTAATTAAAATATCAGGAAAAATCCCAGAAAATTCTCATAAATACTTTGAGACATTCTGAGCTCAAATAAAATATTTTTGGTAAAACTTTTTATTAACTTTATCTATATATATATTTAGTTTTCACCAAAGGTTCAATATACTTAATTAAAATAAATTTAGATAATTTCTGGAAAAATCCAATAAATTCAGAAAATCACAAAAATGCACGTGAGCGAAATTATAAGCCAAATTTTGGGATGTTACAGATTCAGATGCAAAGCATGTTCTAATTAGGATCTTTTTCCAGATTATGGTAGTATCTATATCAAATAATATTTTTGGGCTATTCCCTCATTATTTTGTATTAATACAGGATATTTTATGGGCTGCCAAAAAAGCTAAATGACCATGTTGTTTGCACGTTTGTGGTCCAGTTTTCTTTTTATGATTGCGGCTACACCGTATAAGATATTCTAACCATTTTTCATGCACAAGTAGGGGATATCCCTACAAGTGTTTTAAAGTTAGTCCTGTGATATTTTGCACTTATTCGAGATTGTTTTCATGTAGATCATTAAGGCTTAATATGGACTTAACTCAAAATTGTTCAAACTGATATTATTTTTACTTAAACTTAGATGCAGTAGCAGTACGACCTAAGTCATTTTCTCTTCTCTCTTTCTCAATTTCAATTTCACCACAAATTGTAAAATTAAAATATGGCTAATATTTATTGAAAGAGGGAGTACTCAATAATAATGTACAAACATTTCGTGCTGTCAATTCAACGACAAATACATAACAATTGCCGAACTTATCAATTCAAATAAATAAAATTAATACACATATTTGAAAGACACATACACATCTTTAAATAACATGTACACATATATATTTTTTTTATCTTTATACACATACATCTTTGAAGGACACATACACATATACGGTAATATTTATTGACAGAGGGAGTACTCAATAATAATGTACAGACATTTCGCGCTGTCAATTCAACGACAAATACATAACAATTGCAATCATATTTTTATATCCTACATCACACCAGCAAAGCCAACAAAATTGATCTCATATTCGATTTACTACACAATGTACAATTTAAATACACTTTAGCACAAACATCACATAGAATGCAAAGCAAACTTGGGATTTCATAGACAGAGTACATCACAAGTGTGGAGCACAAAACAGTGTCAACACATTTACAGTGTTGGTTCTGTACATATTATTTGACCAACATATACATTTGGCTCAAACGAAATGAGACAATTCCACGAGCCATTTAGCACTGAAATCAGACCGAGCATTAGCTATCATAGTGTCACTTTCTTTCATCTCTAGCCATACCAAAGCAACTTCGAAATGGTAGATTGAGAAATCAATGTCAGTTTGAAATTTTGCATTTTTCCATAAGGGCATGACTAAGTGACCATTGTATAGAGCTCAGTAATTTACATGCAGCACAAGTATTTTTACTCTACACGCTTCAATAATTTCATAATCTTAAATTAATTCCAGAAAATTCTATAGGCGTCCAAAATTCATGATTTCTAGAGGATACCATATTCATGCATGCACTCCAGTTACTGTAATGTGTACACATAATTCTACTCAGTAGCTCAACTAAATTAATACAGATAGCTAGCATCACTGTAAACACAGAACATTTATCAATGGGCATCAAGTAGAGCATTACTTTACCAAAAAATAACACACATGTAACTCAGATCACAAATTCATATTCATCCCTGATGAACACAACAACACAAAGACTAATTCCCAAGTCATGCAAATTAATCACAAAGGTCCAGTACATATCAACTTTCATAATCACATCACAGCAAGAATAAATTAAGGAGTCATACATATTTTAATCACAAGCAAACATTGTTTCCTGTCCTTACTTTGTCTAGCAACAATTTCAAGCCGTCGTAGAGCTGGAGGAGGAGGGGCAGAGTTGGCGCAGTGTTGCAGAGCCGGCGGCGGTGTGGGCCAGCGGCAGAGTGGAGAGAGGAGGGAGGGGCAGATCCGGCGACGAAGTG
The DNA here is from genome assembly GCA_036346275.1 of Otatea glauca. Lineage (NCBI taxonomy): Eukaryota > Viridiplantae > Streptophyta > Magnoliopsida > Poales > Poaceae > Otatea > Otatea glauca. The sequence goes on along the minus strand of CM070730.1, from coordinate 26,458,880 downwards.
GGGAGATGAGGCGGTGACCTGTGGGGAGGGGATGCGGCGTGACGGCGCGGAGGTTGACACGACAGCGGGGAGGTCGAGGCGACGGCGAGGAGGCCTGAGGCGATCGAAGGCATAGAGGTAGGCAAGGTGAAAGTGGCGGAGATGCAAGTGACAGGAGAGGCGCGGCCTTTAATATTTATAGGAGTCGACTATCACTGTCGGCTCTCCACAAGAACCGGCAGTGATAGCGGACTTATCACTGCCGGCCCACTCCCAACCCAACAGAAATAAGGTAGTATCACTGCCGGTTTAGAAGTGGGCCAGCAGTAATAAGGTAGTATCACTGCCGATCCACTCCCAATCCGGTAGCAATAATGAGTATCATTGTCAGCCCATTCCCAACCCGGCAGTAATAAGGTAGTATCACTTCTGGTTTGGGAGTGGGCCGGCAGTAATAAGGTAGTATCACTGCCAGTCCACTCCCAATCCGGCAGTTTTAAGCTGGTGTCCGCCCAATTAAGTGAAACTTTCAGTTTATTTTATTTCAAAAGCTGAGTGCTTTGGGATTTTTGAAATCCTATCAAATTTGATCCAAATTATCTGAAAATTTTTGGAGGCATACTGCAGGACACATACTATTTTATATAAAGATTTTCCCTTAATTTTGACTAAGTTCTAAAATTCCGAAAAACCAGATTGCTCACTATTTTAATATTTTATAAATCAAATAATGCTTCAAAAATTCACACAAATGCTATAAATAATTTCACACAAATGTACAAATTCACAGAAATGTAACAATTCACACAAATGCAGTTAAATCCATTACTTCATATAATGCATTAATTGTTACACATGAGAAAATAAACATGTCGTTCGTACAAAAGAAAGCATATCTTTAATTTGTACAGCTAAGCTACGATTCGACCTTCGTTATGATCGCGGAGTATGTACGTAGCTTCCTCACTCTCTTCCATGAGACTTAGGTCAACGTCCTCTCCGAAAGGAGGAAGCTCATCGAATTGGTTGTATTCTTCCTCGTCGACAACGTTCTGAATACCGACAATCCTTCTTTTTCCTTGAATAACCACATGGCGTTCCTTGTTAGCCGGGTAAATTACAAAGAAGATTTGTGTAACAGAATTAGCAAGTACAAATGGTTCTTCCCTGTATGCAACGAGTTTGAGGTCCACGGTAGTGATACCGTACTTGTCGATGTTCACGCTCACTGGAAGTCTAACCCATTAGCACCGAAGAGAGGAACCTTCAAAGGTCCATAGTCAAGCTCCCAAATCTCTTCTATGAATCCGTAGTAGCTTTGTCTATTTTCATTGCTGTTATAGGCATCTTATATGGATACCGTTGTTTTGGTTGGTGCTCTTTTTATATTGTGCTCTTGTATAAAATGTAAAACCATTTATATCGTATCCTTGGAATGTCCGAATTGTAGTTGACGGTTCCTAAGCCAACACTTTTAACTGAGCGCACTGTCTCTGTATTCATCATGTGCCTACGCAACCAATCACTGATGTTATCTCTATGCTCTCTCGCGATCCAACCCTCTGACTTCCCTGGGTTTGTTCTGGATAGCATGCTCTTGTGCATGTCGACATATGGGGTCACCACAACTGATTGTCCCTAAACTACGAAATGTGCTTGTGTGAATGAAGCTAAATTGGTTTTACGGAGTGATTTCTCGCCTACTGTCCCTTTCCCCTATAGCCTCCCCTCATGCCGAGATATGGAAAAACCAATCGGTTTGAGATCCATATAATCGACGCAGAACTCAATGACCTCCTCGGTTCCCCAACCATCGACAATGCAGCCTATCGACTGATGTCGGTTACGAACATATTTCTTTATAACCCCCATGAACCTCTCGAAAGGGTACATCTGATGTAGAAACACGGGACCAAGAATCCGTATCTCTTTCACAATGAGAAAAATGAGATGGACCATAATATCAAAACAAGATGAAGGGAAACTATCGGGACCCGAGTATGCAAATCTAGACCCTCTGTGTATAATGCACTAGTCTAGGATCACGCTAGTGCACATAGGCTCAACATCGGTAGATATCACAATCATACATAGCGGAACATTAAGAAAGACATCTTATATTAATTAATACCTGTTGAATGACCTTAAGGTAAACTTAATGATTATGCCTCACAGGGCTAAACAACAAATTAAACTACAGCGGAATGAAACCATAGACAACCCTTCAGTATACCACAGGCAACTAACAAGGCTCGCACCCTAAACATTCGCCTCCTTCTGGTACATCTCCTCCAGCATGGATGCAGACTCCTCAACTGGTGATGTTGTTGTGGGCAAGGGTGAGTACTTAAAGCACTTAACAAGTTGTGCACAGAATGCAATTCTATGTAACTATATGCAAGGCTTATTCCATAGGAAAAGGCTATTATGGCTTTATTAATAAGCAGCATTTATGAACAAATACAATAAATAGATTGTAAAGACTGTAAAACAAATAACATAAATAGATAGATTCAGCATTTCTGAAGTAAACCAAGTTTCCAATCCTAAGTCAAGTTTCAACCTTCCATATGGCAATCCCACCATCCCAACCAAGTTTTTCATTTAGTTAAACTAACCCTTAACTGTAATTCCCAAGCGTTGCTCAATACCGCGAGCACGGCTATTCGAATAGATTTACACTCTACAGAGGTTATGCACTTTACCCACACGACATGATCGTCTCTTATTGCTAAGCTATTGACACACTTCCTTTGGTGTGTCGGCGGAGAGATCATAACAAAGGCTTTACAATGCTTAGGCTTAACCCAGTACTACCCGCTAAAGTTTCAACACTGGTGGGTCTGAAAACCACAACCAGGGCCTCCCTCTTGCGTCATGTGAATTACTCCATAACTCGGGAACTCACACCGCTATTGATAGTACCAAGCTAAGGCATTGCAAATTAATCAGCTAAGTTGTCCCATGCCAGACATGTGGTTGCATGATTGACTCAAGTCAAAGGCTTGCAAGGTTAAGTCCTTAAGATGATTAAAGCAAGACTTCCACATAACCTTTGCCCATAGTGCCCACCTTGGCATACTCGCCTATTGCCACTTCCCCCAATCTAAGTGATTACCACCCAAGTTGATTACCAAGCACCACGTGCCATCAACAATTCAACATTGTTGCGTGACATGACTTGCCACTACAACTCAATCTCATTGTGTGATCTCACATGACACACAAGTTCATATCATTGTTCCATATTCCATTAGTCAAGATTAAACATTGATGATTCAGGTACATGTGATGACGTGGCATGGCTAAGCAACTATGATGTTCTAACCTTCCCGTGTTGATTTCAATACCAACCAACTATAGTAAACCAATCTAGGGTGACAATAGATCACGACATACAAATGACAAGGTAGGGTATAGATCAATTTGGTATTATAGCTAAGGCCCAATTTAATTGAAACAATTGTATACATGAAATAATATGCAATAAGGTAAAATCAATATAGCGATTTTATAAACATGGGTTCAACATGATCAAAGCACAACATGCCTTGGAATAGGTCCTGGTCTTGCTCTGGAAATTGATCTTGGGTCGACGGATTCTCCTCCGAAGTGTTGCACAATTCAACAACTACGCGAACCGAAGGAGAAAAGCAAATAAACACCAAAACAGACCTCAAACAATTTCTAAAAATCAAATAAAATTCACCAATAAATCAGCTCAATCGGAGCTCGTATGAGGTAGAACGGGCTCGTGGAAGATTCAAAAATCATAAAAACCTAAAAATTGGAAAATCAATAATAAATCGAATTATTTTTTTAAGAAAAACCGTATTACTGCGTCATGATGATGTCAGGCTGACGTCACGGCCACTCGGACCAATCACGCGCCGACACGTCTCTTTGATCCATATACCAGGTCCACGGGTCCACCGTGGACGCGGTCCACGGCGCCTCGCGACTCGTGCCGACACACGGCTGTCCCCGACTGGCTCGGCTGGCGACGCGATCTGGGCTAAGCATCAGGATCTAACAGCCATTATTCCAAGCCCACGCGGCTAGATCTGGAACGTCCATCCAAGATCTAACGTCTAATGCTTATAGAGGCGTTCACTGTTGATTCTCCAACGTGGCTCAATCTCTAACCTCCGCTCCCGATCCGACGGTTAGCAAAGCTCCAACCAATGATGGTGGCATGGCGGTGATGTTCTCACCGAATGCGAGGATGACGACGAGCCTGACGACGCTGCAGCAACAGCACGGCGATGTTTTTTGGCTACATAGACGCGTCTTGAAGTGATGGTCCCGGATCTGACCTCCAAGCGACGAGCGGACACTAGATGATGGCGCAAGTGCGGCAAAACCGACGATGACAAAGAAGAAAACTCCGACTAGTTCGCACAAGCAGCAGATGGCAATGCAGATAATGAGATCGGAGGCGAAACGCGCAGCTCGAGAAGGCGATCCCAAAAAACAAGGCGATGACTTAAATAGGCCCCTAGGGAGGCGTGTCGGGAGAGGAATCCACGGCTAATTCGGCGACAGCGGTGGAATCCTGCTGTGATACGGCAAGGCCAAGTGGCAGCGAATCAACGGCTCAAAGCGCAGCAACGACGCTGTGGAACAACAGCCACACGATGTCGATCCAAAAGCTGCGATCCTAGAGTTTCACGGCAATCAGGCCCAACGGCGGCGACTGGGCTAGCGGCGCAGAAAATGGGCTGGCCCATTACTGTTCATTTCTTTTTTTAATGCTTTTCGATTTAATTTAATTCCCGAAAATAGATTAATTTGTTTAAGGTACTAAAATTATCAGGAAAAATCTAGAAAAATTCTCAAAAATACTTTCAGATATTTGGAACTCAAATAAAATCTTTTTGGTACAACTTGATATTAACTTTATCTATATTTAAATAAATTTTAACAAAAAGACAAAATACATAATTTAAACTAAGTCCAAATAAATTCCAGAAAAATCCAATAACTCCAGAATAATCACAAATTGCACAAATGACAATAAAATAATATTAAAGGAAAATTTTGGGATGTTACAAATCTCCCCCCCTTAACAGAATCTCGACCCCAGAGATTTAGGGCTAACTAGATAATAGGTTTGGAAAATCTGACTTCATATCCTCTTAACGCTCCCAAGTAACTTCCTCTTCTGAATCATTGCTCCACTGAACTCTACAAAAGCGAACAGACTTATTCCAGGTCTTGCGCTCCATCACATCCAAAATTTTGATTGGCTGCTCCTTGTAGGTTAGATCCTCCAATAGTTCAATTGCTTCTAGCGGCGTTTGCTCTGTTGGAACTTTGAGACATTACCAAAGCTGCGACACAAGAAACACATCCTGCACACCTGCCAATGACTACGGCAATTCCAACTGATAAGCAACCTGTAACATCCCATTCTTGGTTCTTTTGTTAAAAATTAATTTAAATTAATTAATTCAAGGATTTGGGTTTTCTTTGAAAATTTAGTTAACCTGGCATTCCTTTCCATCCAAAAATGGAATTTATTCCATTCGCGTCCGGAAATTCCATTTCATCCTGAAATCCAAAATTCAAATGCAATTCCAAATTTCTCTAAAAATTCTGAAACTAATTTTATTAGGTTACAAATATTCTATAGTATTTTTGAGATTTTTCCAGGAATTTTTAGAACCATTTTTCTATTTTCCCCAAAACTATTTAGTTTTCAGCACTATATTAATTGCTGTAAGAAAAATAACAATATAATATTATCCAAAAATATTTATTAGTGCTTTAGTTTCTGAAACGGTTGTCTATAAAAATTCCCAAATTTATTATGATTTAATTGCTATTTTTCCGAATTTAATCCGAATTTTCAGTGGAAAATTAATTATTTCGGTTACTGTTCATCCGATCCGTTTCTCTTTCCGCCCGCAAGCTACAGTGGACCCGTCGCTAGAGTACCCAAAGCAACCCGACCGGCATTTATTCAGCTGTTTCAGCTCTTCATATTCCAGCGATCTCGGTTACTGTTCCGACGATTACTCCGGCGAGAGTTTCCCGATGATCCGCTGGTCCGATTGTCCTATAAATTGACCCCCAAGTTCCCCTTCTTATTCCTCATATCCTTAGCTTTGATTTGTTCCAATCCATCCAACAGATCTCCCTGTGCAAGCCATTCTTTCCGAACTCTAGTGAACTTTCGGTGAGCTCTCCCGGCAGCTCCCGACCTCCATTTGTGCTCAAATGTTTACTAGAGCTTCCTATCAGTGTCCTCTACATCGTGTAAAATCAGATTTTGAAAATTCACAACAGAGCTCTGGCAGCAATCATTTCTTATCTAAGACCGGCGAAAGGTCAAATTTTGAATTCAAACAACTGTTTCTCCTCCGTCGCAACTCCGAATAGAGTGATTCAAATTGATAAATTTATATAAATTCATCCTCTACCTGCCAGTATTTTTATTATAATTTTTGTTTTTACTTATTTTATTTTATTCATTTCGTGCACCGTTTTGCACGCAGTCGAAGAAGCGGTCGTCGTCGCCGATGGAGGAGAAGACCTACAGAACAGCGCAGCGCACTTCGTCGATGAAGGCAAGTCTACTTGAAGCATGTTGATCCATGTTTTGAAATGCTTTGTAGATTTACAAACTTGCATGCTATGTTGATTAAAAAAAATTATATTATGATAGATTGTAGTTAAATACCTTGTTAATATGTATGTTTGCTACATATTAATCCATCTGTTCTTTGGCTGCCCTAGAATGATTAATTATATTATAATAGTAGTGCTTAGTTATGCTATATAATATTTGTAAGTTTAATTGAAAGCTTGTTACTTGAAATTCTAAATGATTGATTGAAAATATTATTTAAAAAGGGCAGTTAGTTCTGCCTGTTTGGTAAAAAAAAGAAAAAATTTGGTATTTTAAAAATTGAATAGGGTGGAAGGTTGCAAGGCGGGTGCAGAATGCACGAGACTCGGGTTTGAGTATGTACCACCCTAGTCACCCTAAGGACTGGTCCCTTGTGATTGTCAAACAATGTATAACAGTGCAGCCGCAGGTTCCGGTATGGGACGGGCCTAGCCGAGTAACTAGTGAAAACTTAATTAAGGCATGCCAGACGGTGGAGTCGGCGTGGTTGGAGCCACAGGAGTCCTACAGGCGCAAGAGGGGGCTTCCATTATGGTTGTAGCCATTTGGCGGTGAAACCTCAGCGGGCGTGACTTAGTGAAGATGTAGCTAGAGAAATGGCCTTGTGATTTTCACTTAGGGTTATATACCAAAGGAAGTGTATGACCAAATATAGTGAAATATCTCTTGCGGGTAAAGCGTGCAAACTCTGCAGAGTACACAAACTATTCGAATAGCCGTACCCACGGTCAAGGGTAGACAAAGGGCGTTGTCACATGGTAGATTTCCCCTGTTTGGTTTCAAAATCAGTTTTTGATAAAACGAAGACGGTTGGAGCCGCGAATGTTTTGATTTGATAAAATTCCATGGTTGGAGCCATGAGGAAAACATTTCAAAAGAAAACCACGGTTGGTGTTGTGGAAAAGAATTCTTAAAATAAAACCATAGCCAATGCTGTGAGTTGGTTTATGCTTTGTTTTTCCCACGGTTGGAGCCGTGTCCTGAAAAGTTTGAAGCTCTTATTTCTTAAAAGAAAATAGCTTTGAAAACTGCTCTTCAAAATTCGGGGATAAAATCTTAAAAATTGGCTTTTGGCAAATTAACCAATTCCCTCCCTTGAATTAAACTACATACTGCATTTCTTTTCGGACTTGTTGAGTATGTTGCATACTCACCCCCGCTTTTCATTGCGGGGCTTCTTATTCCATAAAGCAGATCAGGAGATCAGAGATAGTTATCCAAGAGCTTGCATCCCACCGTTCGACATCTGTGATGAAGGATTTGAAGAGGAGGACTATCTAGACGTCTAGGATCGCGTTTTCTCCAGTCTTTGCCTGTGGTGTTTTGGACTTCGCTTCGTCAAGTTTATTTGCCAGTTTAATGTTTTGTCGGGACCCGAATTTGCAAATTCGGACCCTCTGTGTATACCGCACTAGTCCAGGATCACGCTAGTGCACACAGGCGCAACATAGATGCTATCATAGTCGTACCGCAAATAAATATAGCATAAACTTCAATGATTAATAATAATCGTTGTCTTACATGAATAATGCCTCATAGGGCTTAAATAAAAGTATCAATGAAAAGCAATGGAAATAGAATAAGCGCAGTGGCGCTCGATTCGCCACGAGCAACCGACGAGGCTCGCACCTAAGCATTCGCATCCATATAATCCTCCTCCACGAAGGGCGTAGATTCCTCCTCTTCTGAAGTTGTTGTTGTTGGGGTGAGTACATAAAGCACTCAACAAGTTGTGCACAATAATGCAAGTCTAATATTCTATATGCTTGGCTTAATCCAAAGGAATGGCTAATAAGGGTATTTTGCAATAAAGCAGCATTTAACAAGAATACAATAAATAGATTGGAAAGCGATAAAACAAATCAATAATTAATAAATTCAGATTTACAAGTAACCAAGTTTCTCGATCCTAAATTATTTTCCTCCTTCCATGGCACCTTGCCATCCCAATAGGTTTTTGTTTAACAAAAGTCTAACCCTTAACTGTAATTCCCGAGCATTGCCCAATACCGTGAGCACGGCTATTCGAATAGATTGTACACTCTGCAGAGGTTATGCACTTTACCCACACGATACAACCAAACACCACCAAAGCGAGTGATCATAACAAAGCCTTTACAATGCTACACCTAGACCCAAGATCGCTCGCTAAGGTTTCAACATCAAGGGTTAAACCACCACAACAGGCCCCCTCTTGCGCCATGTGAGTTAAACCGTAACCGGGACTCACTATTCACCACGACAATGCATCAAATCTAGGTTTCACAAATTATTCAGCTAGGCTGTCCCATTCCAGACATGTGGTTGCAAGAAGGACTCAGATCAAAGGCTTGCAAGGTTAAGTCCTTAAAGTGATTAATGCAAGACTTCCACATACCCCTGCCATCCCTGGCCCACCTTGGCACACTGCCCCTTGCCACTTGCCCCAATCTAAAATCATTACCACCCAGTTGATTACCAAGCACCACATGCCATCAACATTTCAATCTAGATGTGTGACCTCCTCGCCACGACAACTTGATTTCACGGTGCGACAGCACATGACACACCAATTCATAAACATTGTTCCATATTCCATTAGTCAAGATTAAGTATCAACATTCGAACACATGTGATGACGTGGCATGGCTAAGCAATCTATGACGGTCTAACTAGCCCATGTTGATTATCAATATTAACCAACTATAGTTCCACATCCTAGGGTGACAAATAGATCATGGCATATAATTGACAAGGTATGATTTAATTCAAATAGGCATATTATCTAATTCCCAGATTAATTGAAATCATTTATACACATAAATTATCATGCATAAAGTTTAATTGACAAAATAGCAATTTGGTGAAAATTAGGTGCAACATGATCAAAGCACAACTTTCCTTGGAGTAGGTGCTGGTCTTGCTCTGAGCTTGGGTCTTGAAGCGATGAATCTTCCTCCGGATCACCGAGCAGTTCAACGTCTACGCGAAACGATGCCAAAATAGCAAATAAACACCAAAACAGAGAGCAACCAAACTTCAAAAATAAAATAAAATTCACCAATAAATAGAACTTGATTTTACAAATTTTTAGAAATTTGAATCACTCAAATCCGAGTTAAAATGCAAAAGATATAGCCTTTTCAAGTTTGAATAAATACTGAAATTACAGAAAATAGAATAACCGATTTTTCATAATTATTTTTCTATTGGAAAAGATCTTTATTGCGCAACGCTGACGTCAGCCCTGACTCGGACCAATCAGGCGCTGACACGTCGCCTGGTCCATGGACTCGGTCCATGGGACCGCCTCTGGTCCACCGTGGACGTGGCCCACGGCTCCTCGCGCCACGCGCCCGACACGCGGCGCACATCAACTGGCTGCAACGCCGCCCGTGCCGATGCTCGACACGCGGTGCACATCCGGGCGACGATCCAACGGCTAACACTCTAACGCACACGCGGCGCGATCTCAACCGAACAAACCTGATCCAACGACCGACGCTTACCCGAGCCGTTTACTGTTCTTACCGAGACGTGGCGCGATCGCAGCGGTCCGACGAAGATCCAACGGTGATGAAGCTTCCGACGAAGATGGCGGCCGGCGGCGGCTCGCACGGAGCGGAGGACGACGACCACCGAACGGCGTTCCGCGTGACTCGGCGAGATGAAGTGGCTACCCGATGCGGCACGCGACGAGCCCGGATCTGGAACCGATTCGCGAACGGCGGCTTGACGGAGACGCAAACTAAAGAAAACGGCCGTGGCCTTCTGAAAATCTGCGGCGAGCTCTCATCAGACGCGGCGGCGACTCGGCGGCGACTAGAGCGACTGGAAGCGCAAGGCGATGAGGAACCTCGGGGTGCAGCCCACGCCTTTTATAGCCTCGGCATGCGCGCTAAAACGGCAACCCTAAAATCACGCGGCGGCGACGGCAAGCGGCGGCGGATTCGGAAACCGAATCGGAGACGATGACTGCGGTCCGTCCGATCTGCGATGAACGGCTATGATTCCTCCGAACGCGATACGATCCGATCCGCTCTTTCCAAAATCAACGGATGCGATCGGATCTTTCCAAAACAACGCAAGGAATCCTCACCACGCGATCTTGATCCAGCGGCCAAAGGCGCTAGGGTTTCAGCGGAAGGAGACGGTATGTCGATCTGGATCAACGGTCACACGCAGCGGCGGCGCGAAAGCGGGCCGACGGGCGCACCGCGATGGTCACAAGCGCGCGCAAGTCTTGGGCTTGGCCCATCTTCGTTCCAAGATTTTTCAAAAGCTTTTTGATTTAAAATAATTCCCGAAATTAGATTAATTCATTTAAGGCAATTAAAATATCAGGAAAAATACAGGAAAATTCTCATAAATACTTTGAGACATTTTGAGCTCAAATAAAATATTTTTTGTAAAACTTTATATTAACTTTATCTATATATACATTTAGTTTTCACTAAAGGTTCAATATACTTAATTAAAATAAATTCAAATAATTTCTAGAAAAATCCGATAAATTCTGAAAATCACCAAAATGCACATAAGTGAAATTATAGGCCAAATTTTGGGATGTTACATGTTTCCGCTGCCATATGACCCACGGGTCCAACTTTTGTAATAATGGGCCATGTCAGCCAGTACTCTGAATTCAATTTTTGTTTATCGCTTGGTTATGGTCCATACTGTTATGATCTGTGTGTACTAGCTATTGATCCACTGACTGGTACAGGTAAACACAGCTGGGCCCGTATCCTTTTTGCCGGTTCCGACAGAAATGGTATCAAAGCCAAGACTGTAGAACGTGATCTAGTTAGATGGGCAAAGCCTTAAGGATTAATATTTTTATAAAAATATATTTATAAAATTTTAAGTTCTTTTGCTTCTATCTTTTCTGTCCTAGCGTCTGGTCCTTACCTCATCCTTCGTTTGAAATCTATTTAATGGCCTTGTTCCGTTTCAAAATTTGTAGATGTCGGTTTACACCACCTTTGCCGCATCAGCTAGAGGATTCTGTGAGGAATTATCTTTGATGCTTCAGGAGTTGGGATTTCCTCATCGTCCGGAGTATCGTTGCACTTCTGTGCCCAGCCTTGGTTATAATTCATGGAAATTCAGGTTGCTTGTCTACGCCAGGAGTCAAGACAGGCAGAAGATCGTCCTCACTACTTCACCTCGGAACGACTGATGCTTGGAGATGCGCTCAGATCTTTGCTAGAGGCTCTCATCCACTTGGGTAAGAGTTATCGTGTTCAGCTAGACGACACCCCATACCGGCTCTTTCCCCGACACCAGGTTGGGAGGAGTCACAGCCAGTTCCAGAGCTTGGAGTTGGAGACTGACCCAACGATAGTGCGCATGGGTTCGCTCATCCGGGCGCAGGATGACGCCTATCTTAACATCTCTTGTGAGCTCCAGGATGTGCGCAGGGAGCTAGCTGCAGCAAGGGAGGGAAACCGTCAGCTTAAAGAGACTCAGCGGGCAGCAGTTCCACTTCCACTACTGGCCCCTGTGCAGGAGGCACAACCGGTAGCACCGCCTCCAGTCCCTGTTGGTGAGGAGCTTCCGCCTCGGGGTTTGACTCACGACACCCCGCGAGTCAAGCGTTGCAGAGGTCCGCTGCTCCGTGAGACCGCACGGAAGTCCGTGCACCGCGAGCCGTCCTTGCGGATTTCTCGGGGATTTTTCACTCCTCCTGGAGAGCCAGGACCTTCTCGAGCTGCTGACCCTTCCTGCAGCAGGAGTGAGGAGGATCCCTCCCCTCGTGTTTTTGAGGAGAGCAAGGGGAGTAGTTAGTTTCAGTTTTTGTCAGTAGAACCTTGCGGTTGTTTACGCTAGAACGTTGAATAATTCGTGTGATGGACTGTATCGCGCTTTATGCGTTTGTGGTACCGCCATCTTATCAAAAGCTTTTATTTTATATGAGATTTCAGTTGGTGTTTCTTTCTGTGGTTTAGTCTTTGTCATGTTGTGGGATGATTGCTTATTTTCCCTGTTTTCTTAACGTTGTTTTTCCCTCTTTCCTTGTGATTTTCCCATTCTCAATTCCAGATGGTGAATACTCGAAGCAGAGGCCATGGTGATGTTGGAGCTGGTAGCAGCGGTATTGGTCGTGGGCAAACTCAACACCCTGCCAACAATCAATCACCGCTCGGACAAGGGAACCCAGTAGGAAGAATTATTGTAATATTGTATTAGTTAAGGAAAGCCAGCTAGCTTTGTACGAAGAATTCAAGAAAATGAATCTGGAGATGGTGGAGCAAGGATACATCAATATGATGAAACTACGACCTACCTTGGAGGACATAATTTGGGAAGCTCAGAAAGAGGATGCAGAAGTTTTGGAAATTATTGAGAGGATGAAGAAAGGAAAAGCTCCAGGATTTTCAATAGATGAAGAAGGTACTCTATGGTTTGGGAAAAGAATTTTTGTACCCAATAAGAAAGAAATCAAGGAAATGATCATAAAGGAAGCCCACGAGACTGCCTATTCCATTCATCCGGGAAGTACCAAAATGTATTTAGATTTGAAAGAATCGTACTGGTGGACCAGTATGAAGAGAGAAATTGCAGAGTTTTTTTGCTTTGTGCGATATCTGCCAACGGGTGAAAGCTGAGCATCAGAGACCTGCAGGATTACAACAACCGTTAAACATTCCCGAATGGAAATGGGAAGAGGTCGGAATGGATTTCATCACTGGATTACCAAGGACTCAATCTGGATATGATTCGATCTGGGTTATAGTTGATCGTCTGACTAAATCTGCTCATTTCATTCCTGTTAAAACCACCTATACAAGGGACAAATTGGCAGAGTTGTACATGACAAAGGTAGTGTGTTTGCATGGAGTACCCAAGAAAATTGTGTCGGATAGAGGTACTCAGTTCACCTCAAAGTTTTGGCAAAAGTTGCATAGTTTATTGGGTACGAATCTTAATTTCAGCACAGCATATCATCCACAAACAGACGGCCAGACCGAAAGGGTAAATCAGGTTTTAGAGAATATGCTCCGATCCTACGCTTTGACAAACAAGACAAGTTGGGATAAGAGTTTGCCTTATGCAGAGTTTTCATACAACAATGGATATCAATCAAGTATTCAGATGTCACCGTTCGAGGCATTATATGGACGCAAGTGTCGAACACCACTTTATTGGAAGGGAACTGGAGAAGGAAAAGCGTTTGGACCAGATGTACTCAAGGAGGAAGAAGAACAAGTGAGATGGATCCAAAAAATATTAAAAGCTACTCAAAGCCGACAGAAAAGCTACGCTGATAACCGACGTCGGGACCTGAAATTTGCCGAGGACGACTTCGTGTATTTGAAAGTTTCACCAATGAAAGGAATCAAACGATTTCGGGTTAGCGGAAAGCTTGCACCTAGATATATCGTACCGTTCAAAGTTTTGGCCAGAAGAGGCGAGGTGGCATATCAATTGGAATTACCATCACAACTAACTGATGTGTATAATGTATTTCATGTGTCTCAGCTAAGAAAATGTCTTGATCTGGAGGAACACATGTCCTTAGAACAGCTTAGATTTACAGAATCTTTCTTATAAGGAATATCCAATACTGATTTTGGATGAGGCGATTCGCAAAACTTCAGCAGAAGTATCAAATTGTAAGGTGCGAAGGAGCAACCATACAGAGAGGAGGCTACTTGGGAGCGTGAAGAGGACCTCTGACGGAATTCCCAAATATTTTTCCCAACTCTATCGAATCTCGGGGTCGAGATTCCGTTTAAGGGGGTAGGTTTCTAACATCCCATTCTTGGTTCTTTTGTTAAAAATTAATTTAAATTAATTAATTCAAGGATTTGGGTTTTCTTTGGAATTTTAGTTAACCTGGCATTCCTTTCCATCCAAAAATGGAATTTATTCCATTCGCATGCGGAAATTCCATTTCATCCTGAAATCCAAAATTCAAATGCAATTCCAAAATTCTCTAAAAATTCTGAAACTAATTTTATTAGGTTAAAAATATTCTAAAGTATTTTTGAGATTTTTCCCAGAATTTTTAGAACCATTTTTCTATTTTCCCCAAAACTATTTAGTTTTCAGCACTATATTAATTGCTGTAAGAAAAATAACCATATAATATTATCCAAAAATATTTATTAGTGCTTTAGTTTCTGAAACAGTTGTCTATAAAAATTCTCAAATTTATTATGATTTAATTGCTATTTTTCCGAATTTAATCCGAATTTTTAGTGGAAAATTAATTATTTTCGGAATTAATAATTTGATTCTTGTTCATCCGATCCGTTTCTCTTCCCGCCAAAGCTACAGTGGACCCGTCGCTCTGATGCGAAGCAACCCGACCGCATTTATTCAATTGTTTGACTCTTCAAATTCCGCGATCTCGATTCTTGTTAAGCGATAACTCCGGTGAGAGTATCCCGACGATCCACTGGTCCGATTGTCCTATAAATTGACCCCCAAGTTTCCCTTCTCATTCCTCATATCCTCAGCTTCGAGTTGTTCCAATCCATCCAACAGATCTCCCTGTGCAAGCCATTTTTCCGAACTCCAGCGAATTTTCGGTGAGCTCTCCCGGCAGCTTCCGACCTCCATTTGTCCTCAAAATTATACTGGAGCTTCCTATCGGTGTCCTCTACGTCGTGTAAAATTATATTTTGAAAATTCATAACAGAGCTCTGTCAGCAATCATTTCTTCTCTAAGCCCGGCGAAAGGTCAAATTTTGAATTCAAACAATTATTTCTCCTCCGTTGTAACTCTGAATAGAGTGATTCAAATTGACAAATTTATATAAATTCATCCTCTACCTGCCAGTATTTTTATTATAATTTTTAGTTTTAACTTATTTTATTTTATTCATTTCGTGCATCGTTTTGCGCGTAGTCGAAGAAGCAGTCGTCGTCGCCGACGGAGGAGAAGACCTCCAGAACAGCGCAGTTCACTTCGTCGACAAAGGCAAGTGTCCTTGAAGCATGTTGATCCATGTTTTGAAATGCTTTGTAGATTTACAAACTTCCATACTATGTTGATTAAAAAAAAATTATATTATGATAGATTGTAGTTAAATACCTTGTTAATATGTATGTTTGCTACATATTAATCCATCTATTCTTTGGCTGCCCTAGAATGATTAATTATATTATAAAAGGCTTGACACCTTGTTTAGTATAATAGTAGTGCTTAGTTGTGCTAAATAATATTTGTATGTTTAATTGAAGGCTTGTTACTTGAAATTCTAAATGATTGATTGAAAATATTATTTTAAAAGGGCAGTTGGTGCTGCCAATTTGGTAAAATAAAAGAAAAGATTTGGTATTTTAAAATTTTAATAGGGTGGAAGGTTGCAAGGCGGGTGCAGAATGCACGAGACTCGGGTTTGAGTATGTACCACCCTAATCACCCTAAGGACCGGTCCCTTGTGATTGTCAAACAATGTATAACAGTGCGGCCGCAGGTTCCGGTATGGGACGGGCCTGGCCGAGTAACTAATGAAAACTTAATTAAGGCATGCCAGACGGTGGAGTAGGTGTGGTTGGAGCCACAGGAGTCCTACAGGCGCAAGAGGGGGCTTCAATTATGGTTGTAGCCATTTGGCGGTGAAACCTCAACGGGCGTGACTTAGTGAAGATGTAGCTAGAGAAATGGCCTTGTGATTTTCACTTAGAGTTATATACCAAAGGAAGTGTATGACCAAATATAGTGAAATATCTCTCGCGGGTAAAGCGTGCAAACTCTGCAGAGTACACAAACTATTCGAATAGCCGTACCCACGGTCAAGGATAGACAAAGGGCGTTGTCACATGGTAGATTTTCCCTATTTGGTTTCAAAATCAGTTTTTGATAAAATGAAGACGGTTGGAGCCGCAAATGTTTTGATTTGATAAAAGTCCGTGGTTGGAGCCACGAGGAAAACATTTCAAAAGAAAACCACGGTTGGTGCTGTGGAAAAGTATTCTTAAAATAAAACCATCGCCAATGCCGTGAGTTGGTTTATGTTTTGTTTTTCCCACGGTTGGAGCCGTGTCCTGAAAAGTTGGAAGCTCTTATTTCTTAAAAGAAAATAGCTTTGAAAACTGCTCTTCAAAATTCAAGGATAAAATCTTAAAAATTGGCTTTTGGCAAATTAACCAATTCCCTTCCTTGAATTAAACTACATACTGCATTTCTTTCCGGACTTGTTGAGTATGTTGCATACTCACCCCCACTTTTCATTGCGGGGCTTCTTATTCCATAAAGCAGATCAGGAGATCAGAGATAGCTATCCAAGAGCTTGCATCCCACTGTTCGACATCTGTGATGAAGGATTTGAAGAGGAGGACTATCCAGACGTCTAGGATCGCATTTTCTCCAGTCTTTGCCTGTGGTGTTTTGGACTTTGCTTCGTCAAGTTTATTTGCCAGTTTAATGTTTCCGCTGCCATATGACCCACGGGTCCAACTTTTGTAATAATGGGCCATGTCAGCGAGTACTCTGAATTCAATTTTTGTTTATCACATGGTTATGGTCCATACTGTTATGATCTGTGTGTACTAGCTATTGATCTAGGGACTGGTATAGGTAAACACAGCTGAGTCCCGTATCCTTTTTGCGGGTTCTGACACAACCTCTCCTCGACGGCTCAAAATCTTGAACGGACCAACATATCTTGGTGCAAGCTTCCCTTTAGCATGAAAACCTTTGACACCTTTAAGAGGGGTATCTCTGAGTTACATATAGTCATCTGGTTCAACACTCAAATCACAACAATGATTGTCAGCGTAGTTCTTCTGCCTTGACTATGCTACTCTTGATCCTGCTTTAATTATAGCGACTTACTCTTCAACTTTCTTGACTAAATCAGGCTCAAATACCAAACACTCTCCTTTCTCATTCCAATTCAACGGGGTATGATAGGCATGGTCATACAAAGTCTCAAATGGTGACATTTGCAATCTAGCCTGATAACTGTTGTTATAGCAGAATTCTGCATACGGCAAACACTTATCCCATGATGAAGCATAGGCTAATGCACAAGCTCTTAACATATCCTCCAAAATTTGATTAACCCTTTCAGTCTGACCATCTATCTGTGGATGATACGCTGTACTAAAATTCAAACGAGTTCCCATTGATTCATGCAACTTATTCTAAAATCTCGAGGTAAATTTGGTTCCTCTATCTAACACAATCTTCTTGGGCACTCCATGCAAACACACAATCCTCGACATATACTATTATGCCAAAAAGTCTCTTGGATAAGTCGTTTTCACTGAAATGAAGTGAGCGACTTTGGTCAATTGATCCACAATAACCCAAATAGAATCATAACCTCTCTGAGTCTTAGGCAAACCGGTAATAAAATCCATTCCAATTTCCTCCCATTTCTATTCTGGAACCTTCAATGGCTGTAACAAACCAGCGGGTCTTTGATGCATGGCTTTTACCCTTTGACATACGTCACACAGAGCAACGTGCTCAACTACTTCAAGCTTCATGTTAGGCCACCAAAACCTCTCTTTAAGATCTTGATACATTTTAGCATTTCCTGAATGAATCAAATACTTGGAATCATGAGCTTATTCCAAAATCAACTACTTAAGCTCTTTCTTATTCGATACACAGATTCGACCTTAAACCGCGTGGTACCTTGCTCATCCAAAGTGAAATCCACAGATAAACCTTCATCTTTCTTGGACTTGATCTTGGTGATCTTCTCATCATTTTTCTAACCTTCTCTGATCTGACCCTCAAGCATTGGCTTCACTTCTAGAGCAGCTACAAATCCTTATGGAACAACCTCCAACCTTAACTTCTGAAACTCTAACACAACTCTGGTTGATCATCCATTACTAGCATATTTGCACTGTAGTTTTTACGACTCCAAGCATCGGCCACATTTAACCTTACTAGGATGATAATAAATTCTGACAATATAATCCTTGATCAATTCTAACCATCTCCTCTTCCTCATATTGAGATCCAACTGAGTGAATATATACTTCGAATTCTTATGGTCCGTATATATCTCACAACTATTTCCAATGAGATAATGACACCACATTTTTAAGGTACGCACTACGGAAGCTAACTCCAAATCATGCATCGGATAATTCTCCCCATGCGGCTGTCGACTTTTGTAGTCGGCAATGAATTTATGGGGTAGGCGCTCGATCTCAAACTCGAAGGTCACCCAAGACAAGGGGTTTATCTGAGTTCGGGCTCTCGCGAGGAGATAATACCTAATCACTGTGCTGGGATTATATGGATCTCTTGGATTCGGGGTTGCTCAAAGCACAATATGGTCTGGGCGATATGAGGTGTTCTATGCTCTATGGCTTGATTGCTCTATGCTTGGATGATCGGATCCCTATGTTGTTGCCCGCCCTCTCCCTTATATAGCGGGGGTGGGTCGGCTTACAGAGTCTTGATCGGTTTGGAGATTCCGATCGGTTATAAGATTCTAGTCAATTAATAGGATAGAGTTTACATCTTTATCTACCCTATTAACGACTCGAATTACAACCGTATCTATCATATTTAAATATAAGTTCAACTTCCTTTAGGATATGTCCCCTTACGCACGGCAGCGGGGCCTGACGCGGGGAGTATCTTCTGGGCCTCCCTCTTGGGCTTGTCATGAGGGTACCCGGGTTCTTATATTCCATAGAGGCCTCAACTGCCTCGACGCATAAGCAACGGCCTTGCCATTCTACATCAACACACATCCAAGACCTTTCCTTGAAGCATCACGGTATATGTCAAAACTGCTCTATACATCTGGCAACACTAAGACAGGTATTGTCATCAGAAGCTTCTTTAACTCCAGAAAACTCATTTCGCACTCTAGCGTCCATGCAAACTTCTTCTCCTTCTTCAAAAATTGTGTAAGGGGTCTAGCAATCGTTGATAATCTATCTATGAACCAACGATAATATACTGCCATTCCCAGAAAACTATGAATTTGAGTGACAGACTTCGGTTGCTCCCAATGCAATACTGCCTCTACTTTGCTTGGATCGATAGAAACCCTTTAGCAGTCATCACATGGCCAAGAAATTCCACTTTCTCCTTCCAAAAGTCACATTTGCTAAACTTAGCCTACAACTGTTGATCTCACAACCTTTTCCAAAACTAATCTCAACTGTTATGCATGCTCTTCCTTTGACTTGGAGTAAACATAAATATCGTCTATGTGCATGACAACAGTTTGTCCAACTATTCCATGAGACTTCATTCATCAGGTTCATAAATTATGTAATGGTACTGATTATTCTAGTAGACACAACGGTAAACTCATATTGTCCATATCGTGTAGAAAACTCTGACTTAAGAACATTCTCTGTACGAATCTTTAACTGATGATAACTCGATCGAAGATCTATCTTAGAGAAAACTCTAGCTCCTCCTAACTGATCAAACAAATCATTGATCTTGGGCAACGGATACTTATTATTTAATAGTCACTTCATTAAATGCTCGATGGTCGATACACATCCTTAAGCCCTCATCTTCAAACAAAACAGGCGCTCCATAGGGTGACAAACTAGTTCTGGCAAAACATTTTTCTTGCAACTCTTCGATCTGCTTCTTCATCTCGACTAGCTCATCTGTAGGCTTTCGATAAGATCTCATCGCTTTTGGCGTTGTAATAGGCACTAACTCAATAACAAACTTGATCTCTCGATCCGGTGGCATACTAGACAAATCCTCGGAAAACATATCCGAATATTCTCCAACGACTAGCACATCCTCTAGGCTGGCAATTTCCACACTGTTTACCATCAACTAACCATCATGATCTACATCGCTTGAAATTCCATTTTTCCGCCTTCAGGGCTTTTAGCTGACAACTCTTCGACCAAACCTGAAGACAGCCTTATGTCTGGATGACCAGTCTATTTCAAGAGTAGCATCTAGGTTCTGGTATCCAATATGGTTCGCTAGAAACTTTTATATAACAACAAGCAACTTAACTCTATAATATTCTAGGTTAGATCAAGCAATATTGTACTCTCTGGCAGTGGCAATTCTTCCGGGGCTGACAAGTATTACGAACACCACTGAACTGACTATCATTGCACACACATCACTTCCAGGTGATCCATCAACACAGCGAATACTTAAGGAGACATCTGACCATTCATTTACCATCAATACTTTTATTTAAACATTTCACATACCAGCATATCACTCATGTCTACTTTATTTCTCTATTAAGGAAATCTTTACATGGAATTCATCACTAATCACTCTCCTTCACAGTTGAAGATATGAGACTTGCACAGGGTAAAATCATTGATCTAAACTTCCTCGATTGGCGTTGGCGCTGAAGTTTTGTCTGGGGCAGGGTTGAGATTGACTTATACTGGTGAGATCACTTTCTTATGAGGGCAATTGTTAGCAAAATGTTCAGGCTTGTTGAAGGTATAACAAAGTTTAAGGCAAACTCTCTTTCTTGAGCATTTGTCAAACGGGGCAGTGTCTTCCTTCAGACGCCTCTTCTTCAACTGATTCTCCGTACAAACTTCTATTGCGACTTTACTACTCACTTTTGGCGTTATGAACTTGACTGAGGTATCTTCCGGAATGACCACGTTTGTAGGAGACTCTAGATTCTTCCGCGGGCATTTCTTAACGAAATGGCCTTCCTCACAATAATAGTAACACAAGCGTTTGCATCGTTGTGCCTTATTAGGTGCAACTACATGTACATCGTTCTCTTCTTGTTGTGTCAGGGTTGGTTGCTTCATAGGGCATTCTCTAGACCAATGACCTTCTTCATCACACAGGAAACATGCTGTTGGTGATTGCCAATTACTACTTTCTTGATGAGGGCCAACAGGATTAAGGTATTGTGTCTTTAGCTCTTCGAGCGGCACCACTTTTGCAGCTGACATTCTCCCTCTTCTTGACAACTCTTGATCAACTATGGCTCGAAGATTCTTTTGCTGATGCTGGGTTACAATAGTAACTATTGAATCCAAGGGACATTGAGCTGGACAATGATCTTGTCCTTCACAAAGGTAACATGTGATGTTGCTCATAGGACACTCTCCAAGAGAATGACTTCCTTCACAGCTGGAGGAATTAATCGCATGCTCATCAGCGGTATGTCCTATTTCTCCACAGCGAATGCACGCACGATCTTCTTGTTAGTTTTATGCCCTTGAGGTAATCATTTAGATGATTGTAACATGACTATGTTTACGAATAATAATATGATTATTGGTCCAATGAATGTATATCATTGTATTGATTAACAAGTATGTGACTTGCTTATGAAGCTCTTTACTTATTGATGTAATTCGATAAATATCTCTGATCGGATATCATCGTATAGGACAACGATGAATAAATCAGCACATGTAGTGATCGATGATCATGCTTCATAGATTATGGGATATGGAGATATCATCTATACATTGTGGACGCATGTTGAAGAACATGAGTTAGGTAGACCCGCAATGGGACACTGCGAGAATATTTCATTCTTATGTGTCATCAGTGTATCTCATACATAGTAGATGTATGATCCTTAGACCTAAGATTGTCATATTCCCTACATGTCTAATAGTTTTCCTTGGGGGCTATCAAACACTACTTCCTAACCGAATAGTTATAAAGGTAGCTTTCATGTTTACTATAAAACGTGCAGAGGGAAGTGAGCAGTCAAGATGGAATTTGCCACTCCAATGAAACGGAGATATATGATAAGGCCACTCGTGTGATATGATTAAGGAAGTGCATGGCCATGCCGTGATTTAGGAGTCAATCACAACTTATTAATATATCACGGATATGAGAGATAGATTGAATCATCAAAGGATGACATGCTTCTCGCCTTGAGTTCAGTCTTCATATACTTGGCAAAGGGATTATTACATGACTTCTTTTGATAGGTTATGTCCGATTTGATCATAGTATGTTTGGGAGTTGGCATACTTTGCAAGGAGCTGCTACCAACTATTGGATTGAAAAGGAGTTTTCCGAATCTATGTCCAAACGTGCGTGAACCTGCAGGGTCACACACTTAATGGGCTAGGACGCATTAATTTGGATTGGATCCGTAATTAATGGACCTCGTGGGCTTAGCACGCTGATGGGCCCTGGTTTAGGGTTTCATCTCGTGGCTATATAAGGAGGGGAGGAGGGTGGGCGCAGGGTGTGCTTTCCACGGTTTAGAAGTGATTCACCCGAAACCCTAGCCTCCTCCTCTCGCTGCCCCTGCCGACCGACCAGGCGCTTGCACACCGACGCACGACGTTCCATCCCTGGACGTGTGGACTACTACGGTGACGCTGCTGCGACTGCGGCGTGGGAGGACGATCCACGGCGAGGCGAGGACGATCCACTCCATTGACGCAACGACTGCGGCGAGGACGATCCACTACATCGACGCACGAAGGACTCTGCAACTGCGCGTCTAGTGGTAATCTAATCTGTGATCCCCTTCTTGCGAGTAGCTTTCTCGTTATGCGGTAGATTTTTTTTGTGCTAGTGTAGCATACCGCGTTCCTCTTCACTTCTAACTTGTTTGGTTGACAGCACTTTAGAGAGCAATGTTTAGATGTCGAACAAGGTGCCGGGATAGTATTCTGCTCTGTATTTACTGTGACCATATTGTCTTCAGGTGAGGCAAATAGATCACGAAAAGCAGCAACAAACTCACTCCAAGTGATATTCTGCGAGGCTTCATGGATAGCACAATACTTCCTCCACCATTCAGCAGCAATTCCTTCCAACATATAAGAAGCATACAGGACCATCTCGTCACACTTACACAGAGCAACGTGTAACTTACTCTCAATGGTTTTAAGCCAATCTTCTGCTTCCATAGGTGAAACATTTCTTCAAAACGTCGGCGGACGAGTCCTTATGAATTCTAATAACCTTGAGTAGGAACAGGAATCATTGGTAGCATCTTGGATCACTCTGTTGACATTGGCTTGATTGTTCATATTCTGCATTTGCTTCATCATTGCATGCATCAACAGAGTTTGAGCAGTCAAGAACTTTCTGAAACTCTGCATATCCATCTGTACTGATGGTTGAAGAATTGATCCATCATTGAGATTCTCACTGGGTTGATTTTCACTTCCACTGATTCTGTTGTTACCACTAATCTGAAACATCTGCTTGATTGCTTTATTGGGTTAGGGGAGAGGGAAACATCATAGGTAAGAAGCAGGGATCCTAAAGTAGGGGAGATAGGTTTAACCCAACAACTTAAGCAAGAAATATTAATAACTTGGTATGGTTGCTTACATAAGCCTAAGAGCTATGCAACACATACTGCACACTCAGCAATCATGTAAGAACCAAATCAGCCCAAGAATACAAAACTACCATCTACATGGGCGACACTCCTATCTTAGCAAACGCGACTCCCACACATGAGTTTCAACTGGCTACTCGAAGCATGGGTCCTCTAGCTTCAGGAATACTTCATTAATCCACTCTTCCTCGAGCCCGACGATTCCTTACTTCATGATCTTTAGAGTTGACAGCAACACCCAATGCTTTATCCTAAGGTGTGACATGCCATCAACTACCAAGACAACTCAGATAAGATTTTAATTCAATCCAGCAAAGGTAATAGAAGGAGATTCCAGCAAGGGAAAAGAATAGAAGAATGGGATAAGTTAAGAACTCATTATTATTTCAAGTTAAATCTTTTACTTTAGAAAATAATTTTGAGAGTCCAAACGAGACAACCAGACTATCTAGGGACAAGACCTATAGTGAGTATGGCTCTGATACCACTTCTGTCGAGACCCGAATATGCAAATCCGAACCCTCTGTAATGTACTAGTCCAGGATCACGCTAGTGCACACAGGCTCAACATCGATAGATATCACAATCATACACAGCGGAACATTAAGAAAGACATCTTATATTAATTAATACCTATTGAATGACCTTAAGGTCAACTTACATGATTATGCCTCACAGGGCTAAACAACAAATTAAACTGCAGCGGAATGAAAACGTAGACAACCCTTCAGTATAACACAGGCAACTGACAAGGCTCGCACCCTAAACATTCATCTCCTTCTGGTACATCTCCTCTAGCATGGATGCAGACTCCTCAACTGGTGATGTTGTTGTGGACAAGGGTGAGTACTTAAAGCACTTAACAAGTTGTGCACAGAATGCAAAATTCTATGTAACTATATGCAAGGATTATTCCGAAGGAAAAGGCTATTATGGCTATTTTGCAATAAGCAGCATTTATGAATAAATACAATAAATAGATTGTAAAGACTGTAAAACAAATAACAGTAATAGATAGATTCAGCATTTCTAAAGTAAACCAAGTTTCCAATCCTAAGTCAAGTTTCAACGGCTATTCGAATAGATTTACACTCTGTAGAGGTTATGCACTTTACCCACACGACATGATCGTCTCTTGTTGCCAAGCTTTTGACACACTTCCTTTGGTGTGTCAGCGGAGAGATCATGACAAAGCCTTTACAATGCTCTGGCTTAACCCAGTACTTCCCGCTAAGGTTTCAACACTGGTAGGTCTGACAACCACAAGCAGGGCCCCCCCTCTTGCGCCATGTGAATTACTCCATAACTTAGGAACTCACACCGCCATTGATAGTACCAAGCTGAGGCATTGCAAATTAATCAGCTAAGTTGTACCATGCTAGACATGTGGTTGCATGATTGACTAAGGTCAAAGGCTTGCAAGGTTAAGTCCTTAAGATAATTGAAGCAAGACTTCCATATGCCCTTTGCCCATCAGGCCCACCTTGGCATACTCGCCCCTTGCCACTTGCCCCAATCTAAGTGATTACCACCCAAGTTGATTACCAAGCACCACGTGCCATCAACAATTCAACATCGTTGCGTGACATGATTGTATACATGAAATAATATGCAATAAGGTAAAATCAATATAGCGATTTTATAAACATGGGTTCAACATGATCAGAGCACAACTTGCCTTGGAATAGGTCCTGGTCTTGCTCTGAAAATTGATCTTGGGTCGACGGATTCTCCGAAGCATCGTACAATTCAACGTCTACGCAAACCGAAGGAGAAAAAAAATTAAACACCAAAACAGAGAGGAAAAATTTATAAAAATCAAATAAAATTAACCATTAAATATATCTCAATTTTATAAATTTTTAGAAATTTGAATCAACTCAATCGGAGCTCGTATGAGGGAGAACGAGCTTGTGGAAGATTAAAAATCAAAAAACCCTGAAAATTGGAAAATTAATAATAAACCGAATTATTTTTATTAAGAAAAACCGTATTACTGTGTCATGATGACGTCAGGCTGATGTCACAGCTACTCGGACCAATCACGCTGACATGGCACTTTGGTCCATAGACCAAGTTCATGGGACCACCTCTGGCTGTCCCCGACTGGCTCAACAGGCGATGCGATCTGGGCTGAGCATCAGGATCTAACGGCCATTATTCCAAGCCCACGTGGCTAGATTTGGAATGTCCATCCAAGATCTAACGGCTAATGCTTACGGAGGCGTTCACTGTTGATTTTGCAACGTGGCTCAATCTCTAACGTCCGCTCCCGATCCAACGGTCAGCAAAGCTCCAACCAGCAATGGTGGCACAGCGGTGATGTTCTTACCGTATGCGAGGACGACGATGAGCCCGACTATGCTGCGGCGATAGAACGGCGACGTTTCTTGCCTGCATAGATGCATCTTGAAGTGACGGTCCTGGATCTGACCTCCAAGCGACGAGCGAACACCGGACGATGGCGCAAGTGCGACAAAACCGACGGCAACGAAGAAGAAAAATCCGACGAGTTCGCACAAGCAGCAGATGGCGAGGCAGATAACGAGACTAGAGGCGAAACGCGCAGCTCAAGTTGGCGATACCAGAAAACAAGGCGACGACTTAAATATGCCCCTAGGGAGGCGTGTCAAGCGAGGAATCCACGACGAACTTGGCGACGGCGGCGGAATCCCACTGCGATACGGCAAGGCCAACGTGGCTCCATCCCATGCATCCACGTGGCGGCGAATCAACAGCTCAGAGCGCAGCGACGACGCGGTGGAACAACGGCCACACGATGCCGATCCAACAGCTGCGATCCTAGGGTTTCGCGCAATCGAATATGAACGGTGCCGATCGGGTGGGCGCGCGAAAATGGTGGCCCATTCTTTTTCATTTCTTTTTAACTCTTTTACATTTAATTTATTTCCCAAAAATAGATTAATTTGTTTAACATGGTGGGACCTTTGAAGAAGGCTCAAGGTGGTTATACTCATCTTTTTATGGCCGTCAATAAATTCACCAAATGGATTGAGGCCAAGTCAGTCGCCACAATCACAGCCGCAAAGGCCAAAGAATTCTTCCATAAAATCGTGGTTAGATTCGGCGTGCCAAACCGAATCATCACGGATAACGGCACCCATTCAGAGGTGAAATATTTCAAGACTGATGCGGTGAACTCGGCATAAAAATTTGCTTCGCATCAGTAGCACACCCCCGAAGTAATGGGCAGGTCGAACGAGCCAACGGCATGGTGCTACAAGGCCTAAAGGCAAGGATTTTTTATCGTCTCAAACCATACGCCAGTCGGTGGGTCAAAGAATCGCCTTCAGTACTCTGGGGGCTGCGAACCACCCCCAGCAGAGCAACCTACCTTTCTTCCTGGTGTATGGCTCAGAGGCAGTCTTCCCCACCGAGTTAAAATTCAGATCCCCGCGGGTTCGGAGCTATGAGGAGGTCGCTTCAGAAGAAAGCCGGCTAGAAGACCTTGACCGACTGGAAGAAGCCAGGGATGTTGGAACAATTCAGTCGGCAAAGTACCTTCAGGACTTACGTCGCTATCACGGTCACAATGTAAGGAGCCGCGCATTCTCCAAAGGAGATCTTGTTCTTAGAAAGAATCAGAAATGCGAGCATAAGCTCTCCCCAAGCTGGGAGGGCCCTTACATCATCGATAAGGTGATACGTCCTGGGGCTTATAAGCTCAAGCGTGAAAACGGCACAATTGTCAACAACACCTAGAACATAGAACAGCTACGTTGTTTTTTCACTTGAACTCTGTAATTCAATTGCTTCTTTATGAATGAATGTTCACTCTTAAAGTTGTTCTCGTATGATCTTCTTGAAAAATATGCGTCTGAGTGCTTCGCTCCTACGAATTTTAAGACTCTGAGACATGCGTCATGAACCATGCCCCAGAGCCTGGGGGCTGAACTAGTCGGACATGATAATTAAGATGTCAAAACTATTCGGATGGCCTCATCGAGCATAGCAGCATATTTAAAGAAAAAATGCAAGGTCAAAGAAACACTTTCAAATATTTGTTCACAGGTCCAAAGTTTCTGCGACAGCCAAAGAAGAATCCTTAACTTCCTCCCAGAGTTCGGCGGCCCGATCTTCATCCACATTGCAGGCATAGCCATCTTTAATGGCTTCAAGATCCACTCGGGGATAAAGCGACTTGGTGATCACCAGAGCCTGGCTAGCACCATTAGTCGTTGTTTCCTTCAAGAGTCTCTTAAGCTCCTTGTGGGCTTCCTCCAGTTGGAAGATAACGTGGTCCCTACTGAGCGGCCTCTCGCCTCTGGGATGAAGCAACCTCAACAATGGCTCAGAGGCCTCGCGAAGCTTAGCACAAGACATTTCAAGGGCCTCGACTTTCTCGTAATAAGCGGGGTATTGCGCCCGCGTCTTGAACTTGTAGTCTGCAAGCAAAACACATTATTAACAAATACCAAGAAGGCAACGAAGGCAAGGGAGGTCCAAGCTGCTAAGCTTACCTTCTAACTCCTTCTCCGATTTCAAGTTGGAGGCCTCTGAGGCCTTAAGTTGCTCTTGGAGCTTTGTAATAGTAGAATCCCGAACTATCACGGAGATAAGGAAATCAAAAGACAAGACGATTAAACGAGAGCATGGGATGGTCCATGAAATATCTACCTCGAAGGGAGCCAAAAACATTTAGCTTCTCCTGCCACAAGATTTTCTTCTCTTCCCGCAAGGCCTGGACTTCTGACCGAAGATCTTGCAGCTCAGCCGCATGTCTGGCTTTGATCTGCTCCAAGTCGGCCAGATATTCCTAGCGTGTGTTGACCTCTGGGAGCATCTTTTGAAGGTATTCGGACTTTTTCGCAGAGCATTCTCCCAATTTTTGTAACCATCACAGGGAAAGGTGACAACATGCTAACCGGCACAAGCAAGAAGGTGACAAGATTAGTGAAAATATTACTCGGGCCAAGCGAGCACAAGCGGCAGCGTGACTATAAAAGTCATTCCTTTCTTCCTCCTACTCCGGGTTGTCAAGGGACTTCAAGCTGTCTTCCTCATCAACCCACGCGGTTTGCATTATGAGTTGGGGGTGAGCAAGAGCCGGCGGATCTCGGAAGATCTCTTCTACCTCGGGGGTGGACGGGAGACAGGCACTCGAGCAGCGGGACCCGATGCCGAAGCACGGGGTGTCGATGAAGGCGGCTGTGGTTCGGAGGGCGCCCCTGTGTCTCCAGGCGAGGCAGATTGTGGGGCCTCTTCAACCAGGTCTTGTACGTCCTAGGACTCAGTTCCCTCAGGGGCCCCAGATGGTGTCTCAACGGGAATATCATAAGAAGGATTTCTATAAGAAAAAAGATCGGTGAATAAGCCAACAAAACGTGTCGAATAAGAGTCAATGGGGCATCCAACCTGTCGAACTTCATTATCCTCGTCGGGGGTTTCTTTCGAGTGGCAGAAACACTTCGGAGGGACCAGTCGGGGCGCTATGATCTGGAACCCTGGGCTCCTCCCGAATGATCGAGTCACTCAGAGTTGAACTTGGCTGCACCACGGGCTTATGTGGAAGAGGAACTGAAGGCACCGGGGCTTGTGCTGGCAGTTCTTGAATTTTGGGACCACCAGTCGGGCGTCGGGGCTTCGAAGGGTCCTGGATAATCAATTTCTTTCCCTCCTTAGCGACTGGGTCTCTAGCATAGGAGCTTGCAGGTCGCTTCTAGTGGGCGCTCTTATGTACAGGCATTTCTGGGAGAGGCGCGTCACTAAAGAAAGCTAATCGATCCTGGAAAGGAGTATTAAAACTGTTAAAAGTCATTCAGAGACGAATGTGGAAGTCCATCAGCTAAACTTTCTTACCTCAGGAGGAGGATTTGATGCAGTAAAGGACTTTGGGCATCTGGCAGTGGACATCTCCACGCTTCGGATGAAAAAGTCGCCACCCGAGCATATACCTGCTCCTTCGATGCTGTTTCGGGTAGTTCCCAGGTCAGATCGTCCCTTCCTTCAAATTCATATCCCATATGGACTCGCTCCTTTAAAGGTTGTATCCGGCGAGTGACAAAATGGAGGGCCAGACCAACTCCCATGAGACCATCTTCCTTTAATTTATCAATCAGCACCAAGAGATCCTGCACCTGATCCATGTCCCTAGCGTTGGGAACAGATGTCCAAGAAAGGGACACCTTAGGCCGGCGCCCGACGAAAGAAGGGAGAGCAGGATCAGGATTGGCACAATAAAACCATTCCTGGTGCCAGCCTTTATTTGAAGATTTGAAGGGAATGGCAAAATAGGTTTTCTTTAATCCTTCCCGCAATTGAAATCCGGCTCCCCCAATTACCTTGGGGTCGCTTTTTGAGGGATAAGGCTTTAAAGGTAAAAATGGCGAAAGAGATTGAAATGAGGACGGATGCCCAAGAATGCCTCGCAGAGGTGAACGAAGATGGAGATTTGCAGGATAGAATTGGGATTCAAGTTCACTAATTCAATACCATAGAAAAAGAGAAGATCAGAAGAAAAGCGCGACGTGAAGGCCCGACCAGCGTTGGAAGAAAGATTCGAAAACCACAATTTCTTCAGAACGAGGGGTAGGGATGGATTCACCTGCGCCCGATCGTGTGGAAATTAAAGTCAGGGCTGAAAGAACCCCGTCATCCGCCATGGACTTCAACCGCTCTTCCGTCGTTATCGAGGTGGTCCAATCTTGGGGCAAAGGCAGCGAGGAGGTGTCTTTGGAAGAATGAGAAGACATTTTCGGAGGAAAGATCAACGACAGCGCAAAAATGCGAGCGCAGCAACAGTTAACCCTAGCGGCGGAGAAGTCGGAGAGACAGGGAAGCAGAAGGGGCAGGAGTGTGCGGTGGAAAAAATGAACTGCACGGCTTAGTCTTAAAATGGGGAAAAATCAGGTTTTCGCCGAGTCGGCGGGAAAAAGATTGCAGAACGCCTAACCCTGCTCTATACTTCGTAATGATTCGCTAGCTCGGCGTCCTGACATACAAAGGCAGTCATGGTTTGACCAAGTCATATTTGGGACACGTTGCTCCCCACGATGGGATGTTTAACCACTTATCGAACTAAGCGGGATGTGGGTATCCTCTAGTTTGGATTAAAATTATCTTCTTGTGATATACCCCATGTTGGGTCGCTAGTTGGTTATCGCATGGCGGAATCATATATCACGGGTTGAGCCTGATAAGGCACGGTTCCAATGGTATGCCCCAAGATGGGTTGATAAGCTATGCATCTTAATAAACGAGAACGGATACCGTTCAGATAAAACCTTGATATGTCCTAAGACGAACCAGAGTTATATCCTACACCAGTCGGATATAGGTATCACTCGGCCATGAGCCAAGAAAATCGTGATACACTCCAAGTCGAGCCTAAGCTATATCCTACACCAGTCGGATATAGGTATCACTCGGCCATGAGCCACGTAAGTATGATACGCTCCAAGTCGAGCCTATGCTATATCCTACAGTAGTCGGATATGGGTATCACTTGGCCAAGAGCCACGTAAATATGATACGCTCCAAGTCGAGCCTAAGCTATATCCTACGGCAGTCCGATATGGGTATCACTCGGCCAAGAGCCACGTGAATAAGATATGTCCTAAGTTGGACCAGAGCTATATCCTACAGCAGTCGAATATATTTATCACTCTGCCAAGAGCTGCGCAAATCTTAATATGTCCCAAGTTGGACCTAAGATATATCCTGTGACAATCGGATATGGATATCACCTGACCAAAGAGCCATGCAAGCTTTGATATACCCCAAGTTGAGTCTAAGCTATGTCTAACGACAGTCATAGATATCACTCGAAAAGTATTTCTTTATTATAAAAATTTCCCAGGCACTATGCCTGGGAAAAGACTCTCTTACATTTACAGGAGTGTTATACTTCTCCACGGCGTACACGACCAAGCGCCTCCATGAGAGCTTCCTTAGCCCTACAAAGGAAGGGGACAATATCGAGGAAGGCGTCAACGGTGGTGCGGTCGAGGGCAACAGCCTCTTCTTCAGCCCATTGGGCCATGGCAGCGTTGAATAGCGCCCACTCCTCGGCAAGTTCTGGATCCCGGTTGTCCATGAAATCCCTCAGGAAGAAGGTGGAGCTTGGTGTAGGAAAATGGAGGACTAAGCATGAGAGAATAAACTCTAAAAGCACTGGTTCGCCTTTTATAGCTGATACGGTAAGGTTGAAGTAAATGCGAAGATGTAATGATATCAGAAGTCGAGGAGACTTGGAGTTATGAAAGTTTCAGAAGCCAAGAGGTTTTCGGAAAATGAATTGGCATAGGAAGTCAAAACAACTTCAAAGACTATTCGGTATTGATCCTTGAAGAGGAAGGATATTAGGGTTTCACCTCGAGCGGGAAGAAATATCTAATCTTCATATGAGATATGGGTCACATCCACGAAGCTACCCATAATAAACCTGTCAGACGGAATATTATAATCAGTTGGAACAAAAAACCGGGGGTTATATTCGAGTCCTTCATAATCCCCTTGCTGCAAAGAGAAGCATTCAAATCAAAGAAGAAACGATCGAGGTTTATCTTTGGAAGTGAAACGTTGATTCAAAGTTGAGACCCAGATAAAGATATAGCAATCGGATCAGGAATCACTCGGGGGCTGCTGTGGAATATAAGAACCCAGGTGTCTTCATAACCGGCCCAGAAGTGCCTAAGGGAGAGACAGTGCCGAGAGGAAGGCCCAGAGGATAAGCTCCGCGCCAAGCCTTGCTGCCGTGCACAAGGGGATATATCCTAGAGAAAGTTGAACAAATATTTAGATATAAGAGATATGATTGTAATCCGAGTTGTTAGCAGGATGACATAAAGATGTAAACTCTATCTTGTAACCGATTAGAATCCAATAACCGATCGGGATCCCTTAACCGATCGGGACTCTGTAAACCGCCCCACCCCCATTATATAAGGGAGAGGGCGGGCAACAATAGGGACACGAGCAATCTTTGATCCAAGAGATCCAAATAATCCCAGCACACAGGACTAGGGTATTACCTCCTCCGTCGAGGGCCTGAACCTGTCTAAACTCTTGTCTTGTGTGACCTTCGAGTTTTAGATCTAGCGCCTGCCCCATAAATTCATTGTCGACCACAAAAGTCGACAAGCTAGCTACCCTAGGAGGAAAGAAACTAAGAGCTGTTAGATTGGTGCTAGAAAGAGTTTGGTTTCCTTTTGATAGACCTCCTTTTAATGAGCAATTCATCACCACATTCCAGAAAAACATATATATGGGTTATAAGAACAGGAAAAATAAGAGTGGTAAACTCTTGTCAGCCTTGTGCAAGTAACAGTATGTGGACTGGAACCAGATTAGCTTAGTCCTAGTATCAAATAGAATTCTAGATTGTGTAAGGTCAACTCCTAGCCTTGCTGCACTTATGTCTTCTGCTGGGCCAGCTTGGAATGAAAGCAGAATATTGGAATTCTATGCATCTTTGTTAGTTAACAAGAATAGGCACTATATTCTGTTTACTATTGATGGGAAAAAGAGAAAAGTGAGATCACCTCAATTTGAAGCTACCATTGGTGCCTCCAGTCCCTTGCTGAAAAGAACCAGTTGGACAATGCTCAGCATTTCTTGACCGCACTCGACCTTCGGGTTTGGGAGATGAAGGTGACCACCATCAAGGACACCACCGACTTATTGACTCTGACTCTTGACGGGCTTTATTCCCGCCTCAAGACTCATGAGATCGATGTCGTCTCTCGGAAGACGAAATCTCAGTCGATGGCTTTGGTCACCGATCCCAATGGATCTTCTTGATTCTTACATCCGGTCTCTCGCTCTCCACCCTTTGCAAGCTAGCGATGACCAAGCGGAAAAATTTCAAAAAATGAGCTTGCTCTTCTTGCTCATAAATTCTCTCATGCATACAAGAGGGTGAGAGAGAGAAGAGAGGTGGCATGATCACTGCCGAGTTTGGTGGCTAACCACATTGGTGAACTGTCCCAAGCTTGAGAAGGGCAAGAACGATGTTGGCGGTTCGGGCAAAACGACTACACCGACAAGAACGCAACAAGAAGCCTCGGTTCGTGAATGGCGCACGAGAAGAAGTACGCAACTTCTCAAAGAACAAGAAACTCTTCCACAGCGTCCTCGCGCTTGCAGCGACATCAACATCTTCGACATGGAGACATGGAGCGACGTGGGCGAGGATGATCCGCAAGAGAAGAAAGGCAGCGACGACTTCTCCGACATGTGCTTCATGGCCAACATCAACGGCATCAGCGACTCGAAATGTGCAAATGACAGGACGAGTACCCTCCTATGACCAGCTCAATGAAGCTTTCTGCAAATTAGGAAAATTTCATGCTAGAGTTAGAGATAGGTTTACGGAGCTTGAGAAGGAAGTAGGTACCTTGACTCGGGAGTTAGCTTCACTTAGATCTTCTCCCTACCGAGTCACTGATGATTGTACTTTGTGTGATGCTTTGCTTGTGGAGTTAGAGAACCTAAGGACTATGCATGATAGTGTGTTGTCTGAACTAGATAGTCTTAGGTTGAACAATACTAGCAATGAATCTGTTGATCTTTATACAGTAGATGCTAGTTTTCTTCATGCTCACTCTACTCCCTCTTGTGCTAATTGCCTAAATTGCTTGCGAAATTGATGCCATGGCGATCACCTTAGGAAGCATTCTTCTAGAAACGATGAACTTGAAATGCATCCTTCTAAGGACCCAAATACTCATGTGAGGGTTGTAGGCAACTAAAACTTGACAATGAATCCTTAAATGTCAAGTGTGCTAATCTTGCTAAGGACTTACTAGATAAGTCACAAGAAAGTTGCTTGCGATGTTCTATGATTGAGGGGGACTTGGATAAAATCCATGTCGAGCTTAGGAAGAAATTAGAAGACCAAGCCCATAGAATTAGAAATCGTCTTGCATTTCTTGTGAGAACCCTCAAGATTGAGGCAGCCGTCTTTGAGGAGAAAAATGCACGTCTTGTGAGCTCATCTTTACGGTTTTCTTCTTCTTCCCCTGTTCTTCTTGTGCCTCTTTCTTTCGAGATTGCGGTATCTTATGAGCACTCTCGAGAAGTTTGTAGGAGGCAAGAAGAAGCTCAATCTTATTCTAGACCAATCCAAGATTAGTAGATTCAATCAAGGTCTAGGATTTGATCCCTTGGAGCACGCTCGGGCGCATCCTCCCACCATTGTGCGCGGCTCCAAGAGTGGTGAGATTGTGGTAGCTCCCAGAGTGAGCACCACCGTGTTTAGGTCTGCTGGGGTTGTCCATAGGACTTTTGACCAGAAGGGTGTTATTCCTGTTACTTCTGTCTCTAGCAAAGCGAAGTACACATACACCTTCTGTAAGAAGGATGGTCACCTAGTAGATTTCTGCTTCAAGCGCTCCAAGATCACTCGGCGTGAGCGTGTTGCTACTCTTAGGGGTATTCAGGGTCATCCCCAGACTTTGAGTGCTCCTAAGGTACACACTGCTTCTAGACAGGTTAGAGAGTCACCTGTTTTTGGACAGCCTCCAGGACTCGGTTTTCATGCTGGTTCTTCGAGTTTTAGTCTTGGAGCTGTTCGTAGTCAGTCTTTCCGCCGTCCTTTTGATATTCCTCATTTTTCCCATCGAGGTAGATATCGGCGGTGTGAGGTGTTTTACGTAGGAGATTTAGGAAGCCTCACCGGGATGGTGCGGCTTTTGCACCACGACAGGCTAACCAGTTCAGGCTCTTAGATCATCTACTAGAGGTTCTCTGATCATGTTAATGTTAAGCGGCGGAGAGACACTCGAGTCAGTCTTCTTACGTGGTGGTACTACGAGGCGTCGTGTGGTTGATATTAGGTTCCCAAGTCTTCACTATATCGATCTTGAGTCATCTTTCTCTCTTGTATCTTGATCGGGTTAAATCGGATGGGAAGGGAGATGTTTGGATTATCGACTCCGGTTGTTCTCGTCATATGACCGGAGATTCTCGATGGTTCTCTTCCCTAGTCCGAGCCCCTGGTGATGAGTTGATCACTTTCGGGGATGAATCTTCAGGTAGAGTCATTGCTAAAGGTACCATCTGCATTAACCAAAATTCATTCTTAAAGATGTTGCCTTAGTAAGTAAGCTGCAATATAATCTGCTCTCTGTTTCTCAGCTTATCGATGACTCTTTTGAGGTAAGCTTCAAGAGTAATGCCTGTAGAATCCTTGATTTATCAGGAGGGTTAGTTTGCGGGATTTCTAGATTTGGGAGAGTCTTTCGTGCTGATTTTTCTGCTTCTTCTGGAGACTCTCTTCGATGTTTGATTGCTTCTGAGTCCCATGATCTCTCCTTCTGGCATAGGAGACTTGGTCACATTGGTTTTGATCATTTGACCGAGTTAGCGACCACGATCTCATTCGGGTTTGCCCAAACTCAAGATGGTCAAAGACTTAGTTTGCTCTCCTTGCCGACATGGCACGATGGTTCTTGCTTCTAATCCTCCGATCCACCGTAGTGATGGTGATGCACCAGGACAGCTTTTACATATGGACACCGTTGGTCCAAATAGAGTGCGATCGGCGGGAGGAAGTGGTATGTTCTTGTCATCGTTGATGATTTTCTAGATACTCTTGGGTATTCTTCATGGCCTCGAAGGATGAGACTTTTTCTCACTTTAGGGGTTTGGTCGATGGGTTGTCTATTGAGCACCCGGTGCATTCTGAGCTATCTGTGCAGTGATAATGGCACGGAGTTCAAGAATTCCTACTTTGAGAGTTTTTGTGTGGAGTCTGGTTTAGAGCATCAGTTCTCTTCTCCCTACGCCCCTCAGTAGAATGGCATAGTGGAAAGGAAGAATAGGACCCTGGTTGAGATGGCCAGGACGATGCTAGATGAGTACAGTACTAGTAGGAAGTTTTGGGCTGAGGCTATAGCTACTGCTTGCCATGTTTCTAATCGCGTGTTTTTGAGAGCACATTTCCATCGCACTTCTTATGAGTTGAGGTATGGGCGAAAGCCCAGTGTGTCTCATTTTCGCGTTTTCGGTTGCAAGTGTTTTATCTTGAAGTCTGGTAACCTAGATAAGTTTGAGTCTCGTTCTTCTGATGGTATCTTTCTAGGTTACTCGACTTCTTCTCGTAACTATAAGTGCAGGTGTTGATGCGCATAGGATCATAGAGACCTGTGATGTGACCTTTGAAGAGGCTAGCCCAGGAGCTAGACCTGATGTTTTAGGCTCTTCTTATCCGTCCGAGACCATCTTTGTAGAAGATGAGGATGATGGAATAATGGTGTTCCACCGGATCCAGTCCCCTCTACACCTGAGGTGCCTCCTGTTTTCATTTCTGCACCTCAGGGAGACCAGCCCTTGCCTTCCGACTCTCCTTCAGTAAGTGGCTCTGTTCCTACCTCTTCTGTTCAAGAGGTAGAGGCCACTACATACAGTCCTCCCGACATATCCAGAAAGCTCATCCACCTGATCAGATCATTGGTGATCTGTTTGAGTGGGTCACTCGCTCAAAATCAGGTTTGTCTAGTTTCTGCCTCCACTCTGCCTTCGTTGCTTCCTTTGAGCCGAAGGATGTTTCTCATGCATTATTCGATGAGTCGTGGATTAATGCTATGCATGAGGAACTTGAGAACTTTGAGAGGAACAAGGTATGGCAGCTTGTCGAGCCCCCATCTGGTCATAATGTCATTGGGACCAAATGGGTGTTCAAAAACAAGCAGAGTGAGGATGGGGTTGTAGTTAGAAACAAGGCTAGACTAGTTGCACAGGCTTTCCTCGGGTTGAGGTCTTGACTTTGAGAGACCTTTGCCCTGTAGCTAGGCTAGAGGCTATCCGAATCCTGCTTGCATTTTCTGCATCCAAAGGCTTCAAGCTTTATCAAATGGATGTCAAGAGTGCATTCCTCAATGGCTATATTGAGGAAGAGGTTTATGTTAAGAAACCTCCAGGATTCAAGAACCCCAAGTTTCCGAGTCATGTATGGACTCAAGCAGGCCCCCAGAGCATGGTATGAGAGGCTCAAGTCTTATCTTTTCAGCCATGAATTTAAAATGGGCATAGTAGACAAAACTCTATTCATCAGACACTATAAGTCTTATTTTCTTCTTGTCCAGATTTATGTGGACGATATCATTTTTGGTGGCTCCTCTCATTCTCTTGTCTCTCAGTTTTCTGATGTGATGAGTACAGAGTTTGAGATGAGTATGATGGGCGAGTTGAGCTACTTCCTTGGCTTCCAGATCAAGCAGACTCGAGAGGGCACTTTCTTGCATCAAGGCAAGTACACCCGGGACCTCCTGAGGCGCTTCGACATGTCTGACAGGAAGCCGGTGTTAACTCCTATGGACACCACTGCAGTCCTCGAGCCTGATTAGGATGGTGAGCCTACTGATCAAAATGAGTTTCGTAGCATGATTGGCTCCCTCTTATATCTCACTGCGTCGAGGCCGGACATACACTTTGCCGTGTGTATGTGCACCCGATTTTAGGCTTCTCCTCGTGCCTCTCACTGTCAGGCGGTGAAGCGCATTTTCCGGTACCTTCGCGCTACCATTGATTATGGTATTTGGTACTCTTCCTCCTCTTGTCTATCTCTTAGAGCCTTTTCCGATGCCGACTTTCTTTGTCAGAGGATAGATAGGAAAAGCACCGGCACTTGCCAATTCATTGGCACTTCTCTTATTTCTTGGTCATCTAGGAAGCGATGCAGGGTTGCATAATCCACCGCTAAGGCGAGTATGTTCTTTGCAACCGATTCTTTGTAGCTGTGTTCTCTGGATGAGATCGACCTTGCGGGACGTTGGGTTAGATATACAGAGTGTGCCACTTTTCTATGGCAACACTTCTGCTATTTACATTGCTAAAAACCCAGTGCAGCATTCCCAGACCAAACACATTGATATTAGATATCACTTCCTTAGAGACCACGTAGAGAAGGGGGATATCATGTTTCAGTTTGTAGAGAGTGACCTTCGGTTAGCCGATATCTTCACCAAGCCTTTGGATAGCTCTAGGTTTGTTGCCTTGAGGAGTGAGCTTGGGGTCGTGTGCCCTTACGGCCTTCTGTGAGGGGGACCTGGCTTGTATATTATGTATTATATTATTTTTCTTCCGGTTCTTCTTTCTTTTGTTTTGTTCTGGGTGCTATGGGTTTTTCTCTTTAGAGTTCTGAGTTCACTTCACCTAGACTTCTGGCATGCTTCGGCATGGACCTCTCATCTTATGCTTCAGGATGCTATTCTTTTCTTCTTCTTGGTTGAGCTCACTCACAAACTTATAGGTCTAGCAAGTGTTGGGCCTCCTGGGTAGACAAGGTCTATGTTTGCTCCTGTGTTGGAGTTCAAGAGTTAGCTGTCCTTTGTCAGTCATTGGGGAAGATGAGAGCAAGTTTGAGCCTAGTGTTCTCTGCTATCTTTTCTAAACTCTATAGCCATTCAGTTTGTAGTTTTTCAATCTTTCTCTCCTCTTTTTGAGTTTTTGGCTTCAATTGAGTTCATTTGGTTTTTTCTATGCCTAACTCTGCTAATAACTCAATTTGTGCTTAAAATTGAATCACATGTTGAGAGGGAGTTTGAAAATCTGTTCATGCATTGCATATAGGCTGCATTTTCTTTTGTTTTATGAGCTTTGTCTATTATGAAATTGATTCAATCTTCATGTAATGCACCTTGCTACATCTTTGAAGAAAATCACTAGCTTAGGTCTATCCAAGTTCATCTATCATACTAAGCTTGTTAAAATCTGAAAATTGAAAATCTTAAATGAAAAACATGTTGCTTTTTCTTGTTAAGTTTCTTCTCTAGAGGTTTTTACCATGAATTGTGAATTTATGGAGTTCTCTAGAGTCCCTATAGCAACTTGGGTGAAACTTGCTTGATCCATATTTTAGTCCTTCAAAATTGCTCATATGTGCTAAATTAAGAAAAATTTGACTCTCTTTTGTGCAAAATTGAACTCAACACTATATATTCTCGAGACTGCCTCCCATTGCACTTGGGATGAACTTGGAATATATCGTGTATGACCAAGATCATTCTCTTAAGAGTTACTCTTGGGGTGATCAAACATGGCTTGAGTCAATCATTAAGAAATGCAAATAACAAAAACATAAGTGGGTAAAGAATGTAAATAATGTCAAACATTTGCACCCCGCTATGTCTTTCAAAATATCAAAGAGGAAGAATTTGCATGAATTGAAAAATGAGCTTGAAGGACTCTATATGCACTTCAAGATTCCCCAAAGTGTTGAGTAGGTTGAACTCTAGGTTTTCCATTTGATCCTATAAGTGGTGTTCGCTTCTAGCTTTGAAACTTTTGCTAAGTTTTGCACTTGTTCAAATCTTGCTAAAATAAAATCTTGTAAACAAAGCTTGTGAGCAAAATGAATTTGTTCTTGGAGACATCCTAGTTCAGTCATTTTCTAAATTGACTAGCTTGGTGTCATATCTTGCATTTATGATCACTTGGATAATTCTCAAAACTCACTTAGGATGCATTTCATGCATACATATATAAAGGGAGAGAAAATAAAAAAAATCGATGCCTATATTGCCAAAAGGGGGAGAAAATGTAGAAAGGGCATCTTCAAAGGAAAAATGTTAATCCACTTTGGTTCTTATGATCTTTGTGACAATTGCAAATTTTTATGATCATAAGCATATTCGAGTGTTCCTTGTGAGTTTTATTGGATCTTTTAGAGCTTTTGTTGAAAACTTGCTCTCTCTAAAGTATAGCTCTAAAATCCCTTTTCTGCCAACTTGGTCATGATCTTATTTCCTTATTTTGGACCAAGTTTGGCTTTGCATTCAAATTGCTTTCTTCTCTTTTATTCAAACTCAAAACTTATGCCTTTTCATGTGTTTGTCAATATACTCATCAAGGGGGTGATTGAAAGACCATGTGGAGGTCTATCCTTGTGTGTGATGAGTAATTGACGAGTTTTGAGCTTGGTTTGATTTGAATTGAATGGGATTTGAAACAATTTGAGTGATGGTTGCTCTTCTTAGTGCTACCGGCCTAGGGGTAGTAGCACCGGACCATTGAGAACAATTATGATCGATTAATGTTTTTAGGATAATCATTGAATATCTTTGTGGGCATTGCTATGTGAAAGGTTTTTCCTTGTCTTTGATGGTTGCAGGGCGACGGTGCTAGGTCATGGTGAGGCGGAGGATGACCGGGACTAGGCGAGGAGCGTTGGAGGTCCAGACGGTTGGGAGATCGCTGGAAGATGATCGGAGACGGAGTCCGGGCAAGTCAAGAAGACAAGGAAAGGAGATGATGCTAGCTAGATGCCGCGTGGATCAATGAGGGCCGTCGGATTGAGGTCTAGTTGATAGGTTAGCGGGTTTAGGTAGTATGCTTTGAAAACTGTGCAAGAAAACCAGGTATGTGTGTGGGTTTTGGGTTAGCCTTTGCATGGCTGTGTGTATGGGTTAATCCTAGCCCTTAGATGAGTGCTCTAGGGTTGAGGGACTCATCCAAGGGTGGTAGGTGGCCCAAGAGTAGTATAAATAGGGGTGGAGGGGTAGCCTCCTCCCTTAGAAGGTTTTTGAGGATTTTGAATGCTCCTTTGAGCTTTGCCCACATGAAAGTGAGGCTTTGTAACCTCTCCTTCCAGAAATGAAAGTTTTATCCATCCAACTCTGAATTTATTTTGCGCATTTACATTATGTCTTTACATTACGCAATTTAAATTCAGCATTTACTTTCCCGCAATTACATTCTCGCAATTTACTTTCACGCAATTTGGATTTGCCTCCCCTCCTTCTAAATGTTGTTGATCTTGGCTGTTTTGAGTGTGTTCATTTGGTTTTACATCTCTTTTGCACTCTTGTATTGAGTAGAGAACATCTTTTCTTTCAAGTTCCAATTTTGTTCAGAACTTGTTCTTTGCGTAGCATTTAGTATCTGATTTTTATAAAAATATAGAAAAATCCTTTTTATGCTATTATTATTGGAGGAGGTGTGGAACTCTGATATCCACCTACAAAAAAATTTTGGAGTTCACTTGTTGCACCGTTTGGGCGCCATGAGGTGAAAACCGAGCCCTAAACTTTCTGCTCGATGTTCTTGACTGACTATGTTGTTCGATTTTTCCTGTTTTTTCTGTAAGGCTTTTTGAGGAGAAATTTGGTGGAGTTCTTCACGACTCTTCTGCTCATAGGGAGAAAAATTCTCAAAATTTTCTGAGCTACAAAACCCACCAACCCCCTGTTCAAATTGAGGACAATTTCTGGAAATTCTGCTTTTGCTTTTCTGAAAGTGACTTTTGTGATTTGAATTGATCTCCTTTCTGAAAGCAAGAGTTGGATTGATTCCTCTTTATCTTTTACACTAGACAATCAGGATTGTGACTCAAAAATCCTCACATATTTTATGGTACTTATCCATGCAAGCTAGGGGTACACATAGTTGTCTAGTTTTTTGGGTTTTTCACGATTTCCTTTGAGCGATCTTGTCGAGGTTTTTTGTTGGAGTATTTTGGGAGAAAAATTATTTGCGACCATTCACCCCCCTCTGTTCGCCATCTTGATCCTTCATGGTGCGGCTACGCGGGCCAACGGCGCGATGGGCTGGGCCGCACATAGATTCGGCCCAACACTGTTTTAGGATTTTCAAAATATTTTTGAATTAAAGTAATTCAGATAAATAAACAAAGCCAAAATAAATAGGAAAAATACCTAGAAAAAACCAGAAAAATTCTGGAGAATATTTTAGAACATTTAGAACTCAGATAAAATATTTCCAATAAAACTTTGCATAAACCTTTGTATGAATTTAATGAAATTCAAGAAAGGTCAAAAATGAATAAATCCATTTAAAATTCTAATAAATTCTCAGAAATTCTCAAAAATAAAAAAATACTCTAAAATTTAAATTAGAGTAAACTTCAGGGTATTACACTCGGCCATCCCGACCTGGCGCCACGGTTCAGGTTTATCCTCGATCGAAGGCATGTCCAATGACCTGACTCCGTCACGGGCCCTCTTTTTTGAGGTCAAAAGATTGGCTAACCCTCAGGCCCCGGCAACTGGTTCTAGCACCTCGGGATCGGCGGTGAGGACGCGGCGACAAGGCAGAACCGAGTGTTTCCATACTTGGCAGTTTCGACCTAACACCACGATCAAGGTTTGCCCCCGAGCAAAAGCGTATCCAGTGACCTGACTCTGTCGTGGACCCCCTTTTTCAGGTCGAGAATGTTGGTTAGACTTCGGGTCGCAACGGCCAACTCCGCGCCCCGAGCCGCCGACTAAGGCAGGGCGGCGAGGCGAAGGCCAACATCTCGAGTAGGATTTCTGGCTAAGTCTTGATAAGACGCCATTCAACCTCAACCAAAGATTTCCGGCTAAGTCTTGAGAAGACATTCGATCTCGAGCAAGGCGCATTCAATTTCGAATATGAAGGGAGTTTATTTGTTCTAATCGAAATTTACATAACTAATATTTACAAGGAGGTCAAGTCCCCTCGCCCCTTTTCCCTACCTACTAACCTATCTACAGGTCGGCCATCTCCCGTGCAAGCTTCTCCTGCTCGAGCGCGGCGACCTTGGCCCTCAAAGCCAGTGTCTCGGCCTCGGCATCGGCGACTCGACTCCGCTCCTCTTGGAGCTGAGCCAGGGCGCTCTTCCCTGCTCGGGTCGTTCGCCCTAGCTTCTCCTCGAGCTTGGCCATCTTCGCCTCGAGCTCGGCGGAGGCCTTCGTGGGGGCGGCGGAGAGCTCTGCGACCCGTTTACGGAGCGTCTCCACCTCCCTGCGAGCAGCCTCAATGACCTCCGCGGCTGCCGTGCGGGTCTCCTCATGGACCTTCTCAGCCTTCGCATGAGCGCTCACGAGGGCCTCGACCAACCGCTTCTGCTCGGCATCGACGGCCTTCAAGAGCTAGAGGTCGTGCTCCGCCTGTAGCTACTAGATCTCCTCCTCCATCCGCGCTGCGCTCTCCTCGAGGCCGAGAATATACTACTCCCGTTCCTCGACCAAGGAGCACAGCGTCCAGAACTGGTTGGCGTGGATGCGCATGGTCCCGAGCCCACTGGCGACCAAGTCCAAGCCCTGAAGAGGCGCGAAAAGTGTCACGGCGACCCCACGGGTGCAAAGCGAAGCAAAGAAGCATGAAGATGAGCTCGAACTCGACTAACCTCCCAAAGACGGTTTTCGAGTCTCGCGCGGCTGCTGCTCAGAGACGACGCGCGTTCCTCGAGGTCTCCCTACGGTGCCAGGTCGACAACGTCGGGGAAGGCACCAGCCCAAGCTGACTCATGCGAAGCGCAGGGCGGCGCGGGTGGAACCGAGCCTACCAAGGGAGACGAAATTACGGAGGAAGCCGAAGTACAAAGGCAACACAACAACCAACGAGGAGGATCGGCATACCTGATGCTCCGCCAAGCTCGGTGACGATCGCAAGCGCCGCCCCAACCTCTGCTGAGCCTGGCCCAGCAGCGTCCATTTCCGCTGTGGCCTTGGTGACATCGGCCTCCGCTGCGGCCCCGTCCGGGCCAACGTCCGAGCCATGGAGCCCCTGGTCGGGCCCCTCAGTCGCGCTGCCCTCCGAGCGCGCCATAGTGAGCTGGGCCCGCTGCGGCCTTGCTCGGGGAGCCAAGAGGTAGTCCCCCACATCCTCCTCCTCATCCTCGGACCCGTCCTGGACAACAATCAGAGTCTATAACGCGAAAAGTATCTAAGACTCGTAAGAAGGGAAACCCACACTCATGACCCCGGGCAAAAGATGGGCGCATACCTGGGTGACGAGTCTCCGTCTCCTGGGTGGCGAGGGTGTGGCCCGACGCTCCGCTCCCGCGGCGGCTAGGGAAGCATCTTCTCCCTGGGCGCCCTGCGTCCGCGACGCCGAGCGCGAGCTCGACGGCTCGATGGCCGTCGCCGCTCGTTCTTGCTGCGAGAAGAAGAAAAGAAGGTCAAAGAAGAGAAAGCAGTCGGGGATGACAAGAGGCTAAGGTCGAACTCGGATGTCCCCAGACTCGGCGAAAAATGACTTACCATCGTGCGGTCGCCCCACTCGACGTGGGGCTTCTTGGCAGCCTGGCCTGGGGCATCGAGGGCAGGCCTTTTGGCGCTCTTCTTGCCCTTGCCCAGCCCGGTCAGTGGTAGCAGGCCCCTCACCATCTCCCGCAGTTCCTGGCTCTCTTGCGTGGCCCGACGC
Source organism: Otatea glauca (assembly GCA_036346275.1). Taxonomy (NCBI): domain Eukaryota; kingdom Viridiplantae; phylum Streptophyta; class Magnoliopsida; order Poales; family Poaceae; genus Otatea; species Otatea glauca. The sequence goes on along the minus strand of CM070730.1, from coordinate 26,413,967 downwards.
GGTCAGTGCAGGCCTGAGCTCGAGTCGAACTCGACGTAAGGGGGTGGAAAAAGGGTTACTTCGCTGCTCCGCCTCAAGATGTTCTTAGGGACGGGGTCGTCGAGGGTGTAGATGTGGGCTGCATTCACAAAAATCTCTTGCATGCGCGTCGCCACCCACGACTCCGCTGGGGCTGCAGAAAAACGAAACGACGATGGAAGGCAATCAGAAGAAGGAGTCCGCCCGAGCTCAGGAAAAAGTGATGTCGAAGAAATTTTACCTTTGTCGCTTTCCCGGGTAGGGTCATCCCTCCCTCGGATCTCGAACAATGGGTGCACCCTCTTCTGCAGAGGGGACACCCGAACCCGCAGGTAGTCCACGGCCACGGCCTGACCGGTAAGACCGTGCGTCGCGCAGATATGGATGGTGGCGACGGCCTCTTGGTCGGCCGCCGAGTCCTCGGGCTCCGGGGTCTCGCGCTTGCTGTCCACGGCAATGCCGTTGTACGCGAGCCCGCTCCCCTCGCCCTTCTTCAAATAGAACCACCTTTCCGTCCACGGCCCGAGGGAGTCCCGGGTCGGGACTTGAAGAAAGGTGCTAGGGAGCCCGGTCCGCTACCGGAAGTAAAGGCACCCAACGACGGGGATCTTCGAGATGCGGAACAGAGAATAAAAATGAAAGAAAAGAGAGGGAGTGGGAAGGATCCCTAAGAATCCCTCGTAGAGATGAGAGAAGATGGAAAGAAGAAGGATAGAATTCGGAACCAGGTTGACAAGCTCGATCTCGCATTGCGCGAGAACGGCTGCCATGAAGTCGCTCTCCGGGGTCCGCAGCCCGAAGAGTGTGTACTGCTCTGTGCACATGACCTCGTCCTCCCAGGGACACGGCTCGACCTCCCCGGCCGCCGGAAGCCGCCAGGTCGTTGGGTCCAAGAGCCCTAGCCCTCGAGCTCTTTCATCCTCTCCGTGGTCAAGGTGCTTTTCCCAAACTTGGCCATAGCGCTCAAAGAGATCAAGGCGGGTCGGGGGAACGAAAAGGCAACAAGCAGGGAGGCTAAGGCGCAACACAAGGGTGGAGAACTTTAGAGGTATGCGGCTTCGAGCTTTTAAAGAGGCTCGATCTCTGACAGCTAGCATCAGTTACTCCTCAAAAGGCGCGCCAGGAATTTCGGGCAGGGAACGTGAAGCGCCACAGTCGCGTCTCCTCGAACCTCCCCCTCGGAGACCCGAGGTGTCACATCCCGTGTCCACCGCTCTCCCTGTCAGAACACGAGGCGTTAAAGTTTGCCTCCTCGAATCCCCCGTAGGGGGCCAAGGCAGCGAAGTCCAAGCGTCCCCCAGGCACAATTTCCAATTCAATGCCGCAAAGGCAAAACGGCATGTCTGAGTGACCACGACAAGGGCCCTTGGAGGGTTCTGGCGCGCAAGGTCGGCCTCGGGGGCTGCCGAGCTCGACCAAAGAGCCGATCCCTTCTTAAAGAACAATCAGACTCAAGAGCGCCCCGAACATTAGGGCCGTCCCTTGAGCCTCGTGGTCTTGCTGTCAGGGATCGGTACCCTCGCCACGTGTAAGCGTCCGCCCGGGGCCTTTTGGCGGCTTTTCGCAGGCCCAGGGGCTCATCTCCGACCTGGGAGGCGCTCTCTCGATGCTCGGGCTCGGGATCAACGAGCTCGGGCACAGGCGCAAGGGCAGGCACCATCCACCTCGACCTCAACCTCGACGCCTTGACCTCAACACCCCCACGACCTTTAGAGAAAAAGTCATCTATAACATTTTATTTATCTCGTGTAAAAACTCTCCCCTGCGTGGGAATTAGTGCTCTACCTACCCCTGTGTGGGAACTAGGGTTCAACAGCTCCCGTCAAGCTCTCAACAGCTCCCGTCAGGCTCCCAACGGCTATTGACGCCCCTCATCAGCACTCATCAACTCACCGCGGGCTCTTGACGTCAGCCTCGGGACCAAGCAGCAAGGCTCCTAGAGGGCTACAAAAGCAACGGATCGCCCCGACCAAGGGAGGACCCCCCGGACCCAAAAATAGAAGAAGAAGCAACAAGACGCAGAATGAGCAACACACGCCAAGAAAAACAACAAAGCGACCCCTGGCTCGGGCCCTATTTGTACCCCCTCACAGAACCACATACACACCTTTCGCCTCAGGGCAAGACTGGAGTAGAGCTATTACCCGACCTCGGGGGCTCGAACTAGTATAAACCTCGTGTCCGGTGTCTCTTCCTCGACGATCTTCCCACGACGCTAGGCACCTCCGAACGAGCACGACTTAGGGCCCCGCTCCCGAATGATCTCCTTGCATCCCCCCTTTCTGCTGTCGACAGTCCCGATCGTCGACAGCTTATAGTACTGCTCTTGAGTCGTGGTATGGAATATACTTTAGTGAGCACTTTGTGTTCGTTGTTCTTGCATTTTAGAAGAATTGAACCTCACCCACATATGTTCACAACAGATCCATCTCCAAACTTTACTGTGCCATTGATTGAATCATCTAGCTCTGCAAAGAGTTCTTTGGATCCATCCATATGGTTACTAGCACCTGTATCAATATACCACATACCTCCAGTAGCACCTATTTCATTACTGAGGTCAAGAATCACCTTGCCTTCATTGAGCACGACTACATGTTCCTTATTCTGGACAATTTGAACAAGTTCACATGTTTCAGGCAACAACAATGCAGGTTCAGTGTCATCCTTCTTCTCGACCTAGTGTTCTTGCTCCCACTTTGGCTTGCGGCATTCACTTTAGAAGTGCCCCATGATGTTACAATTATAGCACTTGATCTTTGACTTATCAAATTTCTTAAATTTTCTCTCTTCACCATCTTCACTTCGCCCTCCTTCATACTCATGCCCTTGGCCATGTCCTCGGCCGTGGTTGTGACCGCTGTTCATCCTAGAGCCAGAACTCGAGACCTCGCCATGTTTCTTTTCTTTCACAGTCAGATTCTCCCAATGCGTGCAGGTAAGCATTAGTTGCTCCCCTTTCTTCTCGCCGTGACCACGGCATCTTCCTTTAGTGCTTTCTTCGAATGCCCTAAGGCGCCCAATTGCCTCCTGCAGTGACATGCTCTCGATGTCACTAAATTGTTCAATCGTGTCAACTATTTACAAGAAACGATCGGGCACATCATTGAACAATTTCTCTACAACAATACTGTCCTTCAATTCGGTGCCAAGGGAATGTATATCCCCTACAATAGCTATGAGCTTTTGAGAGAACTCTACGACACTCTCAGCTTCACCCAATATGACGATCAAACTAACACTTTAGTACCTACATCCTGGCTTTCTTGACATGATCTTCCCCAACACGCATATCTCTAATAGCTTCCCATGCCTCTTTTGCCGTATCCTTGCTAGCAATGGCCACCATAACATGATCTGGGATAAATTGAGATATTGTAGCCAAGGTGCCCTCATCTCTCTCTTCATCGATCAGTGCTTCGCCCTCAATTGCTTGCCATACACCAAGTGAGCGGAGGATGATCTTCATCTTCACAGCACATAGGCCGTAATTAGTGTCACAAGCATTGGGTACTGAATAGGGACTCCCCTTGCCATCGTCTTGGTATTAGACGCTGATGGATCGATCGGCGCTGTCCTCTGGGGAAATTGATCACCTGTCGTCGATTGATCGTTAGACATTGTCGTGCTTAAACAAGGTTCTGATACTACTTGTTGGAACCTGCAGTGCAGGATCTGGAACTGGCTCACGACAATGCAGAACAATTTTTCAACACAATGCCGAAACTTCAGCTCAGCAACAACGCAAGAACAGAGTTTCAGAACTCTCTGAACTCTGATGGGTTGGACAGACAATCAAAGTTTTTCGATGTGAAACTGCCCACATCTTTTCTATTTTCTTCTCTATTATATATCCTCAGGATTACAGGAATAAAGATAACTACTACAACAAACAAAACCAAATCAAAACTAACTGACAACGGCCAGATGCCATATGAATACTGTAGTGCGTTCGGCAACTCAACCGTTCGGCAAACCATCTCTACCTGAAAACATAACGTATCCTGGACAAACTCTATGCAAACCGAAACTGACCAACTCTGAATATAAGTAAACTACAACATTAATCTAACAAATTTTTGATTGTCTAACACTAACCTACCTTAAACTTGTGCCCATCAAAACGATGCCATTATTCTTAATATGCATTTTGTACTACAAGCATGCTATAATCTGGTGACTAAAGCAGTATATCTATATTGACTATATATGCCTGTAACACTCATTGATTAGGAGGCACCAACTCTCGACCAAGTTACAAGGCAAGGACACGTGCTGTAATAGTAAAGAGAATGCTATGCTACTGCTCGATCTTGTACCAACGCCAGATATAAAGCATATATGTCAAATCTACTCCATTTGGTTTCATTTGGTGCATCAGAAAATGAGACCGCTCCATACATACGTACAATTCACTTCTCCAAGAATCGGCATAAGTACTTTGAGCATCAAATTTATCATCATTGTTTTGACTTAATTCTGATCTAAAAGTCCTAAAAATAGTATTTGTTGACTAAAACCGAAGGATGTGTTCATGCAACATTTCCAGGCCGTACATAGCTAGACATGACATGTGGGCCTAGATGGTGATGGATCTGCATGGGTCTCCATCGAAAGAGATACACCAGGCGGCATGGCAAATCCTCTTGTACGCCTGCTCGAGGGCAACAGCCCTACTATACATGTGCACCTGTCTGAATGTCTGCAAGCTATAGCTTATTCAATTTCTGGTAGCTGCCTTGCTATGGCATGCAAGCATAGTTACCTCTCTTTCGTTTTCTTGTGAATTGTCCAGTGTACTGGTTGTGTAATTACCGGGTGTTTCGGAGGTTTTCAATGGAGACAAGGAGAGTTAGAGCCCCACCTGGATTGCTGGCATGTCGCCTACCTCATGGCCTGCTTTTACTAGTGTTTGAAGTTTCAAGACAGATTTTGTGCAAAATCTTGAAATAATTTGTGAAATTGTGTTTTGCTTACTACCTAGTACATGAAATACCTCAACCACTCAATTTCTTGCACTACCTTAAAACTTAAAAAACTAGGATAGTGCGGGAAAAAAAATTACAAGCTACGTTATAGTTTCCTCAATGGACTTAAACAACAGTTCCAACAAAATAGAGCTGATTAAAAATGATAGTAATATATAAGCGCAAACATGCGACACAAACCAAGGCATCAACTCCTTTCTTGTTGTATAGTGCTAATTAAAACGACGTCTGTAGCAAACCGATTGAGGTAGGTACGTACGTATAACAAGACTTGGAACTAATTACCTTGAGCGTACCTATAAAACTACAAGTATGTAATTACTTGATAAAATGACAAGCAATTTGGACTAAATTAAATGTGGTAGATGCCATTTTTGACATCCTATATTCGAGATCTGTACAACCTAGCTTGTCCACTGCAGTTACAAATAAGACGTGCCTTAAACACTTCCTACAATTAATTAACAGGAAATTCTCAAATTCATATATACAACTACCAATACAACATGATATTGGCATATTGTTTGCACCAAAATTTGGCAAACTTGGTCAAAATCGGCAATAAAGTCAAAGATACGGAATTAACGAACAGGATGGAAAGGTTTGGAGATATTTTGGTAACTGCAAGATTTTTAAAGAAAAACAACCGTCCGAGATAAGGCCGATACGGATACGGACTTGAAGCGTATTGTAACAGGACACGATCGGCCGAGGGTATAAAAGAAGGTCCAAAGCGAATTACACAGGGATCATCAACACAGTACAATCAACCAGTCTTTACTTTTTCTACTTTTCCTGTCAACTAGGAGTAGCTTCTGTAATTTAGCCTTTGTAATCAATCTTGATCAATAAAGTTGCGTATCGCCGATTGTTGATCTTCTTCAATTACACCCCAGGTTTGATTTGTTCTGATTTTGTTGCACATCGCCTTCTTCAGAATCGATCTGCCTTTATCCTCTGATTAGCCTTAATCGGCTAATTAGATTTATCTTGTTACCTTGATCTTAATCGGCTTGAAGCTGATTGAGTCCAAGCCGATTGATTTTGAAGATCGGCTTTTAATTAAATTTTATATTTTTACCTTGTCGGTTACAGGTCAAATCGATTGGCACGCTCTGAATCAGGTGTTCGTCTGGTGTGCTGTTGTCAGAAACCCTACATCAAATTTTTGACGCTAACACACTCTTGGCACGCCCGGTGGGACACACAATGTCTTCATCAGGGAAGTCGATTCCGCCATCAGATCTCAACGCAGAAGCTATAATCGTCCCAACAATGGACGATTTATCTGCAGAGCAACGTCAAGAGATTGAAGCTCGAAAGGCCGCGCTGGAAGAGATGATGCTAAGTTGCTATCAGAAAACTAGACGCGGTGTCATTCAAAAATCCGCCCTGCCGATGGTCAACACCACAGGAGATGCGGTGTAGTAAGCGAGTGGCCGATATCTGCTGCTCAAGCGAATTATCGGCTATGATTAATCGATCCAGGCACCACGTTTTGATAAACCAATCATCGGCTCTCGTAACAACGCTTAAGCCGATGATAGCAAATAGCGTTAAATCTATAGCCCAGGAGTTGGTCTCGTCAGGAAGTCTACTCGACCCATTGCAAGCTCTACCAAATTATCCTGTTTTTTCAGTACCGCAAAGCACGCAGAGTACACCGGCCGATCCTAAACCATCGGCTATAACCTCACCCCCTACCATGAGCCCACACAACCCACGGTCATGTTGCCTAGGGACCCTCGGTCAAGTGGGGTGAGACATTACCACTCCTATACCGACGCTGCTAAGTTGGATGCATCAATCAATTTGCCACCGTCGGCTCCGTTTTACGCTTTTCCCCAATCGGTTTCACAGCCGATTAGCTCCGAGAGATTCCCACAAGAACCCACCCTGATGAGAAATCCGGGTCCACATAAGGTAGTAACATACTCAGAACCATTTGTACCAGTGCCGGAACCTCAAGTCAGACGTAATCGGCACGAGCAGTATGATCACGCACCGGCAGGATAGCATAATTGGAACCTGAGCTCGCACTCGGGGGGCAGAACGCCGATTATGACAGATATTATCAAGGGCCTGCTATGGCCGATAATGCTAATTGGGCCGATCAGATCTTTGCCGTTCTGAGGGACCAATTCGGCATACAACCAAAAGGTAAGGTTATCGGCTATAGAAAGCCGTATCCCGATTACATAGATCGCATGCCCTACCCTCATAACTTCAGAGTTCCAGACTTCGCCAAATTCTCTGGGGATGATTCTGTCACCACCCTGGAACACGTTGGATGCTTTATCGCACAATGCGGTGAAGCGGCCCAGTCCGACGGGCTTAAAATTAGACTATTCCCGTTGTCTCTGTCTGGGGCAGCGTTTACTTGGTTTACTTGCTTGCCTCCGAATTCGGTCCATTTATGGAACGATTTGGAAAGCCGATTTCATGAATACTTCTTTTGAGCGGTTTGGAGCTCGTGATTTGGATCCGAGTTACGTGCGGCAAAAGTTTGGGGAATCGGTAACGGATTACATCAAGAGATTTAGAGAAATTAGGAATCGGTGTTTTAGCGTCACATTGCCTGACAACCAACTTGCCGATTTAGCATTCCAAGGTTTGATTCCGCCGCTTAGGGAGAAATTCGGAGGACAAGAATTCACCGACCTTAGCCACTTATTGCATCGCGTATCGGCCCAGGAAAGCCGATTCACTGACAATAAAGTGTTCAAAGATAGATTTAAAAATAGCAATAACAAAGAAAAGGACAAGGCTAAAGTCAATATGGTTGAATATTGTCCAAGTGACTCATCGGAAGACGAGGAAGCAGAAATAAACATAGCCGAATGGGTAAAAGGATCCAAAAAGTCCTTAGTCTGTTCTTGGCTTAAGCCGACTAGGAACAAGTCGGAGGTTAAGTACTCTTTCGATGTTTCAAAGTGCGATCGTATTTTTGATTTACTTCTGCAAGAAAAGATAATACGATTGCCAGAGGGACATGTGATACCGTCGCCCGATGAGATCAAAAAACGCAGGTATTGCAAGTGGCATCATTTTTATTCGCATAACACTAATGATTGCAATATCTTCCACAATGATCCAATCGCTATTGAGGATGGTTGGTTGAAGTTTCTTGATGAGCCGACCATGCAAGTTGATGTTGATCCGTTTCCCATCAACATGGTGCAGTTGTTCGGCTAAAGGAAAAGAGCCGATGCATGACGAGCGTAAAAGGATCGACAAGTCAACATCAATCAAGCTCGAGCGGCGATCAAACATCGAAGATTACAATCGGCTCTTTACAAATAGAAGCCGATCGTGAAGGAAAAAATTCAAGAACCATCAAACCCAAAGGGAATCCTCAGGTAGGTAAATGGTACAAAGTAGAAAAATCTCCATTAAGGCAGCCAGCAAAACGGTCAGGACCGACATTTTTACAATTAATGGAGAAATACGAGAGGATGAAGAGCCGACCACGGTATAAGGCTCACCGGTCAGATAACTTGTACTGCACCGAGAATGTGGAGAGGGCACATAGAAGGTGTCCCTTTTGGTAGTTTTGCTGGGAAAGAGGAGTAGCGTTGCCATCACCATACACCTGCCCGATGGAACATTATCCCCGAGAAGATGGGCCAAGGCAATCGGCCAGAGATAGGCTGTCTGGGCCGATTAGAGAGCAAGGCAGAAGTGACAGAAGGCCTATCCACGAGAGAATATCCAAACCAGATCATGAACCGAGCCAAATCAAGATACACAAGCCCAGTTCTAATCAAGAAGATTTGGCTGGTCAAATACGAAAGCCGGTGGAACCCAAACCCAGGTGGTGTCCATCTGGCCTGAGCCGGTCACAACGACGGCTTCAAAGGCTAAGGACGCAAGAAATCCGTGAAGCCGATGTCAAAAAACAGAGAGACGAAACGTTTAATGAACTTCGTCCAATCAAATACGTCAAAAAAGAGTAGAGAAGAAAAGAACAAGCCGAAGAAGATTTCGAATCGGCAGATGACTTGGATTCTCCCGTGATCCGGGATGACACCCCTCCCATGGATATTAACATGGTGTTCACATTGCCAGCCGAATTCAAAGTCAGAACTGAATCGGCCAAAGAGGCAGTTGCTCAGTTGTGCTCCGGCATTCAGAGCGCCATCTTTGAGAAGGCCAAAGATGACCATCGGCATCTGAAACCATTGTATCTAAAAGGGTATATAAATGGCAAGCCGATATCAAGGATGCTGGTAGACGGAGGCGCCACGGTGAACCTGATGCCGTACACAACATGCAAGAAATTGGGTAAGTCTGATGAGGATTTAATCAAAACTAACATGGTTCTGAATGACTTCACAGGCGACCCTACAGAGGCAAAAGGTGTCATGGTCACGCGAACCGATCGTCGGTAGCAAGACTTTGCCGACGACATTTTTGTGATTGACGCCAAAGGAAACTATAGTGTCTTTGCTCGGTCGGGATTGGATTCATGCTAATCGCGTATCCCATCGACTATGCATCAAGCGCTTGTCAATGGAGCAGAGAAGAAGTTGAGGTCGTTGCAGCGACACATCGGCTCATATCGCCATGGCTAGCTCCGACGCGAATTGGCAACACGAAGAAGCTGGCTGCATATCGGGCAATGCGCTGGATGATTGCGATTTCATATGCGTAAGCAAATCAGGGCTCATGCCGATCAGTGTCAAGCCTGGCACCTTTAATCGAGCAAACGAAGTGTTACAACGATGGGGACAAGAAAAACATTGAAAGCGCTGCAGGATAAAATGCAAAGCTATCGGTAAACAACGGATAGCTACGAAGCCATCGAAGATTTTGAAGAAATTGAGAAGTTAGGTCAAGGTTTCACATCCACCGATTTACTTGAAGAAGTCGATATAGGTAGCGGTGATAGAAAAAGACCAACTTTTGTTAGTGCAAATTTAGGTGTAAAGTACAAAGAAAAACTAATAAAAATCCCTAAGGATTATAAGGATTGTTTTTCTTGGGAATATCACGAAGTGCCTGGATTAAGCCGTCAGCTTGTGGAACATCGGCTACCTATAAAATTGGGTTCTCGGCCGTTTAAACAATATCTGAGGCGTTTCAATCCGGCATTGTACCAAATCATAAAAGAAGAAATAGAACGATTGTTGGAAGCAAAATTTATCAGGCCCTGCCGATACGCGGAGTGGGTTTCCAACATCGTTCCAGTTATGAAGAAAAATGGAAAACTTCGAGTATGCGTCGATTTTAGAGATTTGAACAAAGCAACGCCAAAAGATGAATATCCGATGCTGATAGCCGATATGCTTATCGATGCTGCATCAGGGAATAAGATCATAAGTTTTCTAGATGGTAATGCCGGTACAACCCGGATACTCATGGCGGAAGCCGATATACCAAGACGACTTTCGGATGTCACAGTGCGATAGGATTGTTCGAGTGGGCGGTGATGACTTTCGGCTTGAAAAACGCTGAACAACGTATCGTGGCAATGAATCGATCTTTCACGATTTAATCGGCCACATTGTCGAAATTTATATTGATGATGTAGTGGTAAAATCTGCAGACGATTTGCAACACCTGGCCGACTTAGAGAGGGTGTTTAAGAACATAAGATCGCATGGTTTGAAGATGAATCCTTACAAGTGTGCGTTTGGTGTGTCGGCTGGACAGTTTTTAGGCTTCATGGTGCATGAAAGAGGAATCGAAGTCAGTCAAACGAGGGTCAAGGCTATAGCCGATACCGAACCACCGACATGCAAAAACGAGCTGCAAAAGTTGATCGGCAAAATTAACTATCTCCGCAAGTTCATATCGAACCTCTCTGGAAGAATTCGTGCTTTTACTCCATTGTTAAAATTAAAAAACGATGAAGAATTCAAATGGGGAGCCGATCAACAAAGGGCTTTTGACGAAGTTAAGAGGTACTTGTCCAATCCTCCAGTTTTGGCTGCACCTCAAAAAGGGGTTCCTTTCAGATTATATGTCTCGGCTGAAGAAGATAGTATTGGGGCTGTTTTGGCACAAGAGGTGCATGGTAAAGAAAGGGTTATCTTTTATTTAAGCCGACGGTTGCTGGACGCAGAAGTCAGGTACCCTTTTATCGAAAAACTATGTTTATCCTTGTACTTCTCGTGCACAAAGCTAAGGCATTACATATTAGCATCGGCCTGTAAAGTAATCTGCAAAACCGATGTTATAAAATATATTTTGTCAGCTCCTATCCTGCGAGGTCGACTTGGCAAATGGGCTTACGCCTTGGTTGAGTTCGACTTATCATATGAATCGGCCAAAGCAGTCAAAGGACAAGTGTTAGCCGATTTTATAACAGGACATGACACTGCGGCAAATTTAGTCTTGGTTGCACCATGGCAGTTGTTCTTTGACGGATCAGTATGCGGGGAAGGTGATGGCATCGGTGTTGTACTCACCTCACCTAAGGGGCATAACTTGAATTTGCATTTAGGCTAAATAGCCGATGCTCAAACAACCAAGCCGAGTCTGAGCGTTACTCAAAGGCTTACAATTCTTTGGAAAATATTGGGGTGGCTGCGCCGTTGAGGCATATGGTGATTCACTTGTTGGTGGTGCGGCAAATAAAGGGAGAATACCAATGTCGAGATGAAGTGCTCTTGAAATATTTAGAACAATGTTTAGAGATTATCGGCTCTTTTATATCATTTTCTATCGGTCATGTTCCTCGAGAATTGAGCGATAGAGCTAATCTTTGGCTCGGCAAGCATCGGGATATAAAGATTTTGGACGAAGTCGAGATGAATCGGTAGACAAGGCGGTCATGTGCACGATATTGCCGATTGGAGAACGCGGATAAAAGATTATCTAGTTGACCCATCCAAGCCGACGGAGCGGAAGATCTGGCGAAGAAGCGTTGAAATACGTTATTATGGACGATATACTATATTATCGGACTATGGAAGGTTTGTTGTTAAGATATCTTGAGGCCGAAGAAGCACGGGTGGCAATGGGTGAAGTACACGAAGGCATTTGTGGTTCTCATCAATCGGCACATAAGATGAAATGGATGCTCAGACGGACAGGTTATTTTTGGCCCACGATGTTGGAAGATTGTTTCAAGTATTATAAAGGATGTCAAACATGTCAAAAGTTTGGCAATGTACAACTAGCACCAGCATCTGCTTTACATCCAATCACCAAACCTTGGCCGTTCAGAGGTTGGGGAATAGATATAATCGGCCAAATATTTCCTGCTTTGAGTAGAGGCCACAAGTTTATTTTGGCTGCAATCGATTACTTCTCAAAGTGGGTTGAGGCTATACCACTTAAAAAGGTAACCAGTGTTGAGGCGATTCGTTTTGTGAATGAACATATTGTCCATCGGTTTGGAATACCGCAAACAATCACGACCGATCAAGGTATGGTATTCATGTCCAACGAGTTTCAGGGTTACGCAACAAGTCTAGGGATCAAATTGTTAAACTCTTCGCCATATTACGCTCAGGCTAATGGACAGGTCGAGTCGTCTAATAAGACACTGATCAAGTTGATCAAAAGAAAAATTGATGAAAAACCAAGGAATTGGCATTCAACTCTATCGGAGTCACTTTGGGTCTATCGGCTATCGTATCACGGAGCGACAAAGCTTTCACCTTACCAATTGGTCTACGGACAAGAAGCCGTTCTACCCGTAGAGATCAACATTGAATCAATACGGACAGCCAGGCAAAACGGGTTGTCGGCTCAAGAATACAATGATTTAATGATCGACAATTTGGATGAGTTAGCAGAGTTACGTTTATTTACGCTCGATCGGCTTAAGAAGAATAAGATCAGAGTTGCAAGGGCATATAATAAAAAAGTCATGCCTAAGTCTTTCGATCTAGCCGATGTAGTATGGAAAACAATATTGCCTGTTGGTTCGAAAGACAACTGATTTGGAAAATGGTCACCTACGTGGGACGGGCCATACAAAATTAATCGGCTAGTCGTGAAACTTCGTACTTCTTGGAAGCGTTAGAGGGTACATCTTGCCTAAGGCAATTAATGGGAAGTATCTGAAGAAATACTATCCTAGCGTTTGGATTGGAGCCTAGCCGACTAAGGACTACGATTAAAGGCCAAGATTAACACGATCTTTGTTAATTGGCGAGAAAGATTATACTTATAAGGCGCAACATGTGGAATAAAATCGGTTAGACGGCCGATCATAAGCGTAACAAGTTACAAAATATTACGAAACACGGATAATAGTATTCAAGCGAGTTCCAAAGGAGAGCCAATTTTACATCTAGTTCACATCGGTGAATGCCCGATCCAGGAGAGTTGCTCCCAAAGCCGATAACGCTTCATGACCCTTGCAATCACGCCTTGGATTTCATCAAGAATCGTTCATCTTCTTTGGCGCTCCCGGATGGTACCACTTTCACGATTGTTTCTTCACACTTGCCACACCATCGCAATTTCAAGTTTTGATCTTTTATCTCCGATGTGGTTTTTCCATGGAGAGTTGGCCTTCTTGGATTGTTTTTACGCCTTGGCCAATTCTTCCAAAAGAAATTTCTTCGTGGTTTCAAGCTTGGAGAGGACCCTTGATCGACTTTAGGCTGCGGCGTTGGCATCAAACTTGTGTTTCTTTGCCTTCGCATCTACGACCAGTTCATCTAGGAGTTTTTTGTCGGCTTCTTGGGCTTCACGTTGGCTGATCCTCGCCTGGGCTGCCTCTACTTCAGATCTTCTATCATCTAGATGGCAAACATTCAGGAGAGCTACCATAGCTTCTGGAGGCAAGTCAGCTTCGACGGATGCCATGGCATCTCGGATCGGCTGGTTATTTGCTAGTATTTCTGATTGAGGTCTTGTAACCAAGTCAAAAAGCTTGTTAAGCTTTTCTTTGACGCCTAGAATTGAAGTGACCACACCGATGCTTCCTTTGAGACTTGAAGAATTTTTCTGAAATCAGCATCATGGTCGGGCACCATGATTTCCGGGTCATCGAGGTCAGCCAAAGAAAAACCCAGCAGATCAGTCGGATCCGATGGCTCTGGAGATAGAGTGATTACGGGCTCTGGTGTCGGCTTTGGTGGGGAGACAGACGTTGCAGCGAGGTTTGGGAGGTTAGCCAAGATTTTTGCTACCTGGGCAGATTGCGTCGGCTGTAAGAAATAAATGAACAGTTAGTCGATATGGGTAGAGAAATAGTAGCCGGTACATATAGCCTATCGAAAAAATAGTAAACTCACTGTGCGATGTCAAGCATGAGGAGAACTCTCACCGCTTTGCTCCTGAGGTTTTGGCCCTTTCTTTGCTGGAGCTTTGGTATACTTTGTTTTCTTCTTTTCTGAAATATAATCGGCTAAAAGTTAGTTGGGAAAAACAAAGAAAAATATCAGCCGATTATATTTTTGCTTACTTGGTTGCTTTTTCTCAATATCCGATAGGGATGGACTCAAATTCCCGAGTGCAGGAGGTATACCTGTGAGGCCGATCGTGCAGAGCGGCCTTTTGCTGGCCGCTTGATTGGCTGAAGTCGCTTCTTATCGCCAGCTTGTCCGAAAATAAGAAACTAAGAATAAGAAAGTGTGCTTGAAGAAATTGATATGCAAAGGAATATTAGTCGATCCGATACCTTATCAGTATCTACGAAACTTGTATTAGTGTAACCCGAAGAGTTAGTTTCATCGCTTGAATCGCTGTTAGTATCTACTGTCGGCTCAGGAAGATTTGGAAGAAGTTCATTGACAATAGCCGATGCTGACTTGTCGTAATAATCTGTGCGATTGCAATAGATAACCACCATAAAGAAAAGCGCTCTGAGCGACGAGTATTTAATATAAAATGAGGCATGTCTTTGATCTAAAGTTCGTCAGCTATCTCAAGAATAAGGTTGGCTGCGGTGGCATTGTGGACCCTAGCTCGTGGTTGAAGCCGATCAAGCAGTGGCAGACTAGGGATAACTTGACCAAAGCCTAACTGCCTAGCATAAACTGACGGATTATAGAACTCATATGAAGGTTGAAACGTCCGATTCCTGGTATGCAGACCGACGTGCAGAATGCTGGGTGAGATAAAAATCTTGAATAAATCCAGAGTATCATGCGGCATCAGAGCACTGTCGGCTTCTAGGTGGAGAAAGGAAGGTCGCGGGAAATCGGCTGTACTTGTATAATTGAAGAAATCATTTTGTTTGAATTCATTGATATCAAATCACAGGAAAAATAACAAATATTTCTTAGAGCCGATGGGGTCACCTTTGTCTCATTCCCAGAGCACATCATGAACATTTCCCCGTATGATCGGCTAGCTATGAACTAGGGTATCATGCTTTCTGGAGTATCTTCCCGAGGGAAAGCCGTGTCTTCAGAAGGATTTAACTCAAACGATCGACTGAACAAGCAATATAACCAAATCTGAATAAACCAGAGCGGTCCTCCGACATTCCCAACAATGAATTTCGAGAATCCAGTAAAGAGCCGACACCTTATTATGTGCATTATCTGATAAACTGCGCCCAGGAACATCTTTCCAAGTGCCAGCCGACGCCCCTCTACTAATTGTTCTGCTATAGTTTGGTATACTTGAGTTGGTCCTAAAGAGGCGCCACAGAATAAAAATCGGTCTAGCCGAGATTTAAAAAGCAACATGCTCTTCGTCAGACACTATCCCATTGACCTTATTGTTATTTTTGATATATTTCACCCATCCTTCACCCTTAGATTTAATAAACTTATACTTGGGCTTAGCAATGTAGTTTATATCTGGTCTCCATCAAGTCTCAAGCAACATAACTGGGCCACATCCAAAGAGTTGGGCCAACAAGACCGTCTTGAACATGAAGGCATTAAAGTATCCGACCAAAAGTAACAAGCCGTGGCCACCAAGGGCTCATTGGCTTCTGGATCGGCTAAAGAAAGGGGTAGACATTCAACTATGCCCATTTTTTCCCATTCAACCCTCTTTTGAGCTGCTACACGAATATACCATGATCTCCACCCTTTAAGAGCATCGGCCAAGCTCAAAACTCTTAGTCAACCCTCTATATTATATGCCGAAGCCGACAAAGGGAGACGAGGAATTTCTTCATTTATTACGGAATCAGACTCTAGACTCCCTACTGGACCCAGATAGAATTGGTCGTTGCTGTTTGGGATCGGGATGAATACCTGGGAAGGATCCATGGGAGCAATTCTGACAACCGATTGGAAGTAGTGATCAGAAGCCGATTGGAGGCTTGAAGAATAAAAGCCGATTGTGGATAAATCGAGAGCTTGTACGCGTGAGGAATGGGTCCCGGAAGGCCATATATTTATAGCACGGTGAAATTTTGAAGATGCGGGAAACGAATTTCAAAGGACATAGTAATTAAAACGCACTACCCGCATGTCAGAAAATTACGGCGCGAATAAAGCAATAGTTAATGGGTGAAGTTCAAACGTTAGCCGATTAAAAAGCCAATTATTGATATTTTTGAAAGATGACCTGTCATCTCTCAAAAATGGGGGGCATATGTTTGCACCAAAATTTGGCAAACTTGGTCAAAATCGGCAATAAAGTCAAAGATACGGAATTAACGAACAGGATGGAAAGGTTTGGAGATATTTTGGTAACTGCAAGATTTTTAAAGAAAAACAACCGTCCAAGATAAGGCCAATACGGATACGGACTTGAAGCGTATTGTAACAGGACACGATCGGCCGAGGGTATAAAAGAAGGTCCAAAGCGAATTACACAGGGATCATCAACACAATACAATCAACCAGTCTTTACTTTTTCTACTTTTCCTGTCAACTAGGAGTAGCTTCTGTAATTTAGCCTTTGTAATCAATCTTGATCAATAAAGTTGCGCATCGCCGATTGTTGATCTTCGTCAATTACACCCCATGTTTGATTTGTTCTGATTTTGTTGCGAATCGCCTTCTTCAGAATTGATCTGCCTTTATCCTCTGATTAGCCTTAATCGGCTAATTAGATTTATCTTGTTACCTTGATCTTAATCGGCTTCAAGCTGATTGAGTCCAAGCCGATTGATTTTGACGATCGGCTTTTAATTGAATTTTATATTTTTACCTTGTCGATTCTGAGTCAAATCGATTGTACGCTCTGAACGGTGTTAAATGCGGTGTCTTTGTTGTCGAAACCCTACATCAAGTTTTTGACGCCAACACATATATACAGCAACATCACTATGTGTTGTTATATGTCAAAACAAGTGTTGCAAGTTCTCATAGGAACACATAAGTGTTGTAATTAATTGCATGTACTACAAGATTGGCCCACAGCTAGCAATGCATGCATTACATATATTGAAATATGAAATAGAATGTGTTGCAAGCTAGCAACACCATTTGCGATGAGCATCAACACATCTTTTTATAACCTAGCTAACATTTCTTAACTACATACCTTTATATAAGTAGCAAGATATCTTTTCCCTAGCTAACATTTCGTGTCAATATATTTATATCAATAGTAGTGCACAACTCATTCATTAATCTATAGATAGCTCAATCATTAATCTACGGACAAAACAAGGTAACTAGATTATAGGAACAATTATCTTAAGATGTTTGTATACGTAATCTCTGCACGGTACATCAGGGCTACAAAAAAGACACATCCTATACAAAAATAAAAAATTAATATAGCATATATGACTTTGGAGCTTAGGAACTTCATCTTGGTGATTCTTGCTTGAGCTTTTTTTTAATACTAAATGACGAGGTTTAAAGCCCATCTCTAATTTTAGGCTAGTAACGGTTAAAAGCCATGCTCTAATTTTGGACCCGCAACTCATAAGAAAAGCTCATAAAGAAGAACAAGGCCCATAGACAGACACTCGGTTAAACCTCCGACTAGTTTGGTGACGTGTCCAACACATTGCCTCACACTGGTTGTCACCGACCAGGTAAATAATCATCCTGACCAGTATAGTCATTATCTCTGTGCACGCATTTGTGCGAACGGTTATCTTGACAAGTACAAATAACTACGCGGACATTATCCCTAAAAGGCCCCTTTTGGCGAGAAGACACCTGTTAGCGGGAAGGCACGTTTCGGCGTACGACACTTTTTTGAAGACCAACTGCTGCCTCTTCATGCAGTATAAATAGGGAGCCCACTTGTGCCATCAAGGGCATTTGATCATATGTATTCTCATTCTGATCATTATAAGAAACAATCTCTCATTTCCTCCTTCACGATCTTGTTCTTCCGGAAGCATGCAACCAGTGTTTCATTCATAAGCTCGATCTAGAGATCGTAGGTCTTGAACATCGACAGTTGGCGATAGAAGGAGGACCTCCGAAGTTCTGAATCATAAAAAGGATGTCATGTTACTCTCAGTGAAGGACAAATAAAACTCCTTTAAACTTTTTGACTACATCAATCTCGACGCCAATGTTTACCCCTCGGAATAAGACTGTAAGTGTGATTTGTACTCCGAGTATGTTATTGAAGCAGAATTATCAACAATACAGGGTAGTATGGATGAGGTCAAACTAGAAGTGCCACCACTTGAGAAATCAAAAGGTAAGCACGATCCCATTCCTTCCCTAGTTTCAAAGGCAGATGCCCATGGAGGATATCCCATGAAAATTGATGATGATCACGCTATGCAAGATGATAAAATTCTAGAGAGCCCAACTTTGGAAGATTGTCTCCGAAGACTCGACTACACCCTGTCTTCGAATGAAGATGGAGTGCTCACACCCTCTATCTACTCTAGGTTCCGCACCTGTGCGGTCAGGAATGAGACAAATGAACAACGAGAGGAATGCGAAAAGCATGAAGCTCGTGAGAGAGAAGAAAAATCCGCTCAAGAACAATATGAGTAACTCATGGTGGCAAACCAAAAGGCTGTGGATGAGGCAAGTGCTGGGGAACGGGTAGGGTACTCTAGCGAAAAATCAAAATTTTCTACCAAGGAACCACTTCAAGTTATAAATCATAGAATTACCACTAGACGCGCAGACCCGTAGCGGAAGTAGAGTCGATGTAGCGCGGTGGTGCAGACGTAGTTGTACTAGCCTTGCTCCTCCTCAATAGCTCCTTGTGACTTTTGCAGGTTGTGGATCGTCCTAGCATTGAAGCTTCGCAGTAACGCCTCCAAGGTATTCACACGTACGGGGCAGGAACACCACGTGCCAAGTGCTAGCGTCGGCGGCGGGGTTCTAGGCGAAGGAGGAATGGCGGTTAGGGTTTCAGGAATTTTGAATTCCTATATCTCCTCTTTTCAAAGCCAGCACCTCCTCCCTTTATATAGACGTCCCATAACGGGTTTCAACTCTTGAAGCCCATTAGAAACTCTAAGCCCATTACAACTTGAGTCCCTATCCGAATTGGTTACAGCCCCTTAAGTGTGCGATCCTATAGGTTCACGTGCACTTGGACATGGCCCGAGTATTCCTACTCGACTAAACATGGCTCGAGTACTCCTACTTGACCAGACATAGCTTGAGTACCCTTATTCGACCAGTCATGGTTTTAGTACTCCTACTCGACTAGACATAGCTCGAATACTCTTACTCGACCAATAACCGACAGTGGCCCCTAGCAGGACATGCTGATTCCTATGTACATGTAAAGATTGTACGAACCTCAACAATGTCCTACATGCATTTCCTTTTGCTTCACGATATTGGTCAAACCCAAGGAGAGTTGTTGTAATCCTTATTTGGATGGTTCGACTACTCTTTCTCAATGTCATGACTCGGATTCTCGAATACATTGAGTTAACTCTTTAACTTAATGACTCGAGTAACTCTTTACTCGAGTAGCATGGCCATACATTTCTGGAATCCATCCACTCGAGAGGCCTAGATATATCTCTCCCGTTGTATGGAGGGGCAAATCCTATTTTGATCGACAAACCCGAAAGCCATCTTTATAACTACCTAGTTACGGAGTAGCGTTTGATGACCCCTATGTAAGCCATTACACATCTTGAGAACATGCGACAATCTCAAGTCGAAGGATATAACATACACATCATATATGAGACCAACTGATGACATAAAAGAATACAACGTTCTCGCAGTGTCTCATAGTGGTTCGATGTCCAACACCATGTTCTCTAACATATGTTCATATTATTGGTTTGATATCTCTATATCTATGACCCGTGAAACATGGTCATCGACCAATACATATGCTATTCTACTTGTCGACTTTTGTGGTCGGTAATGAATTTATGGGGTAGGCGCTAGATTTAAAACTCGAAGGTCACACTAGACAAAGGTTTAGACAGGTTCAGGCCCTCGACGGAGGAGGTAATACCCTAGCCCTGTGTGCTGGGATTATTTGGATATCTTGGATCTAAGATTGCTAGTTCCCCTGTTGTTGCCCGCCCTCTCCCTTATATAATGGGGGTGGGGCAGTTTATAGAGTCCCGATCGGTTAAGGGATTTCGATCGGTTATTGGATTCTAATTGGTTATAGGAAAGAGTTTACATCTTTATCTTATCCTGCTAACAACTCGGATTACAATCATATCTCTTATATCTAAATATTTGTTCAACTGTCTCTAGGATATATCCTCTTGCACACAGCAGCAAGGCCTGGCGCGGAGCTTATCCTCTGGGCCTTCCATTCGGCCATGTCTCTCCCTTAGGCACTTCTAGGCCGGCTATGAAGACACCTGGGTTCTTATATTCCACAGTAGCGCCTGAGTGATTCATGATCCGATTGCTATATCTTTATCTTGGTCTCAACTTTGGATCAACGTTCTCAGCTTCCAGCATA
Organism: Otatea glauca; assembly: GCA_036346275.1. Lineage (NCBI taxonomy): Eukaryota > Viridiplantae > Streptophyta > Magnoliopsida > Poales > Poaceae > Otatea > Otatea glauca. The sequence goes on along the minus strand of CM070730.1, from coordinate 26,393,265 downwards.
AACCTTTGACTGGTTTCTTCTTTGATTTGAATGCTTCTCCTTGCAGCAAGGGGATTATGAAGGACACAAATATAACCCTCGGTTTTTTGTTCCAACTAATTATAATCTCCCGTCTAACAGGTTTATTATGGGTAGCTTTGTGGATCTGACCCATATCTCATATGAAAATTAGATATTTCTTCCCGCTCGAGGCGAAACCCTAATATTCTTACTCTTCAAGGATCAATACCAGACAGTCTTCGAAGTTGTTTTGGCTTCCTGTGCCAATTCATTTTCCGAGAACCTCTTTGGCTTCTGAAACTATCTTAACTCGAAGTCTCATCGGCTTTTGATGTCATTACATCTTCGCATTTACTTCAACCTTACCGTATCAGCTATAAAGGCGAACCAGTGCTTTTAGAATTTATTCTCTCATGCTTAGTCCTCCATTTTCCTACACCAAGCTCCACCTTCTTCCTGAGGGACAGCCGGGATCCAGAACTTACCGAGGAGTGGGCGCTATTCGACTTCTCCATGGCTGAATGGGCTGAAGAAAAGGCTATTGCCCTCGACCGCGCTGCCATTGATGCCTTCCTCGAAATTGTCCCCGCCCTTCATAGGGCTAAGGAAGCTCTTATGGAGGTGCTTGGTCGTGTGCGCTGCGGAGAAGTATAATACTCCTGTAAATGTAAGAGTCTTTTCCCAGACATAGTGCCTGGGTAATTTATATAATAAAGAAATACCTTCCGAGTGATATCTATGACTGTCGTTAGACATAGCTTAGACCCAACTTGAGGTATATCAAAGCTTGCATGGCTCTTTGGTCGGGTGATATCTATATCCGACTGTCGCAGGATATATCTTAGGTCCAACTTGGGACATATTAAGATTTGCGCGGCTCTTGGCCGAGTGATACCTATATTCGACTACTGTAGGATATAGCTCTGGTCCGACTTGGGACATATCATATTCACGTGGCACTTGCCTGAGTGATACCCATATCCGACTGCTGTAGGATATAGCTTAGGCTCGACTTGGAGCGTATCATATTTACATGGCTCTTGGCCGAGTGATACCCATATCCGACGGCTGTAGGATATAGCTTAGGCTCGACTTGGAGCTTATCATATTTATGTGGCTCTTGGCCGAGTGATACCCATATCCGACTGCTATAGGATATAGCTTAGGCTCGACTTGGAGCGTATCAAGATTTTCTTGGCTCATGGCCGAGTGATACCTATATCCAACTGGTGTAGGATATAACTCTGGTCTGTCTTGGGACATATCAAGGTTTATCCGAACGGTATCCGTACTCATTTATTACGATGCACAGCTTATCGACCCATCTTGGGGCATACCATTGGAACCGTGCCTTTTCAGGCTCAACCCGTGATATATGATTCCGCCATGCGGTAACCATGCAACTAGCGACCCAACATGGGGTATATCACAAGAAGATATTTTTAATCCAAACTGGAGGATACCCACATCCCGCTTAGTTTGACAAGTGGTTAAACATCCCATCGTGGGGAGCAACGTGTCCCAAATATGACTTGGTCAAACCATGACTGCCTCCGTATGTGAGGACGCCGAGCTAGGGAATCATTACGAAGCATAGAGCAGGGTTAGGTGTTCTGCAATCTTTTTCCCGCCGACTCGGCGAAAACCTGATTTTTCCTCCTTTTAAGACCAAGCCGTGCATTGATCGATGGTTCATTTTTTCCACCGCACACTCCTGCCCCTTCTGCTTCCCTGTCTCTCCGACTTCTCCGCCGCTAGGGTTAACTATTGTTGTGCTCGCATTTTTGCACTGTCGTTGATCTTTCCTCCGAAAATGTCTTCTCATTCTTTCAAAGACACCTCCTCGCTGCCTTTGCCCCAAGATTGACCACCTCGATAACGACGGAGGAGCGGTTGAAGCCCATGGCGGATGACGAGGTTCTTTCAGCCCTGACTTTAATTTCCGCACGACCGGCCGTAGGTGAATCCATCCCTACCCCTCGTTCTGAAGAAATTGTGGTTTTTGAATCTTTCTTCCAACACGGGTTGGGCCTTCTTGCCTGCGCTTTTCTTAGTGGTCTTCTCTTTTTCTATGATAATGAATTAGTGAACTTGAATCCCAATTCTATCCTGCAAATCTCCATCTTTGTTCACCTCTACAAGGCATTCTTGGGCATCCGCCCTCTTTTCAATCTCTTTCGCCAATTTTACCTTTTAAATCCTTATCCCTCAAAAAACGACCCCAAGGTAATTGGGGGAGCCGGATTTCAATTGCGGGAAGGATTAAAGAAAACCTACTTTGCCATTCCCTTCAAATCTTCAAATAAAGGCTGGCACCAGGGATGGTTCTATTGTGCCAATCCTGATCCTGCTCTCCCTTCTTTTGTCGGGTGCCGACCTAAGGTGTCCCTTTCTTGGACATCTGTTCCCAATGCTGGCGATATGGATCAGGTGCATGATCTCTTGGTGCTGATTGATAAATTAAAGGAAGACGGTCTCACGGGAGTTGGTCTGGCCCTCCATTTTGTCACTCGCCAGATACAACCTCTAAAGGAGCGAGTCCATCTGGGATATGAATTTAAAGGAAGCGTCGATCCGACCCGGGAACTACCCAAAACAGCATCGAAGGAGCAGGTATATGCTCGGGTGGGCGACTTTTTCATCCCAAGCGTAGAGATGTCCACCGCCAGATTCCCAAAGTCCTTTACTGCATCAAATCCTCCTCCTGAGGTCAGAAAGTTTAGCTGATAGACTTCCACATTCATCTCTAAATGACTTTTAACAGTTTTAATACTCCTTTCCAGGATCGATTGGCTTTCTTTAGTGACGCACCTCTCCCAGAAATGCCTGTACATAAGAGGGCCCACTAGAAGCGACCTGCAAGCTCCCAAGCCGAAGACCCAGCCGCCAAGAAGGGGAAGAAAACGATTATCAAGGACCCTCCGAAGCCTTGGCGCCCGACTGGTGGTCGCAAAATCCAAGAACCGCCAGCACAAGCCCTGGTGCCTTCAATTCCCCTTCCACATAAGCCCGTGGTACAGTCAAGTCCAACTCTGAGTGAATCAAGCATTCGGGAGGAGCCCAGGGTTCCAGATCATAGCGTCCCGACTGGTCCCTCCGGAAGTGGTTCTGCCACTCGATAGAAACCCTCGATGAGGATAAAGAAGTCCGACAGGTTGGATGTCCCATTGACTCTTATTCGACACGTTTTACCGGCTTATTCACCGATCGTTCTTCTTATAGGAATCCTTCTTATGATATTCTCGTTGAGACACCATCTGGGGCTCCTGAGGGAACTGAGTCCCACGAAATACCTGACCTGGTTGAGGAGACCCCACAATCTGCCTCGCCTGGAGACACATGGGCGCCCTCTGAACCACAGCCGCCTTCATCGTCACCCCGTGCTTCGGCATCGGGTCCCACTGCTCGAGTGCCCGTCTCCCGTCCATCCCCCGAGGTAGAAGAGATCCTCCGAGATCCGCCGACTCTTGCTCGCCCCCAACTCATAGTGCAAACCGCGTGGGTTGATGACGAAGACGGCTTGAAGTCCCTCGATGACCCGGCGGAGGAGAAAGAAAGGAATGACTTTTATTGTCACGCCGCCGCTTGTGCTCGCCTGGCCCGAGTAATATTTTCACTACTCTTGTCACCTTCTTGCTTGTGCTGGTTACCATGTTGTCACCTTTCCCTGTGATGGTTACAGAAATTGGGAGAACGCTCTGCGAAAAAGTTCGAATACCTCCAAAAGATGCTCCCGGAGGTCAGGACACGCCAGGAATATCTGGCCGACTTGTAGTAGATCAAAGCTAGAATTACAGCTGAACTGCAAGATCTTCGTTCAGAAGTCCAGGCCTTGCGGGAAGAGAAGAAAATCCCGTGGCAGGAGAAGCTAGATGTTGTTGGCTCCCTTCGAGGTAGATATTTCCTGGACCATCCTGTGCTCTTGTTTAATCGTCTGGTCTTTTGATTTCCTTATCTCCGTGTCAGTTCGGGATTCTACTATTGCAAAGCTCCAAGAGCAACTTAAGGCCTCGGAGGCCTCCAACTTGAAATCGGAGAAGGAGTTAGAAGGTACGCTCAGTAGCTTGGCCCTCCCTTGCCTTCGTTGTCTTCTTGGTATTTCTTAATAATTTGTTTTGCTTGCAGACTACAAGTTCAAGACGGGGCCCAATACGCCGCTTATAACGAGAAAGTCGAGGCCCTTGAAACGTCTTGTGCTAAGCTTCGTGAGGCCTCTGAGCCATTGTTGAGGTTGCTTCATCCCGGAGGCGAGAGGTCGCTCAGTAGGGACCACGTTATCTCCCAACTGGAGGAAGCCCCCAAGGAGCTTAAGAGACTCTTGAAGGAAACGGCGACCAACGGTGCTAGCCAGGCTCTGGCGATCACCAAGTCGCTTTATCCCCGAGTAGATCTTGAAGCCATTAAAGATGGCTATGCCTGCAATGTGGATGAAGACTAGGCCGCCGAACTCTGGGAGGAAGTTAAGGATGCATCTTCGGGTGTCGGAGAAACTTTGGACCTGTGAACAAATATTTGAAAGTGTTCCTTCGACCTTGCATTTTTTCTTTAAATATGCTGCTATGCTCGATGAGGCCATCCTAGTTTTGACATCTTAAATATCATGTCTGACTAGTTCAGCCCCCAGGCTCTAGGGCATGGTTCATGACACATGTCTCAGAGTCTTAAAATTCGTAGGAGCGAAGCACTTAGACGCATAATTTTCGAGAAGATTATACGAGAACAACTTCAAGAGTGAACATTCATTCATAAAGAAGCAATTGAATTACAGAGTTCAAGTGAAAAAACAATGTATCTGTTCTATGTTCCAGGTGTTGTTGACAATTGTGCCGTCTTCACGCTTGAGCTTATAAGCCCCAGGAAGTATCACCTCATCGATGATGTAAGGGCCCTCCCAGCTTGGGGAGAGCTTATGCTCGCATTTCTGATTCTTTCTAAGGACCAGATCTCCTTTGGAGAATGCGCGGCTCCTTACATTGCGACCGTGATAGCGACGTAAGCCCTGAAGGTACTTTGCCGACTGAATTGTTGCAACGTCCTTGGCTTCTTCCAGTCGGTTGAGGTCTTCTAGCCGGCTTTCTTCCGAAGTGACCTCCTCATAGCTACGAACCCACGAGGATCCGAATTCTAACTCGGTGGGGAAGACCGCCTCTGAGCCATACATCAGGAAGAAAGGTGACTGCCCGGTTGCTCTGCTGGGTGTGGTTCGCAGCCCCCAGAGTACCGAAGGCAATTCTTTGACCCACCGAGTGGCGTATGGTTTGAGACGATAAAAAATCCTTGCCTTTAGGCCTTGTAGCACCATGCCGTTGGCTTGTTCGACCTGCCCATTACTTTGGGGGTGTGCTACTGATGCGAAGCAAACTTTTATGCCGAGTTCACCGCACCAATCTTGAAATATGCCACCTCTGAATTGGGTGCCGTTATTCGTGATGATTCGGTTTGGTACGCTGAATCTAACCACGATTTCATGGAAGAATTCTTTGGCCTTTGCGGCTGTGATTGAGGTGGTAGCAGCCTCAATCCATTTGGTGAATTTATCGACGGCCACGAAGAGATGAGTATAACCACCTTGAGCCTTCTTCAAAGGTCCCACCATGTCAAGCCCCTAGACCACAAATGGCCAGGTGATTGGGATGGTCTGTAGTTCCTGTGCCGGTTTGTTCACCTATCGCGCAAAGAATTGACATCATTCACATGTTATGATGATGTCCTCTGCATCAGTGATAGCAGTCAGCCAGAAAAATTCCTGACGATAAGCCTTGCCAACTAGGGTTGTTGACGCCGCGCGATTCCCACAAATTCTTGAGTGGATTTCTTTGAGAAGATCTCTTTCTTCTTGTTCTGATATGCACCGTCGTAGTACACCAGAGGAGCTCTTGCGATAGAGTTCTTCCCTGATTACCACAAAGCTCTTGCTTCGGCGCATTATTCGTTAGGCCTGCATGCGGTATTTGGGTAGCTCGTCCTTTGTAAAATAGTCCAGATACAAAGCTGTCCAATCGGGGGTAATGATCAGGACTTCTGCCTCTACGTTCTTCTCTACTGGGATGTCCGATTTTGGCCGAGTGCTTATTGTGGGCTTATGAATTTCTTCGAAGAATACTCCCACGGGCACTGTAGTCTGGCCGGATCCCATTTTTACTAGCTTGTCAGCCACTTCATTGTCCCGACGGAGCACATGAACAAGTTCCAAGCCGTCAAAGTTGACTTCTAGCTTGGGTACCTCCTGGCAATAGGCAGCCATGTTGTCTCGATGCAGGACCATTCTTTTTGCACCTGATTGACCACGAGCATTGAATCTCCGCGAACCGTCAAACGTCGGATACCAAGTGATATGGCGATACGGAGCCCATGGATGAGTGCCTTGTACTCGACGGCGTTGTTCGACGTGGGAAAAAGTATTTGAAGAACGTACCTCAACCGTTCTCCACTTGGTGATATGAGCACTATAACAACCCCCGCGCCGCAGAGCACGAGGGAACCATCGAAGTACATCGTCCAATACTCGAGGTCCTTGACGACCGCTAGGTTTTGAAGTTCTTTCCACTCGGCAGTAAATTTGGCAAGCGCTTGAGACTTGATGGCTATGCGAGGCTTGAATAGGATATCAAAAGCTCCAAGCTCGACTGCCCACTTCGCAATTCTCCCAGTGGCCTCCTGGTTGTGAAGTATATCTCCTATTGGGAAGGAAGTGACCACCGAAACAGTATGCTCTTGGAAGTAGTACTTGAGTTTGCGAGATGTAAGAACTACGGCGTATAATAATTTTTGCATTTGTGGATACCGCACCTTAGATTCACTCAGGACCTCGATGATGAAATAGACCGGGTGTTGGATCTTCTGCACGTGACCCGGCTCCTCCTTTTCTACGATGATTGCGGTGACTCGTGAGTCGTTGCGCGATGTAAAATATGAGGTTCCCAGCATCGGTGAAACCAAGATCAGGGGTGTTGTTAAGAAGGTCTTCAAATCTTCACACGCTTGTTGTGCCTCAGGCATCCATTGGAACTTGTCCTGCTTCTTGAGGAGTTTAAACAATGGCATATCTCGCATACCCAGTTAGGAAATAAACCTGCTGAGTGCGGCCATGCACCTTGTAAGCTTCTAGACGTCCTTTTGGCAAGTCGGCGGTTCCATATTTGATATGGCCTTGATCTTTTCTGGGTTGGCCTCAATGCGTCGTTGGGATATGATAAACCCGAGCAGTTTTCCCGAAGATACTCCGAAAACACACTTCTCGGGATTAAGCTTCATGCTGAAAGTCCTTAGACTTTTGAACGTCTCAGTTAGGTTGGCGATAAGTTCCCTCCTCTCCCGAGTCTTTACCATGACATCGTCCACATATGCCTCCACATTGCGTCCGAGTTGGGCTTGAAAACACCGCTGTATTGCGCGTTGATACGTTGCACCAGCATTTTTCAACCCGAACGACATCGTGGTATAGCAAAAGGCCCCAAAGGGCGTGATGAATGAAGTCTTGATATGATCTTCCGCCTTTAGGCGAATCTAGTGGTACCCTGAGTAGGCATCGAGGAAACTTAGGATCTTGCACCCAGCGGTTGAATCAACCACCTGATCAATTCGAGGTAGCCCGAATGGATCCTTCGGACATGCCTTGTTGAGATCAGTATAGTCAACGCACATGCTCCAAATTTTATTCCTCTTTTGAACTAGTACAGGGTTCGTCAACCAGTCGGGATGATACACTTCTTTGATAAAACCTGCAGCTAATAGCTTGGTGATCTCCTGCTTGATGGCGTTCCGACGATCTAGAGTGAACCGCCGAAGTCTTAGCTTGATTGGCTTTGCCTTTTCATCGACGTGTAAAGAATGCTCGATCACCTCCTTAGGAACACCCGGCATGTCGGATGGTTTCCAGGCAAAGATGTCCTTGTTAGCCTGGAGGAAGGTGATGAGCATGCCTTCCTATTTATCCTCGAGCCCTATCCTGATCAAAGTCGTTTTGGATGGGTCGGATGAGTCGAGAATAGTTCTCTTGGTTCCTTCGCCAGGCTTTACCCCTAACGTGGCCTGCTTCTTGGATGGGATGTCGCCTTCTTCCTGCAATGTGGCAGCCTCTGCCTGGATATTCTTCCCCTCGGCGGTTGCCTCCTGCAGCTCAGCAAGTTCATAGTTCTCTCGGTCGCATTCCAAAGATCATTTGATGTCACTGCGAACCGTGATGACACTTTTGGGTCCCGGAATCTTCATTACCAAATAGGTGTAGTGCGGGACGGCCATGAACCGAGCCAGACCGGGCATTCCCAAGATAGCGTGATACGCTGTCTCAAAATCCGCTACCTCGAAATTTATATACTCGGTCCGATAGTTGTTTTTGGTATCGAAGGTGACGGGCAAAGCAATCTGCCCGAGTGGAAACGAAGACGCCCGTGGATCACCACTGTGGAGCGGTATGAGCTCGGCCTTAGCTCAGAGCGGGGGACGTTCATGTCGTCGAAGGTTTTGGCGAACAAGACGTTGAGTCCACTCCCTCCATCAATCAAGAATTTCTTGAGCTTTACATTGCGAATAACAGGGTCGAGCACTAGAGGATATTTACCTGGATGTAGAACTCAGTTGGGGTGATCCGAGCGGTCGAAGGTGATCGGGACTTCAGATCACTTTAGATATTGGGGGGTTGCCGGTTCTACCGCATTGATCTCCCGAGCGGTAAGCTTTTGCTTCCGCTTGGACTCGTATCCGGTGGAACCCCCGTATATGTAGTTCAGCTCGTGCTCGGGTTCTTGGTAATCGTCCTTGACGGGAGGGTCTTTATTCTTGGCAGCCTCATCCTTCGCTGGAGCCGGTTGCTTATTGCTTTCACGTGCAAAACGCTTCAGGGTAAAGCAGTCTTTGGCGGCGTGCTTTCCCTTACGGTGAAAAGGACAGATCGAATCCATGACAGTATTGTAATCGGGCACCTCCCTCTGTGTGGCTCAGGGCCGGTCGCGTTCTGCTACGGCAACTAGCTCCTCGCCTTTCCGTTCTTTGTCTTTGTACTTGGAGGACTCGGCCTTTTTGCCTTTGTTCTTCTGTTGCGGGCGATCTTCTTGGCGCTCGGCCAGGGCGTTTGAGGCCATGGCATAGCGGTCGACCAATGCAAACATCTCCTTTACGGAGGTCGGTGGTTTCCTGGATATTTTTTTATCAGATCAGGATCGCTGACTCCTTTCTGAAAGGCTGCTACCACCACTGCATCAGATACATCCCTGATGGTGTTTTTCTTCTGCACGAAACGCCAGATGAAATCTCTCAGCGTTTCATCTTTCTTCTGGTGAAGCTGATATAGGTCCCATGGGGAGCCAGGCTTCTCATAGGTTCCCTAAAAGTTCGCGATAAATTGATCGCAAAGATCTATCCAGGAGTCCACCGAATTCGCAGGAAGTCCTGTGAGCCATGATTGAGTTGAAGGGGTGAGACTGACTAGCAAATAATTTGCCATCACGTTTTGATTGCCCCCAGCCGCTTTAACCTCCTGGGCATAGACCTGCAGCCAAGCTTCCGGATCTCGATCCCCGTCAAACTTAACGATGCCCTTGGGGTTGAAACCTTCGGGCCATATTACTCAGCGTAACCGAGAAGTGAACGCTCGGATTCCGTCGATGGATCTGTCGTCATGATGAGGGGGAGTCCGGCGTGGTGAGCCTCTGGCTCGGCGATTGTCATCAACACGTCAGGGTGGAGTTCTGCGCGGTGAGCACATGACTCGGCGATCGTCGTTGTCGTTCCAACCCCAGCGATGATGGTCTCTATGGTTGTTGCAGTCGTCGTACCGTTGATCACTTCGTCGATCGTGGCCGGTACCGAAACGTTCGTGGTCGTCGTAGCGCCAGCGTCGTTCTTCCTCGTCCTGCTCTTGCCGTATGGCGGTGATGTCTTGGTGGAGATCGCGGTTGAGATTTCGGCGGGCGTCTCCGACTGGTTGTGTGGGGCGTCGACTGCCGGTACTCCGACTGGTAGCAGTCAGACTGCTAGCGAGGCGAGTAGCCGCGTGGGAGCGTGAGTGTGCTTCTCCTACCGGCTTTTCCTGATTATGCTGAATTGCTGCCGCTGTCACCATGGCCTTGATCTGGGCCACGATCAGGGCCGTCGGGCTATCAGATGCAATCATCGGGTCCAACGTGTCGAGAAGCATCATGGAGGCGATGACATTCTGCAACGGTGTATGGAAGACAATTTGGTCTCCCAATTTTGACTGTAGTATGTCCTCGTGGACATTGCGGCCGCGAGATCGAAGCGATCGCGCCTGTGCCTCCTTAGCCTTACGAAGAAGGCGATCTTTCTCTGCGGCTTCTTGAATCTCTTGTTGGCGTTGGAGATCGGTCTTTTGCTCTTCTATTGAGAAGATGCCACGAAGATTGTAGCAATTCCTCGCGACGCCGACTGGTTCACTGACCGAGTCGGAGTGGCACACCTGAGATGGGTTAGCCTAATCTTTACCAGATTGGATCTGGTTTAGATCTAGGCAAACAAGTTCTCCAAGTGCATCTGCGACGAAGTCCAGGTTTCCAAAGCGGAAAGCCTGGCCGGAGATGAAGGTGGTGATGATTCCGCTGATTGCTGCCATCGAGTTTGTAGGAAAAGATTATAGCGCTTCCCCTACCTGGCGCGCCAACTATCGACTTTTGTAGTCGGTAATGAATTTGTGGGGTAGGCGCTAGATCTAAAACTCGAAGGTCACATAAGACAAAGGTTTAGACAGGTTCAGGCCCTCGACGGAGGAGGTAATACCCTAGTCCTGTGTGCTTGGATTATTTGGATCTCTTGGATCTAAGATTGCTCATTCCTCTGTTGTTGCCTGCCCTCTCCCTTATATAATGGGGGTGGGGCGGTTTACAGAGTCTTGATCGGTTAAGGGATTCCAATCGGTTATTGGATTCTAATTGGTTACAGGATAGAGTTTACATCTTTATCTTATCCTGCTAACAACTCGGATTACAATCATATCTCTTATATCTAAATATTTGGTCAACTGTCTCTAGGATATATCCTCTTGCGCACAGCAGCAAGGCCTGGCGTGGAGCTTATCCTTTGGGCCTTCCATTCGGCCCTGTCTCTCCCTCAGGCACTTCTGGGCCGGCTATGAAGACACCTAGATTCTTATATTCCACACTACTCTTATGTGTCCTCATATGATTATCGACTAGGGACCCCTTTCAAAATGAACATCATAAAGAAGAACACAGAGTTTCACAAACAAGTCACGTACTTGTTAATCAATATCTGTGATGTTATTCAAAGAACAATCTATTAGTTTATGAACATTTATAGAAATATAATCATCTCTATGATTGCCTCTAGGGCATATTTCCAACAGTCTCCCACTTGTACTAGAGTCAATCATTCAGGTATCTAATACCCATAGCTCTTGTGTGCTCCTCATGCTTTGGCTGCAAGAGGGGTTCTGTCAACGGATTAGCAACATTTGAATCCATTTGAACTTTGCATATCTTTATATCTCCTCTATCCACAATCTCGCGAATATGATGATATCGCCTAAGCATGTGTTTGGACTTTTGATGAGACCTTGGTTCCTTAGCTTGCGCAATGGCTCCACTATTATCACAATAGAGATTCATTGGGCTCGAGGCATTAGGGACCACACTCAATTCAGAAATGAATTTATTTATCCAAACACATTCCTTTGCAGCTTCAGAAGCCGCAATGTACTCGGCCTCCGTCGTAGAATCAGCAACCGTGTCTTGTTTGGAACTTTTCTAACTCACTGCCCCTACATTTAAAATGAATACAAATCCATATTGCGAATGATAATTATCCTTGTCAGTTTGGAAGCTTGCATCAGTGTAACCGTTTACAATGAGCTCATCGTCACCTCCATAAACTAGGAACACATCCTTAGTCCTTCTCAAGTACTTAAGAATGTTTTTAACCGCTGTCTAGTGACCTTCATTTGGATCAGACTGGTATCTGCTTGTAACACTTAGAGCATATGATACTTCTGGTCGAGTACATAACATAGCGTACATGATAGTCCCCATAGCCGAAGCATATAGAATCTTACTCATACGGTCTAAGACTTATTCCATGCGACATGCACAAGAACCCCTTTTTGGCATTCTACATGTTGAACCGATTCAACACCTTATCTATGTAAGTACTCTAGCTTAATCAAATTAGCCTTTTCTCTCTATCTCTATAGATCTTTATGCCCAAGATATATGCTGCTTCTCCCATGTCCTTCAAAGAAAAACTATTTTCAGTGAGGTCTTAACAGATTCCAGCATAGGAATATCATTCCCAATCAATAATATGTCATCCACAGATAAGATTAGAATTACAAATGCGCTCCCACTAACCTTCTTGTAAACACAAGATTCTTCCACGTTCTTGATGAAGCCAAACCCTTTGACTACCTCATCAAAACGAATATTCCAACTCCGAGATGCTTGCTTCAACCCATAAATGGATTTTTGAAGTTTGCATATTTTACTAGCGTTCTTTGGATCGACAAAACCCTCAGGTTGTGTCATGTACACATCCTCACTTAGGTTTCAATTAAGGAAAGCCATTTTGACATCCATTTTCCATATTTCTTAATCGAAATATGCAGCAATAGTTAGAATGATCCGTACAGATTTAAGCATCGCTACCGACAAGAAAGTCTCGTCGTAGTCAACTCCTTGAACTTATTGGAAACCCTTTGCAACATGTCTAGCTTTATAGATGTGAACATTTCCATCTATATCAATCTTCTTCTTATAAACCCATTTGCTTTCAATGGTTTTTACACCATCAGGCGGATCGACCAGGTTCCAAACCTGATTGTCTCCCATGGATTATATCTCGGACCTCATGGCTCCAAGCCAATTATTAGAGTCTAGGCCCATCATCGCTTCCTTACAAGTCGTAGGCTCATCGTTGTCCAACAACAATATACCACGCGAATACGGAGCAGGTACATTACGCAGCCTGTCTAACCTACGTGGTATTAGTGCCTCCTCGATCGAGGTCCCTCTAACTAGAGTTTTCTCAACCACGGGTTCCTCGACCAGATTTTCCCCGATAGGGGCGTCTCCAACCAAGTCCTCCCCGATTGGAGTAACTCGAACTTCTTCGAGTTGCACTGTTCTTCCACTTGCCTTTCGAGAGAGAAACTCTTTCTCTAAAAAGACACCATTCCAAGCGACAAACACTTTGCCCTCTTCTCGGTTGTAGAAGTAATATCCTAATGCCTCCCTAGGATATCTCACGAAAAAGCATTTATCCGATTTGGGTGTGAGTTTGTCAGACGTTTGACGTTTAACATAAACATCACAACCCCAAATTTTTATAAAAGACAAACTGGGACTCTTTCCGGTCCATATGTCATATGGTGTCTTATCTACAGATTTAAATGGTACCCTGTTAAGTGTGAAAGCTGCAGTTTCTAGAGCGTAACCCCAAAAAGATAGTGGTAGATCTGACTAACTCATCATTGACCGAACCATGTCTAACAAGGTCTGATTACGCCGCTCAGACACCCCATTCCTTTGAGGCATGTCGGGAGGAGTAAGTTCTGGAACAATTCCGCAACTCTTCAAATGATTATTAAACTCATGACTCAAATATTCGCCTCCACAATCAGATCGTAGAAACTTAATTTTCTTGCCATGTTGATTTTGTACTTCATTTTGGAATTCGTTGAACTTTTCAACAATTTCCAACTTGTGCCTCATTAAGTACACATAATGTCGGGCCCCGAATCTGCAAACCCGGACCCTCTGTGTATTCTTTGCTAGTCCAGGATCACGCTAGCACACACAATCTTACAGGGTTGCACATCACAGACATCACAGCGATATAACAATAAATAGTGCAAACATTCATATAAACTGAGTTGTACGATCTTATGGTGTCCTTACATAAAATCAGCCACGTAGGGCTTACATAATTCAGAGTAAAAGAAATAGCTGCAGAATAAAAATAAATATCGTGGAAGCCTTCATCTTGCCACAGGCAACTGACTGGGCTTGCCCCCTAATTGTCCAGATCCTCAATGTACTCCTCCTCCCACGCTGGTGTAGACTCCTCCGCTGATGTTGGGGTTGATAAGCAAGGAGGGGTGAGTACACAAGGCACTCAACAAGTAATGCACAGAATGCAGCGCGTATGCAAAGCTTATTCCAAAGGATTGGCTTAATTGGTTCTTTTGCATCAAATAACATTTTTAAACCAATATCTTATTTAGATTAAAACAGTGAAACAATTATAATTAATACTAATTTCATCAAATGGTTTTTCTTTGAAGATTCTCGGCACACAGCCTCAACAGTTTATTTTTAACACTGGCACACAGCCACCCTTTCCGCATTGTGTTTTTGAAGATCTACCCCTTGACTATAATCCCCGAGCAATGCTCAATACCGTGAGCACGGCTATTCGAATAGTTTTTTACACTCTGCAGAGGTTGTACACTTTACCCACAAGATAGAGCAGCTCACCACACTGGTGATTGTCCGCAACAAAGCTTTTTAGGAACCTCTACCTTACCAAAATAACCTCTCCGGTATTGCCTTCACTGTCACTTCCCTCACACAGAGCCGAAGTATAGGACGGGCCAATCACCGTTGGATGGGCACCAAGCCGTAGCAGTGCGCTCCCGTCTGAGATACACCCCGTGTCTTGTCACCCCGAGTATCGGAGGAAAGATAAAAGAACCCTAATCAACTAGGTCCGTCCCATACCGGACATGTGCTTGTACGGGTGACTCAGATCAAAGGCTTGCAAGATGAAGTCCTTAACCGACCAAGGCAAGACTTCCAACACTCAACAATGGCACATAGCCCATTGTGGCACACAGACTCACATCACTCAACAACCCATTGCCACACAGGCCCACCTGGCACACAGCCTATTGCCACTTACAACAGTCTAAATCATTCCCACCTAGTTGATTATTGTGCAACACATGCCAGCAATAACTCAACATCGGTATGGAACCACACAGGTCTCCACACTTCAATTTCATCATGTGACATCATCACACCACTTTCAAAATACATTCAATATTCCATTAGTCAATAAGGTAGCATTTTTTTCCGAAAGATCATTCATGATTCGTTGCTAGGCTAAGCATCTATTCACGGTCTAGCCTCCCATGTTGGCCCAGTATTAACATCCAACTAATACAATCAAACTTAGGGTGACAATGATTTAGGGCATACAATCATTAATTTCAAGGTGGCATAACAAAATGGGTTGATTATCTACATTATCCCAAAGTAGTTCAAATTTATTTTTACTTAATGTAGCATGCATAATTTCAAAGCAAAGTACATTTTAAAAGTGGGATCAAAATGGTCAAAGCATCACTTGCCTTCAAAGAGTTGCTGGTCGTGTCCCGAAGCTTGGTCTTGAGCGACGAACTCTTCCTCGAAACATTCCGGCAAATTTGCGTCTATGCGTACAAACAATATATGCAATAAATAACTAATACAGAGGACTAAATGACCTCAAAAATTCAAATAAAACTCCCCATTAAAGAGATCACAATTTTATGAATTTTTAGAAATTTGAATCACCTAAATCCGAGTTAAAATGCAAAAGTTATAGCCATTTGAAGTTTGAATAAAATCTGAAAATACAGAAATTAGAAAATCCGATTTTTCTGAATTATTTCTATACTGAAAAATCGCACTTATGACGTCAGCATCGCATCATGATCAAAATATTTTTATATACAAAAATATTTATGACGTTAGCGATGACGTCAGCATGACACGTGGCAGTTCCTGGTGCAGCCACATCACTCCGGTCCATGGACTGGGTCCACGACCGGCTCTGGTCCACCGTGGTGTGGCGGCACTGTGCCCGTGCACCAGCTTACGGAAGCCGTGGCGTCAGCGACGACGCGCAGCCAATCCCGATGCGACACGCGGCAAAATCCAGACCGTTCGCTAAACCAACGGTCAGATCTTATGCCTGCGCGGCTCGGCGACGCCTCGATTCCCTCACGGCCACGCATCGCGCATCGAAAGGTGCCCTCAGATCCAACTGCCAGCACCGCGCCGCCACTACGATGCCTCAGTTTTACACGACGACACGCGTCGACATCGCGACGGCTCGTTCAAAATCGATGGTCAGGATTTGGTCTGGTTCTCGGTCAACATGCGCACGCGTCTGCACGTGATTCGGTGGAGGTGCGGCGCCATCTCAGCCACACGTTCAAATTTGAACGGCACAGATCTGCGCGCCATAGCTCAATCCACTGCTACCGTTTAGATCTAATCCAACGACCCATGGTACCCGAGCTGTTTACTATTCATCAGGCTACGCGGCGCAATCTCACGCGTACACTACCGATCCAGCGGTTGAGATTAAAACATAGCACAGAAATTAGATCTAATATAAGCCGTTCAATCTAAATCCAACGATCAAGATTCAACTAACGTGTAAACCTTAGAGTTAATCTACACCGTCCATAACAGATCTAATGGTATAGATCTAATCTAGACGAAAATAGAGAAGGCGACGTGGACGTACCGGAAACGTGCGATGCAGATCGGACGGCCGGCGAGGGTTGGCGAGGTAGACGACGGCGCAGAAAGAAAATGTCGTCGGAGCTGGGGAAGACGACGCAGCCAACGGCGCTACAGGGCTTCTCCGGCGTGAAGAACTGGCGTGTTCGACGCGACTTGGGGCGGGCGTTACTCCGGTGGCCTTGGCGACGGCGGGGACTCAACGGACGGCGAGCAAAAGGCGAAGAGCTACAGCAACGTAACCGAGCAACTACGGCGAGCTCTCCTGTGGTCTCTAGAGCATCTCAACGTGCGTGCGAGGGGTTAAAAGAAGCGGTGTGAAGATCTCTGTACGACGTCCTCAACGGAAACTTAAAGGCTGCCTCGACGTGCTCGCTACAGGCGGCGGAAATCTCGGTCATCAAAGCCCACGCCCCTCCGGCGATCTCGCGGGGACGAAGCGACGTGGCGAAATCCTGACCGTCCGGGCGGCAATGATCCTAAGGCGCTCGCCCGCGGGCGACGTGGCGTGACGACAGCGGTTGGATCTTGATCCAACGATCCGAAAGCGCGGCGTCTAGGGTTTGCGCGGCACGGGCTGAGCGAGCTGTCGGCACGGGCTCGGCCGAGGTGCAGTGCTGGGCCGGGTAGAGGTTTCGGTCCAACACTATTCATCCGATTTTTAATGATTTTCGAATTAAAATAATTCAGATAATTAAACAAAGCCAAATAAATAGCAAGAATACCTGGAAAAATCTAGAAAAATTCTGGAAAATATTTTGGAACATTTAGAACTCAGATAAAATATTTCCAATAACACTTTGCATAAAACTTTGCATGAATTTAATTAAATTCAAGAAAGGTCAAAAAATGAATAAATCCAAATTAAATTCTAATAAATTCTCAGAAATTCCCAAAAATAAAAAATACTCCAAAATTAAATTAGAGTAAATTTCAGGGTGTTACAAACCTCCCCTTAATGAATCTCGTCCCGAGATTGAGTATGCCTCTGAAAATAGGTTAGGGAATTCCTTCTTTAGATCTTCTTCGCGTTCCCATGTTGCTTCACTTTCCGACTGGTTGCTCCACTGGACTCTGCAAAAACGCGTCGACTTGTTCCTTGTCTCTCTGACCATTATGTCCAGAATCTTCACCGGATGCTCTTTATAGGTTAAATCTTCTTGCAACTCGATTGCTTCTAAAGGCGTGTGCTCTTCCGGTACTCGAAGACACTTCTTTAATTGAGACACATGGAATACATCATGCACTCCTGCCAAGGACTGTGGCAACTCCAATTGATATGCAACTTCTCCTCTACGGCTCAGGATTTTGAACGGCCCGACATATCTGGGTGCGAGCTTCCCTTTTGTGTGGAATCTTCTGACTCCTTTGAGTGGCGTGACTCTGAGGTACACAAAGTCTTCAGGTTCAAAGCTCAATTCCCTGCGGCGATTGTCGGCATAACTCTTCTGCCTTGATTGAGCAATCTTCAGTCTTTCCCTGATCAGGGCGATTTGTTCTTCCGCTTTCTGAAGAATGTCCAATCCAAAAACATGTCGTTCACCTGTCTCATTCCAATTCAATGGTGTTCGATAGGATCGACCATACAAAGCTTCAAATGGAGACATCTGTAAACTTGATTGGTAACTGTTATTATAGCTGAACTCAGCATAGGGTAAACATTTGTCCCACGAAGCAGAATATGCTAGCGCACAAGCTCTCAGCATATCTTCCAATACCTGGTTAACTCTCTCAGTTTGACCATCTGTTTGCGGGTGGTATGCTGTACTAAAGTTCAAACGAGTCCCCATTGCTTCATGTAGCTTACCCCAGAATTTGGAGGTAAATTGGGTACCTCTGTCCGACACTATTTTGTTTGGTACTCCGTGCAAACAGACAATCCTTGCCATGTATAGCTCTGCTAACCGGTCTCTGGAATAAGTGGTCTTTACTGGTATGAAAGGAGCCACTTTAGTTAACCGATCTACTATGACCCATATGGAATCATTTTCACTTTGAGTTCTGGGTAAACCAGTTATGAAATCCATACCAATTTCTTCTCATTTCCATTCAGGTATTTTCAGGGGTTGCAATAGTCCTGCTGGTCTCTGGTGCAAAGCTTTGACTCTTTGATATATGTCACATAATGCAACATATTCGGCAACTTCCCGTTTCATGCTTGGCCACCAAAATCTTTCTTTTTAATCTTGGTACATTTTTGCACTTCCTGGATGAATTGAGTACTTGGAGTCATGGGCTTCCTCCAAAATTAACTGCTTCAAATCCTTTTTGTTCGGCACACAAATGCGCCCTTTAAACCACATAGTACCTTGCTCATCCAGTTTGAAATCCTTTGCCTTGCCCTCATCCATTTTGGACTTAATCCTCTTGATTTTGTCGTCATTTTTCTGCCCTTCCCTGATCTGATCTTCCAGGATTGGTTTTACTTCCAAGGCTGCTAAGAATCCCTATGGTACCATTTCCAATCTCAATTTCTGGAAATCTGAACACAATTCTGTCTGACTTGCTTCCAACAGCATGTTTACACTGTGGTTCTTTCTACTCAAGGCATCCGCCACCACGTTGGCTTTGCCAGGATGGTAATGTATTCCAACATTATAATCTTTGATTAACTCAAGCCATCTTCTTTGCCTCATATTCAGGTCAGCTTGCATGAAGATATACTTAAGACTTTTATTATCAGTATACACTTCACATCTGTTTCCGATGAGATGGTGACGCCATATTTTTAGGGCATGCACTACGGCAACTAATTCCAAATCATGAGTCGGATAGTTCTCCTCATGTGGCCTCAATTGCTTCGATGCATATGCTATTACCTTTCGCTTTTGCATCAATACACATCCCAATCCTTGACGCGATGCATCACAATAGATGTCGAAGCCTTGATGAACATCAGGTAAAACTAATACAGGTGCTGATGTTAATCTTTTCTCCAACTCCTGAAAACTCTTCTCACACTCAGGTGTCCATAAAAATTTCTTTTCTTTCTTTAGCAATTGCGTAAGAGGTCTCGCAATCGTGGAGAATCCTTCGATGAAACGACGGTAATATCCCGCCATTCCAAGGAAACTACGGATTTGGGTTACCGTCTTCGGTTGCTCCCAATGCAAAATTGTCTCCACTTTCTTTGGATCTACCGCAACTCCTTCTGTAGTCATTATGTGTCCAAGAAATTCAACCTTATTCTTCCAGAAATCACATTTACTAAATTTTGCAAACAACTGTTGTTCCCTCAATTTCTCAAGGACTAGCCTTAAATGTTCGGCGTGCTCTTCCTTCGTCTTGGAATAAATAAGATATCATCAATAAACACGACGACGAACTTATCCAAGTATTCCATGAAAACCTTATTCATTAAGTTCATGAAATATGCTGGTGCATTTGTCAAACCAAAAGACATCACTGTAAACTCGTAATGTCCATATCTTGACGAAAATGCAGTCTTCGGAATATCTTCTGATCGGATCTTTAATTGATGGTATCCTGATCGAAGATCAATCTTGGAGAAGACTCCTGTTCCCCTCAACTGATCAAAAAGATCGTCGATCCTGGGTAGCGGATACTTATTCTTTATCGTCACATCATTGAGTGCACGATAGTCTATACACATCCTAAAACTCCCGTCCTTCTTCTTGACGAACAAGACAGGTGCTCCCCATGGCGATGAACTAGGTTTTATAAATCTTTTTTCCAGCAGCTCTTCAATTTGCTTCTTCATTTCCACTAATTCCTCCGTGGACATCCTATAAGGTTTTTTAGCTATTGGAGCTGTCCCTGGAACAAGCTCTGTCACGAACTCGATATCTCTATCTGGCGGCATTCCAGGTAAATCTTCCGGGAAAACATCCGGATATTCATTGACTATGGAAACTTCCTCCAAGCTGACGGTCTTCATGTTGTTGACCATTAATTGTCCATCTCGTACTACTTATGCTTCAAACTCAACCCTTCTCCCTCCTGGGCTCTCGATTGATATAACTCTTTTTCCGCAGTCCAGCACGGCCTTGTGTTTGGTTAACCAATCCATTCCGGGATAACATCCGAGGTTTGGGTATTCAATATAATTAAGTTCGCTAGGAACTCTATTCCATTAATTATTAGTCTCACCCCAGAACATCCTACATTAGATTGGAGTTCTGATCCAGGGGATTGGACTAGAAGTACACACTTAAGTTCCACAATATCCAAATTATTGCGAACAGCAAAATCTTGAGAAACAAATGAATGTGAAGCTCCCGAATCGAATAAAACAGTAGCTGGTACTGAGTTTACTAGGAACTTACCCAGTACAACGTCCGTTGCATTCTGCACCTCATCCGCAGTGATGTGATTAGCTCGACCTCGTGCGGTTGCTTGGGATGGAGTTGCTTATGTTGATGCCCCGCGGTTCACAATTGGCGCGGGAGTCCTTGCGGGTGTGTTCCCCAGGTTAAAATGGACTGGGGTGGCACCTCCTTTCTTCGGGCAGTTGTTGGCGAAGTACCCCAACTCGTTGCAGTGATAACAACGTCTTCCTGCTGCCTGCGAGGTTCCTCCAGTCTGTACCACGGTTACGGCCGAGTGCAGCATTCGACCCATCGGGCGATTTGCGGCGGTGGTGCCTATCACGCCTGCAGGTTGGTGCGGATGAGCTGTTGGGGTGCCGTCCTCGCCTCTGCATGCCCCGACGACCTCCTTGTTGCGCCATTCTGCGCTTTACATTGTCATCAACTCTCGGCGCTTGCCCTCCAAAATAAGAGCCTTGTTAACTAGCTCTTGAAAGTCGAGAATGTGTGGTGATCGGTCCACCGCAATCCGCGTTTAATCCCTTCATAAAGCGGGATTATGCGGCCTTATCTGTAGCTACGTCTTACAGTGCGTAGCGTGCCAGTGAGTAAACTTATTCGGTGTCGGCCAGCGATTGGCCACCACGCTGAGGCTCAAATTCCTCTTTCTTAAGATCCATGATACCCTCGGGTACATGGTATTGACGAAAAGCGGAGGTGAACTCCTCCCACGTAATACTCTGTGGGTCTTCATGAGTTGCGCAGAAGTTTTCCCACCACTCTGCGGCAGTTCCTTCGAGTTGATGAGAGGCATAGAGCACCCTCTCATGTCCCACACACTGGGTAATGTGCAGCTTCCTTTCAATTGTCCTTAGCCAATCGTCCACTTCTATCGGATTGGCGTTACCGGAGAAGGTGGGTGGACGAGTTCGCATAAACTCTGATAACCTTGAGTAGGGGTGTGGTTCATGGTTACCCGCAGGTTGAACATTCGCAGTAGCCTGATTGGATATTTGTTGCATGGTCTGTACCATCGTGTTCATAAGTTGAGTTTGGGCAGCTAGAAAGGCTCCCAGATTCTGCATATCGACTTGCGGCGGTTGAGGATTGGCTCCTCATTACAGTTTGTCGGCTGATTCACTCCACTTCACTGGCTCCAATGTTTCCATGAGTCCTCACCATCTGTTGCAAACTTCCAAGGTTAAGAAAAGAAGAAAGCATAGACAAGTAAAAGAACTTATGTGGGGGAAACAGGTGTAACTTAAATTATTTAGCAACTTTATTGATATAATATAAGGTAGTATGGTTGCTCACAAGTGCCTAAGGGCAATGCAACACATACGAGACACTCATAACCAAAAACAAGTAAGCAAACATAGGATTCCATAACGACTCACACCTAATGGTGACTCTAAAACAAAAGACGCGACTCAAACACTCGAGTCTCGATACTACGCTCGACTAGACTCGATCACTCATCAAGCCAACCCGACTGCGGCTCCCCCGGAGTGTACACCGGCGGGTGCTCTGGCATCGGGGCGAACTGGTCCTGATGACCTACTGCAGCTGGTGCAAAAGACCCCATCGACTCTGCTGGTCCCGTGGCTGCTGCTCTGTCTTGCGCGGCTCACCTGACCGTGCCTCTGCTCTGGCTCCTCCGGATCTGGATCGTGCAGCTCTAGGACTGGCTCAGGCTCGGGTCCATACAGAGCCATCTGCAACTCCTGGATCTTCTGCATGGAGTGTGCTAAGCCCTCCCGCAGTTGGATCCTCACCTCCGTGACCTCGTCGTGGGTCCTCTGCAGCTCCTGGACTGTCTCGTCCAAGGCATCCTCCTGGACGATGACATACCTCGCCAGGTGAGTGATCGTGGTGTCTTCCTCCAAAAGCTCCATCCTATCAAAACGATTGTCTCGGCGCGGATGGTGACGAAAGACAGTGCCCTCCAACTCTGCGGAGTAGGTGCGGGCAATCTGCCGCATCGCTAGACGCGTCGTTTCTTGGATCCCGGCCTCAAAAGAAGACCTCCTGATCGTGATGTAAATAGGACGGCTCGCCCTTGTCCTCTCCCGGGCGTACACGGTGATCTTGACATCCCAGGCAATGTGAAGTCCGGCCCACACTACAGTGGTCCCCCGATAAAGCGGTCTGTCAAATCCTCCGAGCAGCTGCATCATACGCCATAGCTCAGCGGCGTATCCTCCAGTGCGCTCTCCATAGGTGTGGATCATCCTCATCTGCCAAAACAATCGTCGTTTAAATTAAACATATAATAAAATTTCAACATAGATATGAAGCAAGAGAGAAAGGATAAGTCGAGATTTCATTGATATTCTTGCTCAAGTTGATTAAATCTTAGAAAATAGTTTTATCCTCCCGAACACAACCTAACTAGGGTCAAATCATACAGTCAGCTTGCTCTGATACCACCTCTGTCGGGCCCCGAATCTACAAACTCGGACCCTCTGTGTATTCTATGCTAGTCCAGGATCACGCTAGCACACACAGTCTTACAGGGTTGCACATCACAGACGTCACAGCGATATAAAAATAAATAGTGCAAACATTCATATAAACTGAGTTGTACAACCTTATGGTCTCCTTACGTAAAATCAGCCACGCAGGGCATACATTATTCAGAGTAAAAGAAATAGCAGCGGAATAAAAATAAATGTCGTGGAAGCCTTCATCTTGCCACAGGCAACCGACTGGGCTTGCCCCCTAATTGTCCGGATCCTCAATGTACTCCTCCTCCCACGCTGGTGTAGACTCCTCCACTGATATTGGGGTTGATAAGTAAGGAGGGGTGAGTACACAAGGCACTCAACAAGTAATGCACAGAATGCAGCGCTATTACTATATGCAAAGCTTATTCCAAAGGATTGGCTTAATTGGTTCTTTTGCATCAAACAACATTTTTAAACTAGTATCTTATTTAGATTAAAGCAGTGAAACAATTATAATTAATACTAATTTTTTCAAATGGTTTTTCTTTGAAGATTCTCGGCACACAGCCTTAACAGTTCATTTTTAACACTGGCACGCAGCCACCCTTTCCACATTTTTTTTGAAGATCTACCCCTTGACTGTAATCCCTGAGCAATGCTCAATACCGCGAGCACGGCTAATCGAATAGTTTTTTACACTCTGCAGAGGTTGTACACTTTACCCACAAGATACAGCCGCTCACCACACAGGTGATTGTTCGCAACAAAGCTTTTCAGGAACCGCTACCTTACCCAAAGAACCTCTCCAGTATTGCCTTCACTGTCACTTCCCTCACACAGAGCCGAAGTATAGGACAGGCCAATCACCGTTGGATGGGCACCAAGCCGTAGCACAGTGCGCTCCCGTCTGAGATACACCGCGTATCTTGTCACCACGAGGTATCAGAGGAAAGATAAAGAACCCTAATCAACTAGGTCCGTCCCATACCGGACATGTGGATGTACGGGTGACTCAGATCAAAGGCTTGCAAGGTGAAGTCCTTAGTCGACCAAGGCAAGACTTCCAATACTCAATAGTGGCACACAGCCCATTGTGGCACACAGACTCACATCACTCAACAACCCATTCCCACACAGGCCCACCTGGCACACAGCCTCTTGCCACTTGCCCCAGTCTAAATCATTCCCACCCAGTTGATTATTGTGCAACACATGCCAGCAATAACTCAACATCGGTATGGAACCACACAGGTCTCCACACTTCAATTTCATCATGTGACATCATCACACCACTTTCATAATACATTCAATATTCTATTAGTCAATAAGGTAGCATTTTTTTCCGAAAGATCATTCATGATTCGTTGCTAGGCTAAGCATCTATTCACGATCTAGCCTCCCGTGTTGGCACAGTATTAACATCCAACTAATACAATCAAACTTAGGGTGACAATGATTTAGGGCATACAATCATTAATTTCACGGTGGCATAAAAAAATGGGTTGATTATCTACATTATCCCAAAGTAGTTCAAATTTATTTTTACTTAATGTAGCATGCATAATTTCAAAGCAAAGTACATTTAAAAACTGGGATCAAAATGGTCAAAGCATCACTTGCCTTCAAAGAGTTGCTGGTCGTGTCCCGAAGCTTAGTCTTGAGCGACGAACTCTTCCTCGAAACCTTCTGGCAAATTTGCGTCTACGCGTACAAACAATATATGCAATAAATAACTAATACAGAGGACTAAATGACCTCAAAAATTCAAATAAAATTCACCATTAAAGAGATCGCAATTTTATGAATTTTTAGAAATTTGAATCACCCAAATCCGAGTTAAAATTCAAAAGTTATAGCCAATTGAAGTTTGAATAAAATCTGAAAATACAGAAATTAGAGAATCCGATTTTTCTGAATTATTTCTATACTGAAAAAACGCATTTATGATGTCAGCATCGCATTATGATGACGTCAGTACAGAAAAGAATTTCGGCCAAAATATTTTTATATACAAAAATATTTATGACATCAGCGATGACGTCAGCATGACACGTGGCAGTTCCTGGTGCAGCCACGTCACTCTGGTCCATGGACTGGGTCCACGACCGCTCGGTCCACCGTGAGTGCGGTGGCACCGTGCGTGCACCGGTAGCGCAAGCCGTGGCATCAGCGACAATGCGCAGCCAATCCCGACGCGACACGCGGCAAAATCCAAACCGTTCGCTATACCAATGGTCAGATCTTATGCCTGCGCGGCTCGGTGACGCCTCGATTCCCGCACGGCCACGCGTCGCGCATCGAACGGTGCCCTCAGATCCAACGGCCAGCAACGCGCCGCCATCGCGACGCCGGTTTCTGCGCGACGCAGCGTCGACATCGCGACGGCTCTTCAAAATCGGCGGTCAGGATTTGGTCTGGTTCCCGGTCAACGTGCGCACGCGTCTGCACGTGATTCGTTGGAGGTGAGGCGCCATCTCAGCTGCACGTTCAAATTTGAACGGCACAGATCCGCGCGCCATAGCTCAATCCACTGCTACCGTTTAGATCTAATCCAACGGCCCACGGTACCCGAGCTATTTACTATTCATCAGGCTACGCGGCGCAATCTCACGCGTACACTACCGATCCAGCGGTTGAGATTAAAACATAGCGCAGAAATTAGATCTAATCTAAGCCGTTCAATCTAAATCCAACGATCAATATTCAACTAACGTGTAAACCTTAGAGTTAATCTACACCGTCCATAACAGTTCTAACGGTATATATCTAATCTAGACGAAAACAGAAAGCGGCGTGGGCGTCATCGAAGCGTCGCGATGCGAATCGAGCGGCGGTGAGGTTGGCGAGGTAGATGACGGCGTAGAAAGAGAAGGTCGCCGGAGCTGGGGAAGACGACGCAACCAACGGCGCAACGGGGCTTCTCCGGCATGAAGAACTGGCGTGTTCGACGCGACTCGGGGCGGGCGTTACTCCGGTGGCCTTGGCGACGGCGGGGACTTAACGGACGACGAGCAAAAGGCGAAGAGCTACAGTGGCGTAACCGAGCAACTACGGTGAGCTCTCCTGTGGTCTCTAGAGCGTCTCGACGTGCGTGCGAGGGGTTAAAAGACGCGGCGTGAAGATCTCTGCACGACGCCCTCAACGGAAACTTAAAGGCTGCCTCGACATGCGCGCTACAGGCGGCGGAAATCACGGTCATCAAAGCCCACGCCCCTCCGGCGATCTCGCGGGGATGAAGCGACGTGGCGAAATCCTGACCATCCATGCGGCGATGATCCGAAGGTGCTCGCGTGCGGGCGACGTGGCGCGATGACAGCGGTTGGATCTTGATCCAACGGTCCGCAGCGGCTAGGGTTTGATGCGCCTTGGTGAGCGGTATCGGCGCACGGCTAGGCCGAGGCGCAGTGCTGGGCTGGGTAGAGGTTTCGGCTTGACACTATTCATTCAATTTTTAATGATTTTCGAATTAAAATAATTTAGATAATTAAACAAAGCCAAAATAAATAGCAAGAATACCTGGAAAAATCTAGAAAAATTCTGGAAAATATTTTGGAACATTTAGAACTCAGATAAAATATTTCCAATAACACTTTGCATAAAACTTTGCATGAATTTAATTAAATTCAAGAAATGTCAAAAAATGAATAAATTCAAATTAAATTCTAATAAATTCTCAGAAATTCCGAAAAATAAAAAATACTCCAAAATTAAATTAGAGTAAATTTTAGGGTGTTACACATAACCATATCTACTATAGTCATCGGTAAAAGTAATAAAGTAATGAAAACCACCTCTAGCACTCGTGCTCTTTGGTCCACATACATCAGTATGTATGAGGTCCAATAAGTGAGATGCCCTCTCACAATACCCTGTGAAAGGTGTCTTGGTCATCTTACCAAGTAGACAAGACTCACATGTGTCAAATGATTCAAAATCAAATGATTTTAGAAGACCATCTCTATGGAGCTTCATCATGCGTTTTTGTCTAATATGACCCAAGCAATAATGCCAAAAGTAAGTGGGATTCAAACCATTTGGCTGAAGCCTCTTAGCATCAATATTATACACATGAGCATCATCAAGATTTAAAATAAACAACCCATTCACAATGTTTCTCAATATTGAATTTATAACCTTCTGCCAACAAACATGAGGCAACAAACATGAGGCAAAAATAATGTTTCTGCTTAATGCTGGAGCATAATAAAAATTATTTAATTCCATAATAATTCCTGAAGGTAAATGTAGTGGCAAGGTCCCGACGGCCAATGTAGCAACCCTTGCTTTATTCCCAACTCGGAGATCAACCTCGCCTCTTGCAACGCTCCTACTCCTTATTAACCCCTGCATCGAATTGCAAATATGAGCAACCGATCCGGAATCAAATACCCAAGAGTTATTAGGAGAATAAGCAAGATATACATCTATAATATTAATATCTGATTTTGATGGCTTAACTCCACCATTCTTTTTTAGATCAGCCAGATACCTTTTGCAATTCCTCTTCCAATGGCCTGACTCTTTGCAGTAGAAGCATTCACTATCTGAAGTAGGGCTAGACTTGAAATTAGGCTTAGGCTTGATGCTGGGGGTCTTATCCAAAGTTTTAGCCTTACCTTTTCCTTTAGTCTTTGCTTTCTTCTTGAAGATAGTACTTTTCTGCACCATCATCACATGACTAGTGCTTTTCTTAATGCCATCCTCTACTGTCTTGAGCATCATATGCAGTTTGGTGAGATTCTTGTCCATGCCATTCATATGAAAAGTCAAAATGAATTGCCTGAATCTCGGAGGGAACGACGCAAGAATCAATTCAGTAGCCAACTCTTGGCTAAGTGGGAAACCAAGTTTTTCCAAGCTCTGAGTGTAATCAACCATCTTGATTACATGAGGGCTCACCGGACTGCCCTCTGCCAGCTTGCATCCGAACAAGGACTTTGAGATCTCATATTTCTTAGTCCTAGACTAGGTCTCAAACATACCCTTATGCGCCACGATCATATCGTAGGCCTCTATGTTCTCAAACTGCTTCTGAAGGTCTGAGTTCATAGCAGAAAGCATGAGACAACTAACATCGACGGACTCATCAACCGCCCTTTTGTAAGCGGCTTTAACAACATTGGAAGTATTCTCGTCAGGCACATCTGAAATTGGTTGCTCTAGAACATGTTCCTTTTTATCTTGCGTGAGAAAAATTCTCAGGTTGCGGGACCAATCCGGAAAGTTTGTTCCATTAAGTTTTTCCTTTTCAATTATTGAACGCAAAGCATAACTGGAAGTGGGTGCAGTATAAGGTGGTGCCATAATCTAAAATAGAAAATATATGCAAAAATTGAGAAAAATATTCACAAAGAGTAGCTTATATTAAATAATTTAATAAAGATACTCCCACTAAATTTCATATACCTCTTATGGAACTTAATGATTCAAGATCCACAATTAATTAGTCTACTAGTGAGCTATAGCATCACCGCTACAAGGCTAATGAATTTCGTAAGCAACCCTTTGCTAATCATATCACTATATGACTCTTGTTGTTGGGTGGCATCTCTAAGCCCTAGCCCCAACCCTATGCCCCAAGGTCCATAACCGTTATGATGACCTTGTCAAGTGAAACCAATGCTATGCGTGTGAGTGTCCGACACAAACCCATTTAATCAAGGAAAGTTAATGGCACCCTGCTTTAGCAGACCTACCATTAATTTAAATTATTTTGAATGGTGCAACCAATTGGGAGGGCATCCATTTTGCTTAATATTACATGAGGGATCTTTACTTCTACCATATTAAAAGCATTCGGAACAACTATATAACACGCATAGAAATAACTAAATAGGAGCACTTAAACAATCACAGATAATTACATTAATTGTGACATAGTATGGCCCTTCACATGGTAATCTCCATCGCCACGTTTCCTATTCATCATACCTCCAAGTGCTTGAGTCCTCCAAGTACTACCACTAAGCTATTACTCCTAATAGCACTAGTAATAGATTACAAGGAGTGAAGAAACATCACAAGTCAACACGCAGGCTATTTATACAAATATAGATAGCCTTGGGCTGCAATCAAACATGACACGCAGGCCATGAAAATTACACACATGCATCATATACAAAAGGGGGCCATACTATTCACATCAATCCTACAAAAACAAGTTATGCATAGAATCGCATTCTATCGAACGATGTGAACTCACAACGAACTATAAGGCGTTGAAACCTCTTCGAAAAATACAGATCAAATCATGAATCCGACCACGGAAAACCTCTTTGAGCTAATCATATTAACTCTATTTTCAATCACAGATCCGTGTCGATCAATCCCACTGATCTTCGCATGCTGCTTGTGGATTTACGTTTCACAGTCTACCCCGATAGCGGAAACCGATCGGTAGGGGTAATTAGTGGTGCGACCACATCAGCATGATCATAGGGTAATAACCTTGAACCCGTCTAGGACCACCGAACATGAATTAATCTTATTAACAAGTGCCAGAAATCGATCTATCAAATAGAACGACAAATAGAACAGCAACAGATCACATCTATTACTACCGCATATCATCATATGCATCTATTCCGAATCTAAAAATTCACAGCAAGGCTCTAATACCACTGCTGGGGAACGGGTAGGCTACTCTAGCGAAAAATCAAAATTTTCTACCGCGTAACCAAGGAACCACTTCAAGTTATAGATCACAAAATTACCACTAGACGCGCAGACCCGTAGTGGAAGTAGAGTCGATGTAGCGCAATGGTGCAGACGTAGTCGCACTAGCCTTGCTCCTCCTCAACAGATCCTTGTGACTTTCGCAGGTTGAAGCTTCGCAGCAACACCTCCAAGGTATCTACACGTACGGAGCAGGAATACTACGTGCCGGAGTGCTAGCGCCGGCTGCGTGGTTCTAGGTGAAGGAGGGGTGGCGGCTAGGGTTTCAGGAATTCCGAGTTCCTATATCTCCTCTTTTCAAAGCCAGCACCTCCTCCCTTTATATAGACATCCCATAACGGGTTTTAACCCTTAAAGCCTATTAGAAACTCTAAGCCTATTACAACTCGAGTCCCTATCCGAATTGGTTATAGCCCCTTAAGTGTGCGACCCTATAGGTTCACAGCACTTGGACATGACCCGAGTATTCCTACTCGACTAGACATGGCTCAAGTACTCCAACTCGACCAGACATAGCTCGAGTACCCTTATTCGACCAGTCATGGTTCGAGTACTCCTACTCGATCGGACATAGCTCGAATACTCTTACTCGACCAATAACCGGCAGTGGCCTCTAGCATGATATGCCAATTCCCATGTACATGTAAAGATTGGACGAACCTCAACAGTGCACTATATGCATTTCCTTTTGCCTCACGATATTGGTCAAACCCAAGGCGAGTTGTTGTCATCCTTATTTGGATGGCTCGACCATTCTTTCTCGATGCCGTGATTCGGATTCCCGAATACATCGAGTTAACTCTTTGACTCGATGACTCGAGCAACTCTTTACTCAAGTAGCATGGCCATGCATTTCTGGAATCCATCCACTCGAGAGGCCTAGATATATCTCTCCCGTTGTGTGGAGGGGCAAATCTTATTTTCATAGACCACACCTCGCAGCATGTTTCATGACAAACCCGAAAGCCATCTTTAAAACTACCTAGTTACAGAGTAGCATTTGATGACCCCTAAGTAAGCCATTACGCATCTTGAGAACATGCGAAAATCTCAAGTCGAAGGATATAGCATACACATCGTATATGAGACCAACTGATGACATGAAAGAATACAACGTTCTCGCAGTGTCTCATTGTGGGTCGATGTCCAACACCATGTTCTCTAACATGTGCCCATATTATTGGTTTGATATCTCCATATCTATGACCCGCGAAACATGGTCATCGACCAATACATATGCTAGTCTACTCATATGTGTCCTCATATGATTATCGACTAGGGACCCCTTTTAGAATGAACATCATAAAGAAGAACACATAGTTTCACAAACAAGTCACATACTTGTTAATCAATATCCATGATGTTATTGAAAGAACAATCTCATAGTTTATGAATATTTATGGAAATATAATCATCTCTATGATTGCCTCTAGAGCATATTTCCAACAGCAAGATGCCAGTACTACAAAAGTTAGCCAGGGATGTCGCAAAGGCCAAATCCTTCAGAAAGGCATCCCTGGAACATCCCTCCAATCACACCACAGAATCCAAGAGTGATGGTAAGGGACCTAAACTTGGTTCCAAGTAATTCACAGGAGGTAACCCCTATAGATAGAATCCGCATATTAACTAGCGCAATTCTAGATCGACCAACGGAGGGGAACAATGAGCTTAATGCAACGCTCATTAGATCCCTAGCCGCTGATCTCCAAGAAGCTGCTGAAGAAGTGCAGAGCATGTCCCTATTAACAAGATCACAAACTAATTCTCGTGTGGAACAATCTTCATCTGGTCAACACCAACAAGGCACCAATTAACAACGGAGGAATGAACCACAGCGGAGAAGTGTGTATGAACGCCTTACCCCAGGTGAAATTCCTAATCGTGGTCGGCGACAACCTGATTCTCTTGAATATACGGAACACGTTCCTAATGTGCGAACATGTTTGGGACTCTATACAGGATGTAAAGCCTTTTCTCCGGGGCTCAGAGATGTTGCCTGGCTTGAGAAATTCAAGCTGGGCCATCAAAAAGTTTGGATAGAACTCAAAACCCATTAGAATTGTTGCAAGTTTATATCACCTCCATCCAAGCTACTGGTGGTGATGAGAAGGTAATGGCTAATTATCTTCCTACTGTTCTTAAAGGATCCACAAGAACTTGGCTATTCAATCAGCTGGAAGGATCTATTTTTAGTTGTAAAAACTTATGACATGCAATTCTAAACAATTTTAAAAGTTGTTATGCTAAGCCTGGAAAGGAAGATGACTTACATCATCTTCGTCAAACTTCTGACGAACATTTACGTCAATTTATTAAAAGGTTTGTAGAAGTTCATAATACCATTCCAAATATTTTTGATGATTCTGAAATTTGTGCGTTTAAGCAGGCTATATGCTACAAACATTTCATGGAACATATCGATATTCACCCACCCTTTACCATATCAAAATTCTTCAATATGGTAGATCGGTACTCGGACACGCATGAGGCCATTGAATGGAATTGTATGGTTGATAAAGTACATACGCTACCACAACCCGGTCTAGCGAAGTCTGAGGACAAAAAGTTCACAAAGATCTTTAAGCCCGAGGACCACAAGGGGAACAATAAGAAAAAGAATAAGAAGGTTGTTCAAAGAGTGGTCGCAAGCGTTTCAAAATGACCTGGATATTCCAAATGGAAGGCTCGTTGGAAAAAGAAATATGGTTGGCAGGATGATCGACCAGTCAACATCGAAAAACTCTGGTGCAACTAGTGGCATCGGACGCTGGTATCTTCTGCACAATGCACCATGACACCATTTTTGTAATTGTCGTACTTGGCAAAGGCTTATGGAAGATTTTTTACTTTGGTAAAAGACCTATGACAACCTTACCAGAAGGTCGAAGCAATAAATATGCTGATGGCGATGAAGATATGGGTTACCAGAAAGCCAATAATCACATCAATATTATCTTTGGAGGATCATCTGTGTATGCTTCAAAAAGGCAATTCAAATCTGCTTGGAGAGAGGCCAACAACAATGACACTAGCGCAGGAAAGCCACACTACCCAAAATTGTCGAACGTTGCGATCAACGTCAAATGAACATGATTGCCCAAAATGTATGTCTATCCCTCATAAACTTCCATCGGTAGTTTCTCCTACAATTAGTAATGGCAAGGTAGGAAGAGTTTTGGTTGATGGAGGGAGTTCCTTATATTTACTTTTTATTCATACCTCAGATGAAATGCGATTCCTCATTCTAAAATTAGACCCATCACAAATCTATTTTATGGGATTGTGTCTGGTCCGTCGGTATTTCCGATCGGACATATTGTATTGCCTATCACTTTTGGGGATGCCAATAACTTTAGAACAGAGTTAATTTCTTTCAAAATTGTTGATTTTGAGTCATCTTATAATGCCATTTTGGGTAGATCTTCACTAACAAAATTTATGGCAATCACTCATCATGCCTACCAGAGCATTAAAATACCTGGTCCAAAAGGTGTGATTAATGTGCAAGGTAATCATCAGGCTATTGCACTAAGTTGCGATCAAAAATTACTTGAAATTATCGATCCCTTACCATTAAGGGATGTTAATGATGCAGATAAGCCTTGTAAGGCTGAAAAGCCCAGCAAGATGAACAAGCTCAAGATGACTCCTCAACCAAATGAGCAAATAAAGCAGGTCCCCATTCACCCCACTGACTACTAAAAAAATGTTCGGATAGGGTTAGGAATGGATGCCAAATAGGAAGACGCTCTTGTTACTTTCCTCTCGGCTAATGCAGATGTGTTTGCATGGAAACCATCCAACATGCCTAGAGTTCCAACGGAGGTAATAGAACATAGGTTAGCCATACGACCTGATGTACGACCAGTGAAGCAGAAGCTATGTTGATTCGCTCCTAATTGGCAAGAAGCCATCCGATAAGAGTTGGATAAACTCTTAGAAGTTGGTTTTATTTGTGAAGTTGGTCATCTGAACTGGCTTGCGAATCCTTTCATGGTAAAGAAAGCAAATGGTAAGTGGCGTATGTGTGTTGACTTTAGTAGTTTAAATACTGCTTGTCCAAAAGATGATTTTCCTTTAACCTGAATTGACCAACTGATCGACTCAACTGTGTGTTGCGAATTGATGAGATTTCTAGATACATACTCCTGTTATCATCAAATAAGCATGGCACGGGAAGATGAAGAGAAGAATTCCTTTATAACTCCTTTTGGCTTCTACTGCTACAAGAAGATGTCATTTGAGCTGAAAAATGATGGAGCTACGTACCAGGGCCTTATGTAGAAGACTTTTATTAGTCAAAATAGGGCAAAATTCTCGAAGCTTATGTCGATGATCTCGTTGTAAAGAGCAAGAAAAGCTCTAATCATTTGTCAAACCTAGCTGAAACCTTCGATAATTTGAATAAACATGAGATTAAGTTGAATCCAGAAAAGTGTGTACTTGGAGTTTCTTCTGGAAAGTTGCTTGGTTTCCTTGTTTGTTCTGAATGTATCGAAGTAAACACGAAGATGATCTGGGCCATTGAATCTTTGAAACCACCGTCTACAATGAGGGAAGTTCAAGGTTTAACTGGTCGGATGGTTGATCTTAGTCGCTTTATCTCAAGATCAGGAGAACATGGTTTACCTTTCTTTAACGTAATAAGAAAACACGATAAATTTCACTGGTCGGATGAAGCAGATAGGACCTTCAAAGACATCAAAACTTATTTGCAAAGCCTACCCACACTGGTCTCACCCACCCCTGGGAAACCTTTGTTGGTTTATTTTGTGACTACAAATAATGTGGTTAGTTCTATACTAGTTGTCGTACGAGACAAGGTTCAAAAACCTATCTATTATGTAAGCGAAGTCTTGCACGAACCTAAGGAGAGATACCCTCAGGTTCAGAAACTTCTTTATGCCCTATTAATGGCTTGACATAAATTAAGGCATTATTTCCAAACACATCGGATTACAGGACCTTCATCTTTTTCCTTGGGTAATATACTCCATAACCAACAGGCAACTGGTCGGATTGCTAAGTGGGAAGTAGAACTTGGATCTTTTGACATACATTTCTTTGCCTGAATAGCAATTAAGTCACAAATTTTTGCTGATTTTATTACCGAATGGACTAATAGTGAGCCCCTAGAGTAGGATTCCACTTATACTGGCCACTAGAAATTATACTTTGATGGCTCTAGAGAAATCAAGGGTTTATGGCTGGTATAGTACTAGTTACACCTTAGGGCAACCAGTTACAACACGTAATCTAGATATAATTGCATGCTAAAAATAACATAACAGAGTATGAAAGTCTTGTAGTTGGGCTCTGAGCTACAAAATCCATCGGAGTCCGTCAGTTTTTAACAATGGCCTATTCACAATTAGTCGTAAACCAGGTTAGCAAGGAATACAGGACGTCCGATATGGTAATGGATCAATACTTGGATGAAGTGAGGAAATTAGAAAAATACTTCACTTATTTCGAAGGCCAATATATACCGCGAAAAGATAATCTCTTAGCGGACCAGTTTTCAAAACTAGGATCCTCACGAGTCACAATCACTTGTTCCAATAGATGTTTTTCTTGAATATCTGTTTAAACCTTCTATAGATACATCCATAAAAAAGTGCGCAACCAATACTGAGGTCGGAGTCCTTGAGCAGGATACAGATTTGGCTAAACCATTTAAAGCCTATCTAGAAAATGGGACACTACTTATGGATATTCATGAACAAGATAGATTAATTCGAAAGGTATGAATATACAAACTTCTCGATAATACTCTTTACAGAAGGGAACACATGGTGTTCTAATGTGATGTATATCCCAAGAACGCTTAACGACACCGAGGCTTATGTGGAGCATATGCTTCATCTAGAACACTGGTCAGGAAAACATTCTGACAAGGTTTCTATTGGCCCACTGCTTTACAAGATGCTATGCTACTTGTAAATCCTATGAGCAATATCAATTTCATGCCCGACAGGTACATCTACCCGCTAATCAATTGCAGACCATACCATTGTCATGGCCATTTTCGACATGGGGCATTGATATAGTAGGTCTGTTACCAAAAGCAACCAATAGATTTAAATTTCTATTTGTGTCCATTGATACATTCAAAAAATAGATTGAGGCTGAGCTTGTAGTTTCAATTACGACTCAAGTAGCAAAGAAATTATTTATGAAAAATATAGTCACTAGATTTGGTGTTCCTAGTCGACTAATTACTGATAATGGATCACAATTTATTAGTGGTCTGTTTCAAGACTATAGTGATGAAATAGGCACAAAAATTTGTTACACTTCAGTTACTCATCCTCAAAGCAATGGAGCAATTGAATATGCTAATGGCCAAGTCATACAAGGTATGAAGAAATGAGCGTTTGATCGTCTTACGAAATGCTCGGGGGCTTTGGTAGAAGACCTCTACTCAGTGCTTTGGGCCATATGCACAATGACCAATACAACAACAGGAGAAACACCTTTCCATCTGGTCTATGATGCAGAAGCTGTGTTACCTAGTGAGATACACTTAGATTCTACACAAACTACTCTATATGAACAGGTCGACCAAGACATTCAATGTGAAGATGGCGTCAATATCTTGGAAGATAAATGAGATCGAGCACTTATCAGATCGGCGGCCTATTTACATGGCTTAAGATGATACTACAACAAAAGAGTTCAACCGCAAACACTCAATGTGGGAGACTTGGTTTTAAGGCGCATCTAGAACCAATCTCACTTAAATAAGTTATCTTCCAAATGGGAAGGTATCTTTACTGTAGTATCAATCACCTGACCAGGTTCTGTTCGGCTTGCTACAGACGACGAAAGAATCCTTTCAAACGCATGGAACATTCAACATCTTTGCAGGTTCTATGTGTAAACTTTTTTATTGCATATTTGGTTTACATTTATATATCTCTCAAGTGTTACAAATAGTGGTTTTTCCTGTCTTGCTTAAATTCTGAGATATCACAATATTCTCTTTCAACTACATTCTCTAAACTAAGTATGAGGTTGCTGGTCGGGTTATGAGATGACTTCTAATAGAGCCTTTTCATGAAAACCAATACTTACTGCATTGAAACTCATTAGACTGACCTTGTATCAAATCTGCTGCGGGTTAATACTAAGTACAACATGTTAAAGAACTGGTCGTCACTCCATTATTGTTTGTCTTCCGATCACATTGGTGATTAGTACACAAAACAGTCGGGGGCTAGTGATATACACAGAAAAATACACAAGCAGACAAGTAAACAAGAGATAAAACATAACATAAGAAGAGATATTTCATTAATTCAAAAATTTCTTAAACATTTACTTGAATGCAATCTTTACATTCTTCATGTATAACTTCTTCACATCTTTTATTAATCTCTTCTTGAGTAGGAAGTTGCATGTCGGGTGCTAATTTCTCCAGTTCTACTGCATCCTTATAAAAATGCCTCAGCTTGACAAAGATGACATTTACTTGGATGGAAATAGAGGTATGGAGTGCCGTCTTCATGGTCTATATGCCATTATGGGTATGTGGTCTTGGAATTTCTTCAATTGGCTATTGACCCCCGCGATCTGCTCATCAACAGACGGATCCAAATTTGTAAGTTCCATATCAGAACCTTTCAAATCCGCTGTGATATTCCTTAGTTGTTTAAAATTAAAAATTAGAGTGGCTTTGTTTACCCTCTAAATTTTTACCATGTCCTTTGAGAAGATTTGTAATTGATTCTTCATCTTTTTCATCTCTTCTTGCATTTTGGTGCTAAGCTCTTCAAGCTTTTTTCTCTCCATTTATTCTTTGGAGAGCTAAGCTTATTTGTCCTCTATTTCTTTTTTCAAATCTGTCAAGTTCCGAAAAGAAGTAAATTACTATGTACTTCATTTGAAAAACAAGTTAAGCTGGTCGGGAATGGAGTTTTACTATTATTTCGAACTCCTTCGCAAGAAGAGTAGAATTAAGCTCCTTGGTGAGCTGTCGTACATGGGCCTCATTCTTCATGAAAGCCTCGTGGAGCCTAGAGTTCTTGTCCTCCAGGAATTTATACTTATTATTGGCTTTGATAAGATCAAATTGATAGCCCTTGGCAGTGTTTTGAGCCACCAAGAGCGGTTTCTCTAACTCTTTTATTTTTTCTTCAAATCTATTTCCAAATAGATCTGTTAGAAAAAATAACTTGAAATAGAATAAATAGAGGAAGTTATGAGTGAACATACTTTTCTGTTATTTTTTAATTTCGACCTTGGACAAAGTCTTTGCTTGACGACCTAACAGGTTGACCAATTCTTGCGATTGCTATATAAAGCAAATAGCAAATAAATCAAAATGCCTCTTATTAAAAATTTAAAGAGAGTTGAGAAATTTAACTTTGACAACAAGTTGTTCAAGACTTGCTTAAAATCCTTCTCGTAGTTAGAATGACTACAAGAGGAAGCCAGTGACAAAGTCACTAGAGTGATGACGTCGGTGATCATGGCCTTTGTGGTGACCACTTCCACCTCTTTTGTTGCACTGGTCGGAATGACCAATGTTTCTTCTATTCCATTGGTTAGAATGACCGTTGTCTCCACCGCTGCATTAGGGAAATCTATTTCCATCGTGGAGACCTCTTCAGTGGCGGTGGTCATCCCGACCACCTTTGTTGCCACTACGGGAAGAGAACCAACCTCCTCCGCGGATGCAGCTCCTCCGACCAGTGGCTCTTCGGCACTATTTAGAGCATCCTGCCCACTGGTCGGGTCCTCTCAACTGCCTCATGTGTCATCAAGGCTTGCTCTAAACTAGTCGTTGCAAGTTCGACCAGTAAATTGGCCTCAACCTCTGTCTGGGCACTTGTACCCTAATCCACAGACGGGCCAGGGTCGGCTTCCTGTGGGCTAATACAAAGCAAATATATATATGCTTATGTTACTGAAGAATTATACTCAAAACTAAAAATGTGTAGAGAAAATTTACTACAAATAAGTCCTAACTCAATGCCCAAGGTCACCAAGGTATCTTTGGATTGTAAGGCAACCCTACTGACACCCTGGGGGCTATAGCCACTGTTATGTCCAAAGAGGGGGGACTTTCGCTTCCTTGTAATTATGAGAGGAGCCCCTTCACTCTCTTCTTCTTCTCTTTCGCCCTAAACATATGAGAAATTGGGATAATGTCTATAAGCTCTACCCCAATTGCCATACCATTTCTTATTCCACACGTAAAATGAGGTCTTCTTCTTTTGCACATCTGTAGTAAGCTTCGCCGTCTTCTCTTGTGCTTGGGGTCGATCGTGCACATGCTTAGAGCGTAAGGCACTATCGACACCACGGCTTGACTAGTGCTAGTCATATCAGCACTAGCCTATACGATGGCAGCCGGGTCCACTGTCTTAGAAGTACTCTTAACAATATTCCCCTTCTTCTTGGTTGTTGGGGCCATGGCTGCCACCTCTGATTGGTCAGCCTCCCGCTTCCGACCATACATCTAAATACAAAACCTAATTGTTAACATAAAAAAAGTTAAAGAGCAAAATAACCAAAAGTACCGCTTAGTACTTATGTCGATGCGGGCCTGATCGATCAGGCTAGAAGGCTATTTATCCAAAGAAGCCTAGTCGGAGCCATCCAAGGGCACTCGCAAGATGGATGCAACCTTCGACTAGGTCTTCGCAATGGTCAAAACTGACAAAAAAGCATAAAAATGTAACTAAACCATCTTAAATAAAAATTTAGATGAAAAAAGAGGTCGCGGATTTAAAATTCTTACCTCCAGGTTCATCATTAGAAGGATCCTAGTCACCTTAGATTCTCTAGGCGAATCTGTACCACCCTTTCAAGGGACTCACCTTATGGAATAGAAAATCGTAAACGATCTTCTGCCCCCACAAGCCCCCTGACGACAGCTTGGCGATGGTCTTCACGATCAACCGCACTTTGTTGGTCAGTTCCAGTGATTCTTTTTCGTCTTTTGTTTGAGTCCTCGACCACACCGGGGCGGCTTTCCCGGTGAACCAGCAGTAGCTACCCCCAGTATCTGAGAATAGAACTACTCCTGATAGTAATCCAACAAAGTATCCTTGATTGGAAGGGAGGGGCACTGAGAGGCAATTTTCTTGGAGCCTGAACTAAGTGCTCCCACAAATTTCTTAGGTCTTGTTTTTTCTCATGTATTGGTAGAAATAGCGAAAAAGACGAAGAGGAGGAGGGATGCCAAGGAAAGCTTTGCAAAGATGCGAGAAAACGCTCAAGATCAAAATGGAGTTGGGATTAAGATGATAGAG
The DNA here is from genome assembly GCA_036346275.1 of Otatea glauca. Classification (NCBI taxonomy): domain Eukaryota; kingdom Viridiplantae; phylum Streptophyta; class Magnoliopsida; order Poales; family Poaceae; genus Otatea; species Otatea glauca. Next base: position 26,353,132 of record CM070730.1, on the reverse strand, counting down.
CTCAATCTCATATTGATCAAGCACATCGGTAAGAAATTCGCTCTCGAGAAGATGAAGTCCTAACCTGACAAAAGATGAGTAGAGGACGAGGCGCCCCTCCTGGGCATCGACTTTGTGTGCTCCCCTAGGATCCCACCTCAGCATTTCACGTGAGGGGATCAAACCTTGCTCCTCAAGTTCCATGATCCTGCCCTTAGTAAGAATAGACTTGTCCATGGTAATGAGTTTCAAGGAAGATGGAAGTTTGAGAATGAAAGAACTCAAGAACTCAGAAAAAGGTTTGGAGATGAAAGGGTTTAAAAGACTATTTCGCACTTGAATCTAAGGCATAAGGTGTGTGAAGGGAAACCTTCCCCTTATTTATAACCCTTTACTATGTCAATTTTAAGAGTCATTTCAGTTTTCGAGAGAGGCTCAACTATCTCTTTTTTATAAGCATTAAATCCATGCAATGATTATCATGAAACCCCATGTAGGAATTAAAAGCCTTAGAGATAAAAAATTATTTTTTACCCAAACTTTGGGGGCAAGCTGATGAGGATTAAACCCCATATCTAATTTTGGGCGTGCAACTCATAGGAAAGCCCATAAAGAAGAACGAGGCCCACAGACAGTCACTCAGTTAAATCTCCGTCCAGTTTGGTGAACGTGTACAACATATTGCCTCGCACTGGTCGTCACCGACTAGGTAAATAATCATCCTAACCCGTTATACTGGTTGGGCAAGTCGTTTTCTCTGCGCATGCATTTGTGCAAACAATTAGCTTGACTGGTACAAATAACTACCCGGACGTTATCCCTAAAAGGCACCTTTTGGCATGAAGACACCTCTTAGCGGGATGGAAACTTTTGGCCGTATGACACCTTTTTGAAGACCAACTTCCGCTTCTTCAAGCAATATAAATAGGGAGCCCACTTGTGCCGTCATGGGCATCTGATCATATGTATTCTCATTCTGATCATTAGCAATACACTATAATCAGGAACTTGTACTCTGTTAAGGCACTTGCTAATAAGAAGCAATCTCTCATTTCCCCCTTCATGACCTTGTTCTTTCGAAAGCCTGCAACCAGTTTTTCGTTCATAAGCTCGATCTAGAGACCCTAGGTCTTGAACATCGATACTAATAAATGATTTACTTTCTTTCTAGTACATGGAACTTGATACACAACCTCAGTTCAAATGTTTACGCCTCAACCAGTCAGGAATTATTGGAAGTTTCCGAAAAGAACTACACAATTTATGCATTAGTTTATTAGCTAGAGATTCAAACTAGTACTTTACAAAGATCAATTATCACAAAATTGCAACAAGGATTTAACTATGAAGGAGAGCTCCACTAGTTCTTGTTCTATAGCCTGAAATCATGGGCTAAATTAACAAGTAATGCTTTGGTGAGCATTATTATAAACATGTGTTTGTAGCAACTTTTGAGTTGCTAGATAGTTCATCAAGAAGTTCGTGTTACTTAGTAAATTGATGTGCAGATGAAAATAGAAAGCAACATAGTTTGTCTTTCATTCCTCACCTCAAGAAGAAATTAGAATGTCATAAAAAATCAAACTTGTGATGAGAAAGCAACAGTAGAACTCAACTTCTCAAAGACTTAAAGGTATCAACAATCTAAATGAACAAGGATCTGCAAAGTAAAGCAATCAATAGGCCTATTATAGTGCTTTGATATCATCGAAAAGAGGATACAAATCAAGGCCCTAAAATGAGAAAAAAGTATAAAAATTTATTATACTGACCTACTCATTTAACTATTTCAATTAACACAGGAAAATAAATTTGGTACTTGGCAGCTCACATCATACAACAAGATAAATTGTGCAAATCGTGATGATTCAGCATATTATAACCTTGTCTACAAGACCCAAAGCTATGGCTAGGCAATTCATCAAACAAGTGGAGTGCATCCTCAAGGACAATACTTCGCGAGTACTAGTATCCAGTTTGCTTCGTGAGTAAACTTTGTCTTGCAAGACACAAAGCTATGCCTTTGCGACTAAATATGTAATTTTACAAATGTTAAGTCACTACCAATTTTCTTGCTTTGATCATGACAGACCATAATGATTGAACATCATATAGGTCAAGCTTTAGTTAAGCAGAGAGCTCAAATGCATGTAAGGAACCTTAGCGATTGATGCGGATATGCATATGTCCAATACTTTTCGGTTTAATATCTTAATTTACTCGAAAGAATTACTAAGATGCAACAAATATTAACAGATGAATATTTTCCTTAAGCGGTGTTTCTTACATTTACATGAGAATTATATACTACCTAATTGTGAGTTCTTACTTGTTATTAGGTACAAAGATTGCACAAATATCAATTAGAGACAAATTGCATTAACGTACCATGCTGGAACCCAGCGGGAGGTTAGGGAGGACTCAAGCCATGTGGAAGGACTACATGCCCACTTGGCCAAAGGTGGGAGACACATAGGCCCATGTTGGAAGAAGGCCTACTTAGCTAAGGTAAAAGGAAGGCAAGGCCAAGCCCAATTTGGCCAAGACAAAGAAAGGAAAGAGAGAGATAAGGCTGAATTGGATTTGGAGAGAAAGTAGTCCAATTCAGATCGCCAGACCAGCTAGTCTTAAAAGGGTCATAACTCTCACGTCCGAATTTTAATTGAGGCATTCTTGGACTTGTTTGAAAGCTTGGAACGTTTTCTCTATTTCACTCCTGTAACACCCCAACACCTCTAGTGCCCTGAGTGTCACCAAAACAAGAATAAATAACTACACAAGGTAGATCCATAGGACAAACGTGTCCTCAAACATACTACACCATAAAACAAGTCTAATAAATTTTCGAAATCCAACTAAAGAATTTCGGCAGCACCTCCCCTAAAATAGTGGGCATCCACTCAACAGACAAGGTGGATAATAATCATACCAACACAAGCATAACAACTAATATCAACATTTAGCAACTAATAAGCTTAACTACACGATGAAGCTTACAATAACCAAAACCACAAATACAATATCACAAAGATCCCACACTAAACACCAATGTGAAACATTATTCCAAACTATTATTTGATCATGGCATGAGAGTGAGTGTGGGTGATGCTATTTCCCATCCCGGCCTGGAGTCCTTAGAGTACCAAAAACCACACAAACAGCAAGCGTGAATCCAAGACTCAACAAGTACATCGAAGAACATAAACATAGCTAAATAGCATAGCTTGAGACGAATAATTTAACTACATAACTTACTTAAATTCAGCAAGTAGGCAAAGCGGTAATATCCTAATCATTTCCCAATTTCTACCCATTTATCAACTGTCATTGAGTTCACAACTCAATGTCTCAACCTTCTTCACATTATTCCTCAAACAATATTAACAATGCAATGCAATGCTGTATGCTTTTATGCTCATGCAACTTTTCATCATTTATACCGGTATACTGAGTGCACGCCCGTCAGCGTACACCCTCTCATCCCCTTCCATCCCGTGGAGGGTTCTACTCTTACTGACTCGCTCCTATCCATCTTTGTGGATAGGACTACGAGGTAGGACTTTTGTGCTCACTACGTGTGAGCACAAGGGCCCACATTGACATGGGTCACCTCTTTCATCATGAATGCACATATGCAATTGACAATGTTTATAAGCATAAAACATGAACATGAATATAAACATCCACGTCATCATACACTTACATTCATCACCTTATCTTTTGCACCATCATAAACATAATCACCTGTAACAATCCATAATGCAATGCAACAATTGCAATTAAATACTCACTTTTCATTTGCTATCCTTCATCCATCCCCATAATGACAAGTTTGGAGTACATTCTCTACCTCCATAATTCACGAAAACCACCCACAACAAATCCGGGACTTCCGGGTGTACTCAAGTCAAACTGGAACTTTCGGTCTCCATACCAGAATATCTGATCCAACCAATCGGAACTCCCGACCCAAACGGTCGGAACTTCCGATTCTTCCAGAGAGGGACCACTTTGGGACTAATTGCTACCTACAACTCCATCATAGGCATTAAGATAGCAATTACACCCCTTTTTGATCCTAAAAACTACACTAAACTTCTCATATACATAATCCCTAGAAAACATACTTGTTCATCTAATCTACACACCAAAACACTCAAATCAATCGCAAACATCACGCGATGTACTTGCCTTTAACCGCGAGGAGTGGAGTGGCATGAGGATGAAGCCACTCCCGAAGATACACCACCTGAAAATAGCATTTGCATACTCATTTTTCAAATACAATATAGTTCATAATAACATACAACACTTCTACACCCAACCCCCAAAACCCAACAAATGGAATTCTGGACAGCAAGCGCGCAAATGAGCATATCTTCCAAATGGCTAAACCGAACTTTGAGTTATTGTGCTTTAAATGACCACAAGCGGATAAACTACAGTTACCCAATAGCCATTCATTC